>CM039605.1:1785511-2265157 GCA_022457205.1 Saccharum spontaneum | reverse complement strand
GGGAAAATTGTACCCCTCTGCAGAGATTATGAATCCTATTCGAATAGCCACGTCCTTGGTAATGGGCAACCACTAGGATGAGGTCCCCTTTGATTAGATTTTTATTAACAAGTTGCGCTAATGTTTAATTAGATATTTAATGCTAACCCGGGAACTGGCGAGAAGGATGATGCTCTCCCAGGGCCCAAACCTCATTTGTTAAATAATACCACCACTTCCACCGTTCCACCTTTTGTTGGGACTTGCTGAGTACTTTATGTACTCACCCGTTGTCGACTCACAGAGAACGACCCCGAGGAAGACTACGACGTCAATGAGGAGGCGAACGACGTGGACTAGGAGCCACGCAAGCACCGATCGGATATGCTGAAAGGACGTACTAGGGCTTAGGGTTTCGACCTCGCTCAAGCATGCCTGTGGAATAGTGTGTAACGCTTCGCTGTAGTTTCCGTTGTAGTAGTTATCATCCCTATGTAATAAATCCGCCGCCTCGCGGCGATGGAACATCGTTAGTTGTGTAAGGCCTATGGCTATGTCATTTGAGCATTGACTATTGTAAGACTTTATCTCTATTATCAATAAAGCTCGGCATTTTATCCAATCAATGTGTGTACTATCCCTGTTTGTGTGCGTATTTGTGCTCGATCCTGGCGCAAATACGTTTGCAATTGGACTCCTAAAATTAGGATCCGACAGAGTGGTACCAGAGCCGAGCTTGACCGTAGGACGAAACCCTAGGATTGGACCGCGTAATAAAAATAATGATAATAGCAGCATATACATAAGAATGATAACAGTAAGGAACCGTTGTTCATCATTTGTGAGGCATAAATTTTCTAACCAGGTGTTGGAAATTTTGCAGCAAATGGAGGACGACTGGGTCCGTTCGGACTGTGTGACCGTCGAAGGATTCCCACAGCTCCTTTGGGAGACACTCCAGCGCCTTGGCTATACTGAGCCTCCTACGTACTATGGTCGAGAGTACCAGGAGGACGGTATGCCTAAATGTGAGGTACATCTGCATGTTCCACAGCATCCGTCAGGCCCAGGAATTAAGTCTCGATGCATCCCAGCCGTTGGAAAAGAACTAGAAGACACTTGTCAGGTGGCAGCAAGACAAGCTCTCATGGACTATTGCCAAATATTTGAGGAAGACATCGAACACACTCCTGCAAGATTCTTCCCCGTGCCAGACCAGACTACTCCAACTTGGTGTGGGAAGATTCAAGATCTGGAGAATGTTGGGCGACAAATGCCAGACGCCATTATGCCATTCACCGTCAAGTACTTGCATGCTCTTGACTCACTTTATGAGGATCAGCGTCATGAATTAATAAGATGGATCACCAGGGCAAAAGAAGCTGAAGCTGAGGTACGAGCTCTAAAACTGGAATTAGAAGAGATGAATAAGCGAATAGCGACCACAACAGACAAGATGAAGCACTACCGACGCGAACTGCGAGAGACTCTGAAACGTCCACACTACAAGACCCAATCAAGGAGGATGACTAAAGGAAGGAGGACCTTCGCCATTCCCGCCGACCGTAGGATAGAAATTCCAGGAGTACCAAGAATTACCCAGGAAGTAATGAGAGCTATTGACGCTAAGGGAAAGGCACCAGTTATTCCAGAGTATGATCCAGAACACCCTGAGTTTGATCCAGATGAATACATTCAAAGGGAGTCACACTCCGACCACGCCAGAAGCATTGAGACTGAGGAATCTGTCGCCGACAACTTTAACAACATAAAAACTGCTGAGGATGCCACTAACGCTGGACCTTCACAAGTTCTTCCCGGGCAGGACGATGGATATGCAAGCTATCTCTATGCGCTGCGAGACAACCAGCTCGCTCAGGACATGGGCAAGGCTGTGAATCGGGACCTTCACGAGATCCAGTTCTTGTAAAATAAAAATAATTAAGTCAGGGTCGTAACGCTAGCTAGCTGTAAAATAAGTGTGCTTTTAGTAACCGAACCTGTTAGTGTCACAAGGCACCCTTGACGTTGTACCATGTTTAGACAACTAGTGATCGTACTAAGTAGGCTCGTGTGTGTGTTGCGACCATGTACGTGCAATGTAATGTATGGCATGTATGTGTGTGTACTCGCATGTTTTATTAAATAAATAAGTAAATAAACTAAAAAGCATGCGTGCTTGCCTATCTGTTCTGTTCCAAATATTTTTATCTCTGCTTGGACGCCAACGGGATACCTTCTCATCTCTGCTACCTATAAGCAGCAGATGGAAAGGAGATCAGCCCGGGTTCAGCAACGCCGCCAACGGCAAGCTGACAGGCAAGTACCGGATGAAGAGGAACATGTTGAACCACGACCAAGAGGCAGACAGAACCGTGGAAATCGCGGACCACAACAGCAAGGACATGGGCAAGGGCAGCAACAGGGCAACAACCTCCCAGAACCACAAGGCAATGATGCCCAAGAACCACAGGGCAATGACCACGCTGGAGCTCAAGGTGCAAATGATATAATACTAGAGGAAGTTAACCAAGAAAATAATGAAGGAGAACAAGAACTTCCACCACCCCCACCTACCTTAGCAGAAGTTATGGATCGCCAGACGCGTCTTATGGAGGCACTTGCTAGAAGAAATGACAACGGAAATGGTAATGGACAAGGAAATAAGATGGCTCAGTTTATGAGACTTCGCCCACCCACTTTTGACAGCTGTGAAGATGACCCATTAGTAGCGGACGACTGGTTGCGTAGTATTACCAAGAAATTGAACGCTATAAGAGCAACAGATGAGGAAAAGGTCCTCTTGGCCACGCACCAGCTAGTAGGAGCCGCAGGAGAATGGTGGGAAAATTACCAAGATGCCATCGACGAACCAGAGGCCATCACATGGGAAGAATTCAAAGGAGCGTTTCACAATTACCATATCCCTGAAGGGGTAATGGAAATGAAAGCCGAGGAATTTCGCTCTTTAAAACAAGGTGCGATGACAGTGAACCAATATATTCGGAAATTTATGAAGCTATCTCGCTATGCGCCCGAAGATGTTGATACAGATAAAAAGAAGCGTATATGTTTCAGAAGAGGACTTAACTCACAGTTGAGGATACAAGTAGTTGGCCACACCTACCCAGATTTCAACACCATGATGAACCAGACCCTCCTAATAGAAGCGGAACATTTAAAAGCAGAAGGAGAAAAGAAGCGTAAATTTAACAAGATGAGTGCACGACAGCAAGAAAGGACGCAGCGAACTAAGACCAATATTGCTCCAAGGTACCAACCCACTATGCAGTACAGGACATCTGGATCTAACATGCAGCAAATGGCTTCCACCTTTCGGAACAACAGCACCGTTAACCAGCCCAGAAATAATAATACCACAACTGCACCTTCGGATCAAGTATGCTTTAAATGTCGCCAGCCCGGACACAGGATGGCGCAATGCCCATATGCCAATCAACAAGCAGCTGCCCCTGCTCCCGCACCTTCCACAGGAAGTAACCGAACTGCAGCCTCAGGAGTTGGACGAAATGGACCTCAGAACTCGGGACAACAGAGAAAGAATACCCAAACTTTTGGGCGAGGCGGAGTCAACCACGTGAGTGCAGAAGAAGTGCATGATGCACCCGATGTTGTGTACGGTGAGTTTCTTGTTAACTCTGCTTCTGCGAGCGTGTTGTTTGATTCTGGAGCTTCGCATTCTTTTATTTCTGCATGTTTTGTTTCTAAAAATAACTTAAGAACGGTGTTATTAGCCACCCCTTTATTGATTCGTACCCCTGGAGCTGTTCTCAAATGCTTTCTAAAATGCCCTCGAATAAAAATAATGATAAATGGTATTGAGTTCCAAGCAGATTTGGTAGTACTAAAGACCGAAAGATTGGATGTAATATTAGGAATGGATTGGTTAAGGAAACATCATGGTAATATATCTTGCCGAGATAAGTCTGTGACCCTAATAAATCACAATGGGATAAGGGTGGAATGTCACCCCCAAGCTCCAAAAGCGGAACCAATGGTTTGCAGTATAGAAGCAACGACAGTTGAAGAAGTACCAGTGGTATGTGAGTATCCTGATGTATTCCCTGAAGACCTCCCTGGAATGCCACCAGATAGAGACTTGGAATTTATTATTGATTTGGTGCCTGGAACTGCTCCAATAGCCAAAAGACCGTATCGGATGGCAGCCAATGAACTGGAAGAGTTGAAGAAGCAACTACGGGAATTACAAGAAAAAGGATATATCAGACCAAGTTCGTCACCATGGGGATCGCCAGTTTTATTTGTAAAGAAGAAAGATGGAAGCCTTCGGATGTGTATCGATTATCGCTCACTAAATGAGGTTACCATCAAGAATAAATATCCACTACCCAGGATTGATGATTTGTTCGACCAACTAAAAGGAGCCAAATATTTTTCAAAAATAGACCTAAGGTCAGGCTATTATCAGTTAAAAATCCGATTTAGTGACATACCAAAAACGGCATTTGTAACTCGCTATGGGCAATACGAGTTTACTGTAATGCCATTTGGATTAACAAATGCACCTGCATATTTTATGAACCTGATGAATAAAGTATTCATGGAAGAACTGGACAAGTTCGTGGTAGTATTTATTGATGACATTCTTATATATTCCAGAAGCGCTGATGAGCATGAACAACATCTGAGAGTAATATTAAATAAATTAAGAGCTCATGAGTTGTATGCCAAATTTAGTAAATGTGAATTTTGGCTACAAGAAGTGGCTTTTCTAGGACACATTATTAGTGCAGATGGAGTAAAGGTGGATCCAGAAAAGGTAAAAGCGGTATCCGAATGGAAGCAACCCACGAATGTGACAGAAATTCGCAGTTTCTTGGGATTGGCCGGATACTACCGAAGATTCATTGAAGGATTTTCAAAAATTGCTAGACCTATGACAGCCTTGACTCAAAAAGGGAGAGAATTTAAATGGACAGAAGCGTGCGAAAGGAGTTTTCAAGAATTAAAGACAAGGTTAACTACAGCCCCTGTGCTCACACTACCAGACATTCATAGAGACTTTGTGGTATACTGTGACGCCTCTCGACAAGGTTTAGGATGCGTCCTAATGCAAGGTGATAGAGTTGTCGCGTATGCCTCCAGACAGCTAAGGAAACATGAAGAAAACTATCCGACACATGATCTCGAGTTAGCAGCTGTAGTGCACGCATTAAAAATATGGAGACATTATCTAATTGGAAATAAATGTGAAATATTCACAGACCACAAAAGTTTAAAATATATTTTTACCCAACCTGATTTAAATTTAAGACAGAGGAGATGGTTGGAATTAATCAAGGACTATGACTTGAGAGTACAATATCATCCAGGAAAAGCCAATGCAGTCGCTGACGCATTAAGTAGAAAATCATATTGTCACTACCTTCCTACACTGAACCGAAGACCAGAAATAGCCCGAGAAGTATGCCAGCTAAATTTACAAATCATACCACAAGGCATACTAAATATGCTGCACATACGTTCGACTCTGGAAGATCAAATAAAGGAAGCACAAGCCAAGGATGAGGAGATACAATGCCTCAAGGAAAAGAGCTCTAACAAAGAAATTCAGGGATTCAAAGTCGACGAACACGGAGTATTATGGTATGAGGATCGGATATGTGTACCTCAAGATGAGAAACTAAGGCGACTAATTTTAGACGAAGCCCACTGTTCAGCCTATTCCATTCATCCGGGATCAACAAAAATGTACATGGATCTTAAGCAAAAATATTGGTGGGCCGGAATGAAGTTAGATGTCGCAGAATATGTAGCACGCTGCGATACGTGCCGAAGAGTAAAAGCAGAACACCAACGACCGGCAGGGTTACTCCAACCATTACATATCCCAACATGGAAATGGGATGAAATTAGCATGGATTTTATAGTGGGACTACCCAAGACACAAAAAGGAAATGACTCGATATGGGTTATAGTGGACAGACTAACTAAAGTGGCTCGCTTCATCCCTGTAAGAGCCAAATATCGAGGGGACAAGCTAGCACAACTGTATATTGAAAATATTCTTCGACTGCATGGTGTCCCTAGCCGGATTGTGTCGGACCGAGGCACCCAATTTACATCTCGATTCTGGAAAAGTTTGCACACCGCTTTGGGCACACGCCTGGACTACAGTACAGCATACCACCCTCAAACGGATGGGCAAACAGAACGGGTAAATCAAATACTGGAAGACATGTTACGAGCTTGTGTACTCACATATGGCAAGGATTGGGAAAAGAGTTTGTCCTTCGCCGAATTTTCCTACAATAATAGCTATCAAGCGAGTCTAAAAATGGCTCCGTTTGAAGCCTTGTACGGAAGAAAATGCCGCACCCCCTTGATGTGGTCAGAAGTTGGAGAACGGACCCTATTTGGACCAGACATAATCAAAGACGCTGAAGAGCAAGTAGCCAAGGTCCGAGAAAATTTAAAGGCCGCACAAAGCAGACAAAAAAGTTATGCGGACACGCGACGTAGACCGTTAGAATTTCAACCAGGAGACTTTGTATACCTAAAGGTATCCCCGATCCGAGGCACTCGAAGATTCCAAGTCAGAGGGAAACTAGCACCACGATACATTGGACCATACAAGATTTTAAGAAGAGTTGGGGCTGTAGCTTACCGGTTGGAATTGCCACCAGAAATGTCAGATGTACATAATGTATTCCACGTATCACAACTAAAGCAATGCTTGAGAGTGCCGGAAGAGCAAGTACCTTTGGAGATAATGGACCTACAGCCTGACTTACAATACCAGGAGAGACCAATAAAAATTTTGGACGTCGCCACACGACAAACACGCAGAACAACAGTACGGTTCTGTCGAGTACAGTGGAGCAATCACACTGAGGCAGAGTCCACATGGGAAAGAGAGGACGACCTTAAAAAGGAATTCCCATATCTATTCGAGGAACAGTATGAATCTCGAGGACGAGATTCTCTTTAAGGGGGTAGGTCTGTAACACCCCGAATTTTTGACCCGTTTTTTAAAAAAAATCACTAAAAATTTGAGCCTTTTAAAATTATGCGCGTAGGTCTATTTTATGTTGCGAATAGATTTTATAAATAAAATAAACCTGCATGTGTGATGTCGTGCTTTGCCTTTGTATGTTGAACTTATGGTGGTACTCTTCCTTGAACTATTTTTTGAATTCAAATTTGAAATCATCTCAATTGCTTCCTGAATAAAATCTGGGAAAAGAAAAAGAAAGATGAATCATCTCGGGCTCACGTTTCTCTGCATCCTGGCCAGTTACGTGAGGGCCTGCCTATTTTCCTCCTCCTCTTAGTTACGTGAGGGCCAGCTCAGCAGGGCGTAGCAGCAGCAGCTCTCCCTTTCCCTTCTCACTCACCTCCATGCGGGTCCCGGCCGTCAGCTCCATCTTCTTCCATCACACACTGCCTCCATCCACCACGTAGACCTGCCAGTACCATGGCCCCAGCTCCGGCGACAAGGAGACTAGAGCACAGGCGCCTAGCTGACCCTGGGATCGACCTGTCTCATCCTCCTCTCCCTCATGCACTGGCACGCTGCACAGGGCGTCAACGCCATTTAGAGGCTGACACCGGAGACACCGCGGATGCCATTGACGAGACCTCACCTCGAACCGACCTCGCCGGCGCAGCGAGTGAACACGGAGGCAGCCAGCGCGTCGTACGGAGTCGTCCCCGAGCCAAGGCCGCACGCATGTGCCGGAAAAATATCGGCCAGCGGAGAAAAAAATCTCGCCACCGCGAACCGCCATTGCCGCCCTATAAATAGGCCCAGCCGGTGAGCCTCCGCTGCCATCGCCACCACTCCAAGCTCCGCAGGAGCCTGGAACACACCATCTCCCCCTTATTTTCCACTCCTCCCTCTCGAATCAGGCTCAATCCTGATTTTCCCCAATTCCCCTGCTGCTGCCGCCATTGGAGCAGAGCTCCCGTGCCGCGCCGCCGAGAGCTTCTCCGGCCAAATTGGAGAGACGAGGTGAGTCCTGGATACATCCGTTACCTTCACTATCCTCTCTAGCTCCAGTCCCCACTCTGTTGTGCTCTGCCACCGTGCGGCACCCTCCGCCATGCCATGACGGCAAGGCCAGGCAACACACGCACACACGTATATACCCCTCACACACACACACACGCACACACACACACCTGTATACACCCAACATACACCTAGCCATTACGTGCAAGAGCAAGCCGCATCACCTCCCCACCACGATACGTGGAAGCAGCCGCTGCATCCATCTCTGGCAAACCACCTCCGTCACCATGAAACAGAAGAGCACTGCTTCTCCCTTTCTTCCTGTAGTCGGTGCACATGAACCAGAGGCATAGGCTGTTAGGCAGCCGGTCCACAGCCAAGCACCGTGCACCCACCCATGTGCTCAGTACACTACACAAGAAAATGCTTGGGGTACACAGGCAACACATACGGAAGGATGGAGCAATATTTTTCTTGCATAGAAAAATTCCCAGAAAATTCCTAAAAGCACTAGAGTCACACCAGAGCTTACCCAAACTTGTTCCACGACTTTTCATCCACCTAAATATTTCCAGAAATACTACAAATATTTCCAACACCACTTTTAACTCTAAAAATCATATTTCCTCCATTTTAATTCCGTTTTCCACTAAACCACCACCAAAATTCCTCTGAAATCTTGCTCTATTTTATCTAATACCACCATATAGTTCTTTGTTGCCTTTGTATTTGTTTTTATGTGTCGAACGGTAGTCTTATTCGTTCGCGACGATCGACAGAGGGCGACGACTACCAGGAAGGTGAGGACCCGGATTACATCGGGTCGGAAAGTGAGTTGAACGAAGGCAAGTCCTAACTCCCCCTCTTTCCACCACTACTGTGTTATACCTTTCATATTATAAACATGTATTTACAATATTGGTAAATGGGAATAATTGTGAATGAGATATTTAATGGAACCAAACTTGTTCTGACGGAAGCGAGTAGGGGTAATTTATGTTGGAAAAATTACTTTGGTAGGTTCGCCTGTGTGGGTTCCTACGGGAGATACTCGCTTCAGTCGTGTAAGAATCGGTTCTTAGGCCATCTCACCTAGTCTGATATTACGTACAGCCACATGTCTATATGGGTAGACTTGGTCTCACACCCCGTTAGGTAGAAGTATAATTTTCACTAGGAGGCTGGAGATGCAACGGACTAACAGGAGAGGACGCGGCTGCTGTGTGATCTACCGTAGTCTGATCGGCATGGTTGCTATGTGGTCTTCCATGTAAAATTTATTGTTGTGCCGTGTGCGAGCACCCTTTATTAATTTAATCTGGATGCTATGTGATCATCCACCGGATGCTGTGTGATCATCCAACCACTCGATATTCTAGGATGCTGTGTGATCATCCTGATGTGTGTGGGTTCCGGTCCCTGAGTAGTCCGTGGTGAAATTATATGGAAACCTGAGGTCGCACCATCCGGGTACGAGATCTTGTTAGGCCTGTCGTACCACTAGCTATGGTTTCGACTACGTCTATCGTGTGGGGAAAATTGTACCCCTCTGCAGAGATTATGAATCCTATTCGAATAGCCACGTCCTTGGTAATGGGCAACCACTAGGATGAGGTCCCCTTTGATTAGATTTTTATTAACAAGTTGCGCTAATGTTTAATTAGATATTTAATGCTAACCCGGGAACTGGCGAGAAGGATGATGCTCTCCCAGGGCCCAAACCTCATTTGTTAAATAATACCACCACTTCCACCGTTCCACCTTTTGTTGGGACTTGCTGAGTACTTTATGTACTCACCCGTTGTCGACTCACAGAGAACGACCCCGAGGAAGACTACGACGTCAATGAGGAGGCGAACGACGTGGACTAGGAGCCACGCAAGCACCGATCGGATATGCTGAAAGGACGTACTAGGGCTTAGGGTTTCGACCTCGCTCAAGCATGCCTGTGGAATAGTGTGTAACGCTTCGCTGTAGTTTCCGTTGTAGTAGTTATCATCCCTATGTAATAAATCCGCCGCCTCGCGGCGATGGAACATCGTTAGTTGTGTAAGGCCTATGGCTATGTCATTTGAGCATTGACTATTGTAAGACTTTATCTCTATTATCAATAAAGCTCGGCATTTTATCCAATCAATGTGTGTACTATCCCTGTTTGTGTGCGTATTTGTGCTCGATCCTGGCGCAAATACGTTTGCAATTGGACTCCTAAAATTAGGATCCGACAGAGAGGCGGAGGGGGAGGAACGGTGGTCGCCGGAGCTCGCCGTCGGTGAGCCGGCCAGCGAAATTGAGTGGACGAGCATCACCACGTCATCGAGCTACGTCGATGGGTGGCAAGAACCGGGCGGCGGAGCAATGGGAAGGTGCTCGCCGTCGTGCATGGTGGACCACCGGGACGGTGGTGGCGCAATCTCGCCGTCGGTGAGCCCGACGTCCTAACCCTAACCTTCGGTGAGCATCCCCACTCTACCTCGACCCTAACACACCTACTAGCGGGCGACAGAGACGCCCAGAGATCCCTGGCCACGGAGAGCCGTCACGCGAAGGGACTCCGGTGAGGTACCGCGGCAGCGGAAATAAAAAATGCGACCCTACCGAGGCTCGGCTGGCTGCGTGGAGCGGATGGTGAGGTAGAGGGCTTCAAGGCGGAGCTGTGGACGCATTTTTGTGGGCGGCAGTGCGGTGGAGAGTGCGCTCGAGCTCACCGGAGGGGAGGCGGTAATGGCGGCACTGGTTTCTCCGTTCTGGAGCCGACCGAGGGAGGGGAAGGAAATGGAGGAGCTCGGTGCGTCATGGCGGCCTTTGAACGCGTCGTGGGCTGACATGTGGGGCCGCGACCGGCGTACGGTCGCCACCGCGCGGCCACGCGTCGACGACGGCCTGCGGCCGGTCGGCCACGACTGACAACTGAAACACTAAATCGCTGACTGCATTAGGTGACTGACAGCGGTATTTCGTCGTTGATTATATCTCAAACCAGCTCGAGTTAGTCGAAGATGATTACACCAATTTTGTATAGCTACATGAGGACTACAATTTTGTCAATTGGCTCCAGGACTAGTTCGGCTTAGTTAGTGAGATACAGTGCCCTGAAGTGAGGTACCCGGAAACTGAAACTGAGTTTCAGTCAACTCCTCCGACTGAAACCTATTTTTCAAAGCACCCTATCTCCTAAACCATTAAGAACTAGATGACGATGATGTTGACAATATTGTAGAGCTAAGTGGGTACTACAAAAGTTTCAATATGAGTTAGAGCTGGTTTGGTCTGGTTTTCAAACTACAAGCTCCCAAATTAGACCACCATGAAACTGAAATGTCACATTTTAGACTTAGAAATTTTCTAAGTGCTGGGGCAGCCCCTCTAGCTGACTTGTGGACTATTTTTGAGCATGTTCTAGTCATTTTCATGAGATGGCCATATTGAGACTTTTGTTCCCTAGGAAATTCTCTACAACTTTGCTTAAGGTTGCTCCTCCATGCAAGGTCTCTAAGCTAGACTTTTTAATTGGTCAAACTAAGGCATTCTAGGGTCTAATGTTGGTCAACAATACATTGGAGGGCATTTTGGTAAATTTGGTCAACATGAACATTGCTCCATTAGTTGCCCTAAGTGCAATTAAGGTGTTGTAGGATATAATTAGCCACTCTAACCCTTAGTTACATAAAAATCCTAGGGTCACATGATTGGAAACAATTCAAAACTCTAATACACCCAATATTGTTGCAAGCAAAGTAAAACATAATGAGATGATGAATGTTCATGCTTATGCAATGCAATGCAATTATGGAAGCTAAACACCTGAGGTGTTACAGGGTTCTTGAGCCTTCCCCACGGAGTTCATAAATTGGCTACTCTAGTGGAGTTCGTGGCTTGGAGGATCCCCATCTTGTGAGTGGATGTGCGGCACCCGCTGAGGGTTTGACTCTTGATAGTCAATTAGCTCGCGATCCATCAAGTGGGTGCATCGCCACAACGAGGACTAGCTTGTCGGGAAGCAAGTGAACCTCGGTAAAAATTCTTGTGTCAATCTCTTTGCCAATGATTTCATCTTGTGTATGTGATTGCATTGATTGATTGGTTCATTGGACATATCTCTACTCATCAACGTCGGTATAACAATCGTAGCTTACTCCTTTGCTTACTTATCTACCTTGCTAGTTGTGTAGCTTGTTATTCTTTGTCTCTAGCTTGTGTAGTTTTGTTCTTGTTTAGGAGTAGAGTTAGTTGTTGGTGTGGCTAGTGTTTAGCCTTGAACTATACTTATGTAGGTGGCTTGCATAGCTTAGTGAGCTAGTGCTAGAATTGCTATGCCATTTGTTTTACTAACTCACTTGTCTAGTGAAGCTTGTAGATTTTTAAATAGGCTATTCACCCTCCTCTAGCCATTTAGGACCTTACAAGTATGCATTCCACTTTGTGTCGATAGTTCGATACACTCATCAATCAATGCGTACATAATGTATACAATGCAAATTTCATATGTAATATCGTTGCTTTATTGGTGCACGCCTATATGTGTGTTCCATTCACCAGAGGATTCTATATATCTCAAATGGCAAAGCCTAGATATATATATATGCTAGGAGAAAGGTGCAACCTTGCCACCCATATGAGTTATCTAGTGTTTATTGGTTTTCTTTCAATATGTAAGCTAAGGTCTTAATACTTCCCCTTCTAATTTTGATATAAGACCAAACCCTTATATGCTATCTTGCCAATCATCGGTTCAAACTCATTTGGAGTGTATTTGTCATCTACAACAGTACAGTGCTATGTTGAACATCTTTTATAGTTTGATTTCATGTCAAACTTTTGTTAAAAATACTAGGAAAACTTGAACAAAGGGTCCCCATTTATACATGTAATCTCGGTACAGAATGAACATGTAGAAGGGAACATACACCAAATGAAATTTTCCTTGAACTAGCTTAAGGAAAGAATCGACATAAACGACACTTATTAATTAGTTACCAGGAAATGCAGTTTATGATATTCTAATATTGTTTTAGAAAACTTGATATACCTTATTCTGATAACTCTATTGCTACAGCCTACAGTAATATAGAATCATTGGGAATTGGCCAAACTAATTAGAACAAACATAAACAAAAAAATAGCAAAATGAAAATAAAATAGAACTCTCACCATGGTGTCTCTGCCGCCCCGTATGTTAAGGTAAGCCTGATTTGTCTGAGACATTCGAGCTCAGCCTCATGCTTGCGGTTAAATGTTAATATGGTGATAATCTATGTATGGTGCAGTATAGTGTCATTCTTAAGTGTTAATTTAATATGGTTATGTGCATGTATATATCATACCGAGAAATATATAGAAACAACATAAATAAAAGTGATGGGTTATTATTATTACCACTAAACCAAAAAGAATTGCATAGGTGGGGAAACCAATTAATCTTCACACATGTACTGTGCTGATATTAATAAAAAAGAAGATGATCCATGCTTTATCTATATCTAGCAACTATCCAAGAAAGAGAATGTTGAAACCCTGATATTGGCTTAATGGATGTCCTGGTTTAGTTAAATTTATTTTTCTATTCCTTGGTTATTCCAACAGTACGCACTATTTCAGTCTCCACATCCACAGGAACATACATGGCAATTAAAAAAAACTGCTTTCATTGTAAGGTAGTACCATGAGTTGTTCTAGTGCGTTACACGTGTCATGTATATTCATAAACAGTAACAATATAGAAAATGAACTCCCACTCACAGATACACACATATGGTCCTCATTGAAATAATATACACATATGTATGCACTTGCACAGTGTGCATTACATGATCAACAGAGATTTTGTAGGCCCTTGTATCAGGCTATCAGAAAGTTGTTTAAGCCACGCGTCTTATTTATGAAAGAAATTTCTTCAATTGTGCATGCCATACACACATGTACACATAGTCCGCTCATGTGTTTGATTATTGGAAAATACATATATAGGAGCTACATAATACAATTAATACAATTGGATGTCGAGTCAAGTTATGGGTGCTCTATGCATGGGATGGATATTCACAAAATAGCTAGCACTCCTTCACCAACCCCAGCCTGTTGTGTTTCATGACCCGATACCCATGACTGCCACCTCTCTTCATCAACCTATTAGGCATGCCTTCAACTAGCTAGTGGTACTTTGTCCACTACTATAAAAAACTTAATGGAGACGGGCGAAAACGGTTAACGAAGACAGGCAAAGCAACCACCTCCGTCAAAAGGTCCGTGTTAATGCAGACCTACGGAGGCGAGCGCTTTAACCGATTAACAAAGGCCTTCTTCACCAACCCCAGCCTATTGTATTTGCCCCCCACATGTTGCCACTAACACCCCTTCTATTGACGATTGTGGCTAATGGAAATTTTCCCTTCAAGGCTAAACCCTTATGCCGCATGTAACCATTGGATTTGCATTGAGATTCTTGTGCTGTAAGAGAAAGACATTAAATCATTTCTCTCTTTATGTAATGTAGAAATCCCGATGCACATCTAATGGCAGTGTGCAGAAGAGTATATTCCCTTGAGGGTAAAAACCCTTGCCACTATGGCCTATCTACCGCACTAACTTGTCAAAACAGTCGCCATGTGCCACCCACCATTTCTCATCACCCACTCATTTGTTGCATTCCCACCCATACGTGGGCGTGGCATGTCGTCGCCTCTCTTCCTCCCTCTAAGTTCAGAGTTGATGGATACTAACCTTAACATTACTTCATCTCTTTCCTTTGTTTTCTTTCACTCATTAGCTTTTTCTTAGACAATCAAAAGATGCACACAACCTACGTAAGATTGTTACATTACTATACATAGCTCTCAATATGATGAAACATCAAAAAACAAAATAAAATAACAAGCCTCACAATGTTTGAAACATCAACATATCAACTGATGCATAGCCCTATTATTGAACTATCACCAATTCTTGCTGGAGAACAAATCCATGGTAACTACGCGCCGACGATTGGCATGCCATACATGATGTCTCCTCCATTTGTTCCACATTTTGCAACTAAGGCAAGTGCACAGCTAGAAATAAGCTCATTCATTTGAAGCTTCCCTGCATATAAGAATATTATATATGATGTGTGATAGACGAACATGTACATGCTCTTGTTCTTTCTTAATATAATGACAGATAGATTCCTTCCGGTTTGGGAAAAAGAATAACGTGTGACAAGAACCAAGTTAATGTACTGTGCGGCTCTTGCTTTAATTTCTTCTTTTAACTTTTATTGCCTAAAGAGAAGAAAGCTAGCTAAGGATCTGGTAAAGAAGACGAAATAAAGGCTGAAGGTATCTGAATAGAAAAGGTTATCTGTGGTAGGCATGCATGCACTCTGATCACAGCAGAGAGCTGACAGACTGGGAGCCAATCATGCAACAGGGAAGAGATGGATGGATCGCTTGTAGAGTATTACTACACATGAATGCGTACGCATGGCCTTCGCTGAGCGATGCCTGCCGTCCATATTCAGTACTCTCAGATCACTCCTCTGCAGCATGCTCGATCGGCTGCACTGCTACTATATACTACTCCATGGTCGATCTCCTTTATTTCTCCCCCTCTTTGCTTTGCTTGGATCTCGTGAAATTATATAAGAAAACAAATCGATGAATTACTACTACACTAGTATATTGCCCGTGCTAACGCTACGGTGATATAGAAAAAAAATGAACATAGTCCAACCAAAATACAATATATATTTGGGTAATCAAGAAACCATCTCATGCTAACGGTATACAACAACATTATGCATTTGTCAGGCAATTTCATGTAAAAGTTGTTTTAACCACACACATTGATTTTCTTCCTCAGATTTCTTGCTACAAGCAGCTCACAAGTTTGCTAAAAAATTAGTATAAATACTGCCAAGAAAGAAGAAAAATAAATAATTCACAGCATTCAAAAAACAGTTTACACATAATTACTGCATCCTGCACGGAAAGGAAGGTTACAATGCAAAATCACCCGAAGGTTACACATAGTTACACATAGTAGAACTTGTGATTCGGATTTGGCGCGCATTTGACTTCTAATTGTGCTCATTGCTGGGCAACATGTTCTAGATGAAACTCAATCATTCTGTCAAAGTCTACTGGTGTGGTGTCTGGTGAGGTTCAGTTCCTGACTAACAAAAACTGAAGAACAGTGTAGCTAGGTTCTACTAATGTCCAGTGCAGTAGCTTATGGCATTCAGAAATGGAACATTATTACCTACCTTTACAGCTCTGATATCAAGGTTTATTTTGAGGACTGCAAAGGATCCAAGTTGTGCTTCATCATTAGGCCGTAGTTCATGGATCATCTTCCTTGTGACCCTCCCCGCCATTTTTCTGAAGCTTGTGGTTCTACCTGTAGGCAAAGCTAATAGACATAATAATAGGAAAAGTTCAGCTGAACGGATTGTAGATTTTGTACAAAAATTAAGTATAACTGGCAAATTGTTTCTTTGTTTAGACTGCTTACTTTGGCTGAGTTATCAGATAAGCAAGTGATTCCCACAGGGTCCTCTATAATTCTTCCCTCACTCCTTCAGCAGTGACATTGGTGTAAAATGCATCCCATGTGCACCAACCAAACCAGTTCAGCATGTCTGGCATATGCAGCAAGTTGAAAGTTTTACTGCAGTGACAGGTAGGTCGTCGGTGCCATCACCGATGGACTGCAATCCATCGGTGCCTTCGACGATCAGGAGCAACTGAGACTGCACCAGCATATTTCTCAAGAAGGAAGAGTGCAGACGAAAGTTTTACTGCATACATGGAGAATGAACTTGGCAAGAAACCTGGAACGGAGTGTAAATATAATTAAGGTAGCACCCAGTTGGAGCAATCACACGTCTGCAATGTAATTTCCAAACAACGGCAGAAAACTGACTTTAGTAAGATACATACTGGTACTGGCAAAGAAGCAACTGAGCAATTTTCCAACTACGGAGTGTGCTGAATGAAAGTCATATATCAACATCTGAGCAATTAAGAAAGGCGAGCAAGGTAGGCATGAGGGGAGGACTAACAAACTTTTGCAGACTATTTTTTATGACTAACAAACTTTTGCAGACTTTGCACCTGAATGTTCTCTTCTGAGGTATTGGGCCTGTTGCCTACTGTATTGCAGACCACAACATGTCAATGTAGCATTTGTGCGTGCCCTCAATACATCATGCAGACTATTTCCATTTTCCAGCAAAAAGTAGTCGGATGAGTGCTTTTTGGTACTCCCAGCATGCACCTCAAGAAATACCTGTGTAAGTGGATGTTTTTTAACTATAAACAAGCTTCATGAAACCCTACATAAATGACATGAACATCAAGAAAATTAGCCATGTAATTAGGACTCAGGACCCAACCGAATATTTGGAGAGTAAATACAGTGTTGTGTGAATTGTTGTCCTGAGTCCTGACCGTACCTTGCACTTGCTCATGAAGGAATACTCGAGGCCGACGTCAGGCGCATCGGCCCTGCTCCTGCCGACGAGGATGCCCCTGTGCGCGTCCACCGTGCCCACGGCGAACTCGGTGCCCGCGAGGGCGTCATCGGTGCCGAGGCAGTCCCTGAGTAACGGCTCGGCCATGACCCTGGGCGTGGCTGTGGGGAAATCAGGAGGGCGAGGTTTTTCTAAAACGGGAAATCAGGAGGAGTGTGGGACGCGCGGGATCGCGGAGCTCATCCTCATCGCTCCACCCGCAGCATCCTGATCAGCGTGGAAGAGCAGGAACATGAATCGATCTAACCACGAAGAAAAGGCAACATGTAGCATCCATGTGTTCGCGAGAATCCGTGAACCACCAAGTAGAAGAAAAAGAAAAGCCTCAATGGACCAGAGAGTCAAGATCCTGACCTTCTTCTCCATTACACACGCCAATGGTGATCCTGCCGGTGCCGCCGACATTACCTCCATCACCACCATTGCGCCCCGTCCTGGTCCTGGTCCTGGTCCTGGCCTCCTCCGCCCCCCGATCTGCGAATACGAAGAGATTTTTGCGCGACTTTGATGCAGGCCGTGGAAGGGAGGGACAGAATGCGAGCAGAGCGTGATTAGCGGCGGCTTGGGTGTGGCACGGGCGTGAGTCGCGTGATCAGTGGCGGTTTCACGTCGGGCGCGGACATGGGAGGACGAGGAGGTTGATACAAGGCATCCTGGCCCTCGGATTTGAGTGAGCAAGGAGAGAGATTGCTGAGATTAAATCTGGACACTTCATTTTGAAAGTTGTTGTTTTTATTGGTATACTTTTGGGGTGGATGTAGGGGTGGCTTCTCAGCGGGGGACGTTTGTTTGTGTGGACGTAGGAAAGAAAATGTTGGTGCATTAGTAGAGTAGATACATACATGAACCAATAATATAATATATATGAACTAGCCGGCTATCTTAAACAAATCGCTTCACCTTTCTTAAACTCATAACAGGTGCACACAATAGCTATCCATTTAAGTTGAGTCAGTTTTTCATATCGTATCAATTCTTTTATTACAATAGCATTTATTATGGGTCTTTGAATTTTATTTGATTTAAGGTTGGACAAGACCAATTAAGGCCATGTTTGATCCTTTGGGCTAAACTTTAGCCCATGGTTAAATATTAGCCCTTAGAATGAAGGGGCTAAAGATTAGCCTATAGGGCTGTTTGGATCAGGGGCTAAAGATTAGCCTCTTACCCTATAATGACCAATTTGCTCCTAATTTATTACCTATGCACAACCAAACGTCGGGGTGCGTGGAGGGTAATATGAGTCTTTTGTCCAACAGGACCACTTTTAGCCCTCCTTAGCCCACCTTGAAGGGGCAATGGAAAAGGGGTGGGCTAAAGTTTAGCCCCCCACGTTTAGCCCTCTTGTTTGGATCCATGGAAGGCTAAAAGTCACTAGAAGGGGTGGGCTAAACTTTAGCTCCATGAATCCAAACAGGGTCTAAATCTGACAAAAATATAGCTAGTTCATTTAACGATGACATGAGGGCACCCGAAATGAGTGACTCATAAGCTAGCTCTAAGCATTTTTTTCATATTTTAATAGAAGAGAGAGAAAATCCTGCTCTTGATTAAGAATTAGGCTTGTACACACATTCCAAGATCATGTGAGCGTCATGTGGGGCTATCCATGTTATGAGCTATATATATACTAAAAGTTAGCATTATTGAAGAAGTTCGCTTAGTGCTAGTAACTAGCTTATACCATTGCTGGTGACCTAAGCATCGCGTAACAAATTAAATGTTCCGTTGCAACACTAGAGGCATATATTTGCCACTTCATATACTATATTACATGCATGTATGCATATACACATTTGAATATTGTAGCACTAAATTGGATCTGTATGCATTCATGGACAACAAACACTGACGGCGATCTGAGCACAGTGTAAAATTGTACGGCGGCGTCGGCCTGCCTCCCGATTGCAAATATACTCGGGTCCATATATATGCAACAACTCTACGCCGGCCCCCGGCCGGCCAGCCGCCGGCGAGGGATGGAGGGAAGGATCGCCATTATTGGGGCCTGTTCCGGCCAGGCGGCAGCATGTGTCGTTGAGCAGTCACTGTCACTAGCAGTGCACTGCCAATGCCGGTGTGTGCACAACCATACAGAAGATAGGCCCTGTTTAGTTTCCTAAAAATTTTGCAAAATTTTTCAGATTCCTCGTCACATCGAATCTTTAAACACATGTATGAAGCATTAAATATAGATAAAAAATAAAACTAATTACACAGTTTAGACGAAATGGACGAGACGAATCTTTTAAGCCTAATTAGACCATAATCGGACACTAATTGCCAAATAACAACGAAAATGCTACAGTGTCCATTTTGCAAAAATTTTTACATCTGAACCGGCCCTAAGCCAGCTAGGTTGTTGTAGCTGCCACTGCCACTAGGAAGCAAAGCAAGGACGACGCTCTACTAGCTATAGCTGCTGCATTTCACCCATGCAATGCATCACAACCCACACTTGCACCGATCCACTGTTTCTGTAGCTAGCATTATTAGGGTATATATGCTGAAAATTATTAGTTCAACCATATACGTGTGGCACGAACCATATATTACATGACATCACGCACAAAAAGAACATATATTTGAGATTGATCCCACTTTTGTCAAAATTATATATATTATTTATATATGGTGGCTCCATCGATGACATTACTAGTACAGTGATCTGACTTTTCCATTTGCTCTACAAACACCCTATTCGCTTATGCTGAAATTTGGCTTATGCTAATGCTTATGCTGGAATGTTGTGTGAGAAAAACACTGTTCCATAGCTGAAAAGTAGCTCAAGCGAATAGGGTGAAAATTTTATATACTCCCTCGGTAAAAAAAAGGCGTTATAGAACGTGCAGGTCAAACTTTTTTAAGTTTGAGTAGACTTATAGGAAATATTAGCAATATTCATATCTCCAAATAAGTTTATTATGAAAATATATTCATCGATTTATCTTATGATACTAATCATGTATTATAAATATCAATATTTTCTTATATATTTGATCAAACTAAAAAATACTGACTACTCGGAAAGTGAGAATGTCTTTCTTTTTGGGACGGAGGAAGCCTAGCACTCCCTCTGTCCATAAAGAAATCCAATTCTCGTATTTCGAGAAGTCAAAAAATTTGAACTTTGACCAAAATTATATAAAAAGTACTAATATTCATGATGCAAAATTAATATCATTAGATTAGTCATAGAATATATTTTCATAATATATTTATTTGGAGACATAAATATTTAATATTATTTACTATAAACTTAGTCAAACTTAAGCTACCCTATAATTACATTCTTTCCTGGACTGAGAGAGTAGTAGCTAAGAGTAGTGGAGTAGCTAGAGTAACAAAATGTATATAGCATATATACGGAGTACACAGCATGTGTGTGCCATGCATGCATGGGCGCGTGTGGGCCCCATCATCTGGCAAAAGTGCCACCGCACACCACAGTCGAGGAGGGCCCCACTCCAGTGGGACCCAATGGAACGAGGATCTTTGTATCTTTGTAGCAGTTCGACTGTTTCATCATTGACATGTCATTGTGCACAAGCATATACTGATGCATGCTATATGCTGCTATCATATAGTATATATGCATGATTGATACAGTAGCCAGCAAGCAGTGTGTCCAATGCAACTGAGAAAAAGGTTACCGGACCGTGTTTCACGGAGCGAGCTAGGTTTACCGGCAAGCATAGACATGCAACGGGCTGCTCCAACACTACATGCATGCATGCTGACATGCAGGCAGCTTAGGACCGGGCAAAGTCACACGCACCTTTGGCTACACGATGTACGGTACGGTACAGCTTCCTATGTGTGTTAGTAGGACATGCCATGCTCCATCCTTAGTTTGTAGCTTTGTTTCCGGACGGCAGACACAAGCATATATAATCACCTTTAAAAAACATGTATAATTAATCACTAACTAACAAAAGTATTACAAGGTTTTCACAAGAACTATATATAACTATGAGTTTTCAAAATGCTGTTGAGTTGTTGTCACGTTAGTTGTTGACTTGTTGTTGAGTAGTTTGGAATAATTTTTCTTTTTAATATAATCGGTAGGTTTCTTGCCTAATTTGTTTCAAAAAAGAAAAAAAATGTTGATTCAAGGGTTTCATCGGGAACTATCGAATTAGGCCTCAAAATTTGTTGAAATAAATTTCACATAACTTTCATGGTTTTAATATATATAAGAAACGTTGATGGTTTCCAACTAGTGCATGGTAATATAATTATGAAATGAGCACATGTTACCGTGAGTAAACCAAACCCTATGCACGTATAGAAGTACTTAACCTAGCTCAATGTGTTGATATTATTGTTAGGAAAATGGTTCCTAGCAAACTAAGTGTCAATGGGTCACCGACTCAGGCGAAAGCCTAGTCAATGAGAAGTGTGTTCCAACAGATATATAATTGGATCAGAGCATAAGAAGATCAATCATTTATGTATAATTATGCACCCATTGTAGTTTATTTTTGGTGGAAATAATCAAATAAATTAGAGGAAGGGGGCATCTAATCAATATATAGTATAAGAGCAGTCTTGAATGAGGGGATGTCACACCCGGTTTTCTAAAGAACAAAACCAGGCTAATCATATGTGTGCCCAGGAAGTCCACACATATGCCAGAATGAAAAAGTATCAGAAACAATGTTATTATATAACGTATACATAGCTATATTAACACTTACATCAGAGTATCGCGGAACGGTGACTAAACTTTAGGCTCCATTCTTCTCAGGGACGGCTGACTGGGGGTAACATATGCCTAACACTTCTACTAGTCTTCGAGAAACTCCACTACACATTTGTCCTTCTTCCGAGTAGCATCTTACTACACACTAGAGTGTGGGGGAAATAGCAAGAGTGAGTCCATGTCGAACTCAACAAGTATAACACAGGGTTCATGAGGCACAAAAGGCTAGACACTGTTTGACTGCGTTTAGCTTTTAATCATCATATAATTTAGCAATTGAGTAGCATCAAGGTATTCCAATTCCCATTAATGAACCAATAATCAATTGTAATATGGATAATGAATAGCATTAACACAAGCATAATAATAATCAACAGTAATTAAGCATGATATAACCATGGTGATCATCTATTCTGTAAGAATCCCCAAGGCCGCTCGTATCCGTGAGCACGGCTAGTATACCAGTTTTTGACTCTGCGCAGAGGTGTACACTTTCACTGTGAGTCATGATTTCCAAATGCATGGGTTTGCAAGGCCCAAAACATCGGAAACCATATAAAGCCATTCAAAAGTTCGTCTAACAAGTTAGGGCCATTAGATTCACTCGGCAGGCAGATGTAGAACCCCCCTTCCCGGTGGCACAACAACCGCAGCCTATACACACTAGGCCAGGGGCTCGCCCTACACCCAACGTGGCAAGCCTTTCTTACGCCATTTAAGGTAACCACTAACAAGCTAGAAAAGGTCTCTTGAACAACTAGAGCCAGAGCCATATAGCCCTCACAGCTGTACTGTATATCCCGGTTATCACTTACAGATAAGTCCTTATGGAGAGAAACCAGAGCAACAATATAACCCCTTGCTCTAGCCCCCTTTTCAATAATAATAAAATCATCTTAATGGTTGGTTGCATAATTCATTAATCCAATTACCAGATCATCGTTCATAATTAAGCGCTAGCAATAACTACCCAAATGCACAACCCATAGGTGACAAGGAAACAAGATATCAATAGCTAAGTTATAATCTCTATAGTTGTCAAGGAAGACTCATGCATATGTATGATAATTTCAGTGAATAGGACAACAAGGATAGTCCCATGTTATACTTGCCTTGATCAAAGCTTTCCTGATGATACTACTGGTCTGGCTCAAAATAATACTTCTGATCGTCAAGAAACTGCTCACCGTCTATACTCGATCATCAAACATCAACACACAATCATCCGAGCAATCATACATGAAGCAAACAAAGAGACATAATTAAAACAGTACACCAACAGTAACAAAACAGTATAAAAAGTTTGTAAAACTCTTCTACACGTTACTACGATCACACAGACGTAAAGATCACGAAATTCGGAGTTAAAACGTGAAAGTTATGAATTTTCTAAGATTCCCTATAGATAAATAATTACTTTAATATAAACTCGAAAATTAAACTTTGAAACCTACTGTACAGCTATACTAACATGTAGAGCTCGCAAATACAAACCTAACGCAACTTGAACGGGTCAAATCGGAGTTAAAACGGAGATTTTATGATCAAAACAAGATTAGTGGCAAAACTATAAATAGTATTATCTTCTACCTTAGGCTTAGAGGAGCTCCGGTCAGCCATGGTGGTTCCTCGCCGAAGAGAAATAAGATGAGATGGAAACTCGATGAAACGGCGATGGATTCGCGCAAACGGATATATCACGGTGTAGAGAACGACGAGGGCTTTCTCTTGGTGGTGGTGGCTGGCGTCGGGACGCGACGGTTTGGCCGGAAAAGCTCGTCGGAAGTTCGCCGGAACGCAAGCTGTAGATGCAGAACTTCGGCGAGAGGTGAAATGAGCTACGAGCGGCGGCTCGCGATAAGGGTTGTACTTCTGAAATCAGGGCGTCGAGGGCTACGCCGTCATATATATAGTCGTAGAGTTTGGAAACTTTTCGGATTTTCTTAATTTCGGGATTATTTTAATTCCGCGAATAAAATAATTCCAGAAAATCTAGAATTACCTTTTTGACCGCGAAAAATAGCCCGGAGCTCAGAAAAATCACCAGAAAAATCCTGGAGACTCTTGGAGAGATAAGGAACTCAACTAAATAAGTTTGGGCTCATAAAATGATTGATGAAGAGATCAAGGAAAAAGATTAAGCTCACGGAAATTGAAATTTTATATCTAGAAAATACCAAAAAATTTCCGGTGAGAAGTAAACATCGTCCTATGGTATTTTGAAAATAATAGCACTCACAAACACCAAACACAAGCATCACACAAACACCACATTATCAAATTAATATGAAAAAGTTTAAAACCAAAATTTTCTATATTTAAATTAGCAGCAACTTAACTTATCTAATAAATTTATTCAAATATTGAAATCATTTATTTTATTTAGTGTTTTCTAAGCACAACCCAAAAGTGAAAATTTTAGGGTGTGACAACTCTACCCCACTTAATAGGAATCTCGTCCCGAGAATTGGAGAAACTTTGGAGAAAGATAAAGTTTGATATGCAAGTCTTCACTTTTCCTTCATCAACTCTTATCCAATGATGATGCCACAAACTCAAAACCAACTTTGTAAATGTCTTCTTTAGACCCTTACGATTCTTGTAGATGGTTCTAACAGGTTACCACTCTGAGAAAGTATACTTGCACTCGATAGTAACTTTACAACCATGTAGATAGCTGATGCTCCCAAGTGACAAAATAGAACGTATAAAACCTCCATCTTGTATCGTTTTTAGTTTGACAACCCCTCTTAAGAAAAGATCAATTGGAGAACACCAATGGATAGATTGCATTTGTTTCTGAGTGATAACTACCATCATGTCCTTCTGGCATCCCAAAGAGATTCATGAGCCTATGCAAGAACAAGTAACCAGCACTTCCTCACGAGCAGAAAAATGGCAGTGCAGAAATACAATTATAACTCAAGTTCTATGAATCCAATGATGTTGTAGCTTATACCGTTGGAAAGCTTATCAAATTTACTACAACTTTCTTATAGAACACTTCTCCAGATTCTGCAGTTAAGGTAGTCGAAAACTATACACAACAGAAACTATTCCAGGTTGCTGACAGCACAGATGTGTCGCCTTGTGATTTTCATAACTCCCAAACCATAATAACTATCATGGTGGTTCTTACAGTCAGAGAAAGATATTGAAGTCTACTGTTGTCCAGAATTTATCCATGATTTTTGGGCATCCAAAAATATAGGTATAAACTAAAGAAGACAGACTGTTCTGAAAAGACAGAATAAGGTAGAAACGAGATTCAGAGAGACTAGAGAGATAGATAACACTAATCTTCAAGTCTTTATGCTTCTTTGATTTGTGTTGATGAGATACAAGACATGGATTGAGTATAGCCAAAGGATGACAAGAAAGATAAGGTTTGATCTTCAGTTCTTTGTACCTCGTCGCTTGAGATTGATGATGGTAGCGGACACTACCCCACTTAACAAAGATTTTGTTCCATCTGACAATGTCATTGAAGGCAACACTTTCTTTAAGACTTGCTGCTAATGATAAGTCCTTCACTTAAAACTTACTAAACATACTTGATATGGGGGTGATGTCATCTAAGTTTTCATGAAACTAACTATAGGCTTCCAACATCTCCTTTCTATGTCGTCCATGCTAACTTGTATAGAGTATGTTGAATTGAATGTTGAACTCCCAACTGATGATAGCTTGAAGTGAAGACCAATCCTGACGAATACCCGAGCTTCTTGTAGACGATCCAACAAAGCACTGATCCCAAGCAAACAACACTAGCACATGAGTAGACTTCCAATCATAGAGATAACCACTTTTTCCAAGTGAAGCACTAGGACATACAAAACCTTCATCTTGCAACACTCACAACTTTGCTACCCCCTTAAGAAAAAGAAACTAGGGGAAACCAAAGTAACTTGCATCTCCTTTTATACTAGATAACCATAATCATCTCTAATGTAAGATTCCAAGGCAAATCAATGAGATTCAAAGATATCCAATGATATATTCACTTATACAAGATAAGGAAGTAATGAAGAAAATTTCTGGGCGAATTCCAATTTTAACAGTTCAGTAAATCTGGCATAACTCGAGCTACAAAGATCCAAATGAAGTGATCTTTACATGGTTGGAAAGCTTATAAAATTATCTACAACTTTATTAATAACACTTTTCCAGGTTCTGTCATTAAATTAATCAAAAACAGAGCTTAGCCAAAACTATTCTAGAATTCTAAACTGTGCAGTAACCTCAACTTAGAACAGGTATATCTCTTAGCTCAAAGTAGATAAAAAGGTAAGTCCAGTAGGTTTGGAAAGATACAGAAGTCTAGTTATTCCCAGTAAAATTTCATAAATTTCTCATGTCCATATCTCGAGATATAATAGAAACATTGCAGACTGCTATAGAAATCAGCATGCGGAGTATTACGTAAAACCTACCCCACTTAACATGGATCGAGCTACTCCTCAAGACTTATACCTTCCGAGCCACCTTTGAAACACGAGAACAAGGCAACACACAAGCAACACATCAAGCAAAACAAGCACACATCACATCATCGGTACTACACGTGCTTCTTCAACAATGGTGGTCATCCTAAGGGAAGAGTATGGATGATGAAAGGCCATCAAACTTTAGAACAAGATGAGATCAGATAACTTTTAGTAAAAAAAACAACATAAAACAAAATCCAAGGGAGTAAGAAATAATAGCTCAAAGGAAGCTATCAAGGAGGGGATACAACAAGACAAGGAAGAGAAAATAGTCAAAATCAATGAGTCAAGGGATGATAAAATAGTTTTATAGTGAAATGAGTTTTAGAATACGTCTGGTGCTACTTGGCATACGTCCTACAGTCAACACCGCTCTGATACCACTCTGTCACACCCGGTTTTCTAAAGAACAAAACCAGGCTAATCATATGTGTGCCCAGGAAGTCCACACATATGCCAGAATGAAAAAGTATCAGAAACAATGTTATTATATAACGTATACATAGCTATATTAACACTTACATCAGAGTATCGCGGAACGGTGACTAAACTTTAGGCTCCATTCTTCTCAGGGACGGCTGACTGGGGGTAACATATGCCTAGCACTTCTACTAGTCTTCGAGAAACTCCACTACACATTTGTCCTTCTTCCGAGTAGCATCTTACTACACACTAGAGTGTGGGGGAAATAGCAAGAGTGAGTCCATGTCGAACTCAACAAGTATAACACAGGGTTCATGAGGCACAAAAGGCTAGACACTGTTTGACTGCGTTTAGCTTTTAATCATCATATAATTTAGCAATTGAGTAGCATCAAGGTATTCCAATTCCCATTAATGAACCAATAATCAATTGTAATATGGATAATGAATAGCATTAACACAAGCATAATAATAATCAACAGTAATTAAGCATGATATAACCATGGTGATCATCTATTCTGTAAGAATCCCCAAGGCCGCTCGTATCCGTGAGCACGGCTAGTATACCAGTTTTTGACTCTGCGCAGAGGTGTACACTTTCACTGTGAGTCATGATTTCCAAATGCATGGGTTTGCAAGGCCCAAAACATCGGAAACCATATAAAGCCATTCAAAAGTTCGTCTAACAAGTTAGGGCCATTAGATTCACTCGGCAGGCAGATGTAGAACCCCCCTTCCCGGTGGCACAACAACCGCAGCCTATACACACTAGGCCAGGGGCTCGCCCTACACCCAACGTGGCAAGCCTTTCTTACGCCATTTAAGGTAACCACTAACAAGCTAGAAAAGGTCTCTTGAACAACTAGAGCCAGAGCCATATAGCCCTCACAGCTGTACTGTATATCCCGGTTATCACTTACAGATAAGTCCTTATGGAGAGAAACCAGAGCAACAATATAACCCCTTGCTCTAGCCCCCTTTTCAATAATAATAAAATCATCTTAATGGTTGGTTGCATAATTCATTAATCCAATTACCAGATCATCGTTCATAATTAAGCGCTAGCAATAACTACCCAAATGCACAACCCATAGGTGACAAGGAAACAAGATATCAATAGCTAAGTTATAATCTCTATAGTTGTCAAGGAAGACTCATGCATATGTATGATAATTTCAGTGAATAGGACAACAAGGATAGTCCCATGTTATACTTGCCTTGATCAAAGCTTTCCTGATGATACTACTGGTCTGGCTCAAAATAATACTTCTGATCGTCAAGAAACTGCTCACCGTCTATACTCGATCATCAAACATCAACACACAATCATCCGAGCAATCATACATGAAGCAAACAAAGAGACATAATTAAAACAGTACACCAACAGTAACAAAACAGTATAAAAAGTTTGTAAAACTCTTCTACACGTTACTACGATCACACAGACGTAAAGATCACGAAATTCGGAGTTAAAACGTGAAAGTTATGAATTTTCTAAGATTCCCTATAGATAAATAATTACTTTAATATAAACTCGAAAATTAAACTTTGAAACCTACTGTACAGCTATACTAACATGTAGAGCTCGCAAATACAAACCTAACGCAACTTGAACGGGTCAAATCGGAGTTAAAACGGAGATTTTATGATCAAAACAAGATTAGTGGCAAAACTATAAATAGTATTATCTTCTACCTTAGGCTTAGAGGAGCTCCGGTCAGCCATGGTGGTTCCTCGCCGAAGAGAAACAAGATGAGATGGAAACTCGATGAAACGGCGATGGATTCGCACAAACGGATATATCACGGTGTAGAGAACGACGAGGGCTTTCTCTTAGTGGTGGTGGCTGGCGTCGGGATGCGACGGTTTGGCCGGAAAAGCTCGTCGGAAGTTCGCCGGAACGCAAGCTGTAGATGCAGAACTTCGGCGAGAGGTGGAATGAGCTACGAGCGGCGGCTCGCGATAAGAGTTGTACTTCTGAAATCAGGGCGTCGAGGGCTACGCCGTCATATATATAGTCGTAGAGTTTGGAAACTTTTCGGATTTTCTTAATTTCGGGATTATTTTAATTCCGCGAATAAAATAATTTCAGAAAATCTAGAATTACCTTTTTGACCGCGAAAAATAGCCCGGAGCTCAGCAAAATCACCAGAAAAATCCTGGAGACTCTTGGAGAGATAAGGAACTCAACTAAATAAGTTTGGGCTCATAAAATGATTGATGAAGAGATCAAGGAAAAAGATTAAGCTCACGGAAATTGAAATTTTATATCCAGAAAATGCCAAAAAAAATTCCGGTGAGAAGTAAACATCGTCCTATGGTATTTTGAAAATAATAGCACTCACAAACACCAAAGACAAGCATCACACAAACACCACATTATCAAATTAATATGAAAAAGTTTAAAACCAAAATTTCCTATATTTAAATTAGCAGCAACTTAACTTATCTAATAAATTTATTCAAATATTGAAATCATTTATTTTATTTAGTGTTTTCTAAGCACAACCCAAAAGTGAAAATTTTAGGGTGTGACATGGGAACACTAATAATGAGGCCTTATGTGTGGCAACTGTGTTAAGGTTTATTAAGGATTCTTAGCCGGCAACATTACACCTACATAGTGTGCAATAGTATGCAAGTGTGCCCGGTGTGACAAAGATGTTTTTGGTTCATCTTGCTAGCTCCATAAGGTAGCCCTAGCAGGTGGCAGAAAATAAAAATGGCTTTGATCGCACTTGAGGGTCAAATAATTCACGAAGCCTATCCTTTTAATTAATGTATGATACAACTTGTATTAGAAATAATTGGTAGTAATTATGATCGATACATTTCACTTCCGATCCAGTACGTCCCTTAATTAGATAAGAGGCATGGATCCATTTCAATAACTTGTACATATTGCCCATCATAGTAAAGGGAGATGGCATGTATGCTCGACTTAGATTCTAGCAGGACACCATGGTACAACTTTTCTAGGAAGCACTTCCTTGAGAAACTGTACAAATAGAAGACAAGCATGGTTAGGAACTTAGGATAAACTAGTCTAACCCACTCTATGCATTTTAGTACAAATAGGAGCAGTTGTGAATAGAAGCATGGCCAGTTTTTTTTTTTTTTTTTTTTTTTTTTTGCTTCAGCTTACTTTGGCTACAAATGACTTGTAGGTTGTATACCAAACATGCCCCATGTTTGAATGAGAGGAGTAAAAAGGCTAGAGAAGAAAGAAAAGAAAGTGGTGGATAAAGATGTTGGGCTGCCCCCTCAATCTGAGGAAGGTGAGGGCATGCAGTGACATCCACTGTGACACCTTTTACAGTACCCCTCAAGAAAGGCACTTATTACATGCATGTGTCGGGTAAGAAAACCTAAGAAACTTCTTCTCTTTACAAATTTGTTAGATTGTTGGTTGCAACTTGCAGTAGAAATTAATCTCTAATAACTGTTGATCGCTATATATACCATGGTAAGATGGTTGCTACAATATAATTCATTGTGGAGACGTACAGACAAATGCATGCCCATAACTTATATGTATTGCCCATGACATTGTACATAAAAAGCCATCCACCATGTCCAATTAAGGTTTCGGTAGGGTATATAGCATCACAGCCAAAAGATAGGTAAGAAGGCGAACGCAAGACGAAGGCAGCGGAAAGTCATAGCTCAGTTGGTTCGGCCAGGTGCCATACGGTGAAACTCGCCCATCTAGGTCAGGTTTAAGTTCTCAACTCGACGCGGGTGTAGATTTAATGGTGTTGTTCTTTTAGCGGTCGGTCAACAACGATACACAAGGCAGGCAATGTGCTTGTCCCATTGACAACAATGCACATGTGACTCAGTTAATCTCAAGATCTAGCTCGGTTTTTCAGAGGTGCAACGAGCTGAGGCTGCAATACAAAAGGGGACCGAACGGTGAACATGAAAGAAGGCACCAGCTACCCACCATACTACTTTTATTTTCTCCCAATAAATGAATACTAGATTTCTCTTAACATTATGGGCATATGCATGCGTTGTGTGGGCCTAAGGAGAGATAGAAATAGAAGGGCCGGGGAAAAAAACTTCCATGCAAGTGTCACTCATATATACGGCGCGTGGTCCTGGAGGTACTTCCATGCAAGTGTCACTCATATATACGGCGCGTGGTCCTGGAGGTGCATGTGTACGTCTGAACATGTATAGTTGTGATGTATTTCGGCGATCCGGCCGCCGCGTGTAGTGTGTACGCTTTCGATCCTGTTCTGTACGTGTGTATGCAACAATGCACGCAGCCGTCCGGGCAGCAGTTGTGGTGGGGCGATGGATCATGCGTGGCATGGTGGACCTGATCGACCAGAGGGATGGAGGTGTGTCCACGTCACTGATCGCGTGAGCTCCGTAGGCTTATACGGCCGGCTCACTGCATGCCTTGGACACTTCCTCATCAATGCACTGTACGCATTCTACTACTACTGTACTTGTTTAGCATGCCATCACAAGCCTATATATTAAAAATACCTGCCGGTATTATTTGCTTATTTTCAAAGCCAGCCGCTACAGTGTACCATTTTTTTATTTTTTTTCAAAACACATTACTAACTAGACTCATCCCTGCACCTCCGTGCATCTTCTTAGAGCAACTTCAGCGGCATTCTCAAATAAACCCTAAAATCAAAGTTTAAGGACACAACTAAAAAACACAGGTCCACCGGAGCCTCACAAGACCCTCAAATTCACCCCTCAAGACCCATGGAGGAGGCCGCTACTTTTTGATTTCAGTCATTTATCTCCTGCTTCATCCGGAATCGTGCTCGCTCGAGCTTAGCGCGCCTCCGCCAGGCTGCCTTTGGATGTGCGGCCTCCTCCCGATGCCCAACTTGTGTGGCCTCCTGCGTAAACTCCTCATGGAGACCGGAGGACACACCTAACCTGCGGCTACGATGCGGTCTCTTCCTCTGAGCGCAGCCTACTCGGTAGGCGGCATGCATAGCTCAATAGATGAGAGCGAGAAGAACAGAGAATAATTATTAGGTTTCATATGGCAGTGTCTATTAGGATGAATTTGAGGGCTTTTGTCGAGGATATGCAAAAAAAAATCCCTCGAAAATTAGAAGAGTCCTCAAATAAAAAACGGGGCCCTGATTTGAGGGCTCCTACTGCAGTTACTCATCCCACAGACCACAATTATATACTCTATCATATAATGTAAGGTGGACATGTATTATAGTTCAAACTTTGTTATTTCTGACCAATAGTTACTCTAATCATATGAAAAGTTTGTGTTATAATAGTGGTTACATTGGATTGACAAATATTTTCTCTAATTGTCCATATATATTCCTAGGAACTAGTTAGAGAAGGGGGAAAGAATAAAGATTGATCTTTGTAGGGGTTGCAGCTCTTATATATTTGGGTTATATATATGTTGCACCCATAATGATCTTGTCTTTGAGAAAAAATAACGACTGTTCTTTTATACATGCTACTTTCAACGGAACATATAGTTTTGAGTTTTGCTACAACGTGAGGGCACAAGGGAGATTCTCCACTTGGTGAGCAGAGTTTTTCTTGTCTATCACTTGACATTTTCGTTGACAATGAATGGGTAACTAATAATAGATTTTATTTCCTCATGGTTATTCCCTCTTGTTTGTGTTCTCTTTTCATTCCCTTTTTTGTGATGATCCATTCAGCTGAAAATTTGTATGATGAACCTGTCTGTGTACGGTCTTAGAAAGCTTGACTTTTCTATTTTCCAAAAAAAAAAGAGTCCTCATATAGAAAAATAAATCGACCCATGCATACAAATACTTGGCCATGGATAACTGGATGGATATAGTGCCCATCCATTCCAAAATCCATACAAGAACTTGGTTCCTATATATCTACAGCAGGAATGAACAGGAAAAGCCGTGATACATGCTTGCAACCGGGGCCTAATAATATATAAACGGCGGTTGCAATGCTAGGATCATATAAACGGCCGGCTGGATGGTGTGTGCCATGAATGAATGGGCAGAAAGGGAGGCCAAGGACATGCCTCATTTTCTTTGTGCTGCTCATGTGCAGGTCACTATAGCATAGCAGCTCCTTCCAATAAGTAGCTGTGTACGTCCTAACGGCCTTTTTTCTCTGCTGGTCGGCGTTAGTTTGCTGCATTCAGCAGCTAGCAGCCCATAATCCCATACACGGCGTGCCATATTGCCATGCTGCATGCAGGCCAAGCTTCAGAGAGAGATGGTGTGTGATGTTGATGGCTCGATGCAGCATTATGTGTGTACCATGATACCATATGCATATATATATATATGGATGTGTGGCTTTTGGTGTCCTGAGGTCGACTTTGGGATGTACCAGCAGAGAGCAGGGCCCCGCTCTGAAACTCTGAATGTCACAAGTAGTAGCTAGTCGACTCTCTGGACTGGCAGCGCCGAAGGAAGCTCGGCAGAGATGCTATACACATCTTGTCCTGTTGTGACATAACACAAAGGCATTTCACCTTTCCTATAGTCCTTCACTAGGGAACTAGAATGCCACCTTTCTTTCTACATATCAGGGTTTGGACCCTGAATTTGGAAAAAAATATTGTAGAGACTGCCTCCATAAATCAACTGTGCGTGGGCACTACTTCCGTGGATTCACAACATGTGTCCATGCACATGCATCTAACTTCTAATTAACGCATGGGACTGTTAATTATATTTAGAAGGAATAATTAAAAAATAATAACTATCTCATGCATGGGATGCATGCAAATGGACACGTGCCGTGACCGTGATCCACAAACGGTGCCCATGGCTGCTTCATGGAGATCATCCCCACTAATTTCTTTCCCATCCCCACTAATTTCTTTCCCCCTGAATTTGGAGACTTGCATTGGCGGTCTTCTTTAAACGACTCTCATCCACACTGGCTTTTGACTAGGGACTACTGGTCACATGCTATACTTCCTCTTTTGGGGACTCATTAACGGTAGACTTGTCGAGAGCTAGCAAGTTTGATCTCATGGATGCTATCATACCAGCGCTAAAACATCGCCCATGGTGTGGAAGTGTGTATATCATCCATCCCAGACTTCAGTGTTGCTTTTTTTTAGAGAGAGTGCGTTTCTCTTCAGGTGTTTGTGTCTCCTTGGGATGGATCTGTTATTAGTCTACTAGATAGATTCCTGGTCTACTATGCCCTTGTTTAGTTCCCAAAATATTTCCCAAAATATTTTAGATTCCCGTCACATCGAATCTTTAGACACATGCATGAAGCATTAAATATAGATAAAAAATAAAACTAATTATACAGTTTGGACGAAATGGACGAGACGAATCTTTTAAGCCTAGTTAGGCCATGATCGGACAATAATTGCCAAATAACAACGAAAGTGCTACAGTAGCGCTACAGTTACATTTCCCAAAATATTTCGGGAACTAAACAAGGGCTAGATAGATTCCTGGTAGAGCAGACAGTTCTGTTTTTTTTTTTTGAGTAAAGCAGACAGTTCTGTAAGGCCGGACAGGGTACGGTATCAGGACATGGTGCTTTGTCTGTGTGAGGCTTTTGCACCGTGGGCTTCTTTTTCGAATTCTTTTGGGCCGGGCAGGGTAGGATATTAGGACGGTCCATTCCAATTAATCGACCCAAATTATAACCGGGCCTCGCATTGGTCTCTTGGGCTATAACAATACCCATCATCCATCAGACGTACATGCACAGTGCCTCCGTTTCGTTTAGAGCGCTCTGTATTTTTCTGTGTAGTAAAAGAAATTAAATGGACATCTTTTTGCTGGCTGTAGATGATGATGAACCCATGGAATATATATAATTGCATTGGTGCGAAACGATCATCCAAGATTTGCAAAGACTTGGCAGCTGCTGCACATATCTTGCATGATATGATATCAAGACTAGACGGTGATGGAATGCATCCGTACCTTACAACACACTCCAGCAGGGTGCCATTTGCTTACAAGCCATCCACAGATCGAATGGCAGCATCTATCTCCCTTGGCACCGCGCGTCTCCATGCGACCGGCCAAAAGCAAGCATGGCCGGCCGTCGCCGTCCTCTTCCTTCCTCAAGCCAAGGCCAGGCCACCTGTGTGCTTCACTCAAAAGCATTGCAGAAACTGAAGCACAAGATGCACAAGATCGAGGAAGCACCATGTATATATCGCATTATTGCTGAGACCACAAGATTATGAGTGTGTCGATCAGTGTGGTGATCCTGATCCATGTGCGAGGAAATTTCAAACACAGAACATCTGTTTCATTGACGACCAAGGGAACTACAGGAGTTAGCAGTGCTGTAAAACATGATGAGGTCCAAAAGGCAGATGGAGACTAGCTACTAAGGTGTCAGTGTCTCGTTCATATAGACTGGAGGCAGACAGCTACATGGGGGCTTCTTTGGGTGCCAAGGTACGCATTGTTTAGAAGCGATGCAAACCCAGCCGAAACCGTAGCAGAGGAGCCAAGTCACTTGCAACTCAAACCTTCACGCTCTTCCCTCCAAAAAGCCATTGGATCTACGTATAAATATGTGCTACATGATCACCACCAACAGCTCACTCGCCTCACCTCACTACAGCACAGTTGCGCCCAGCTCCCAGCTCTCCTCTGATCCAGCTAGCAGCAATGGCGTTCAACCCTAGCCCTCCAGGACAGGGCTTCCCCTACTTCCCTCCAAACCCTTATTTTCCAAGGCCACCGCCGCGGCCACAAGCCCCGCCGCCCCCACAGCGCTTCCCGCCGCCGATGCGAGCCCCACCACCGCCACAGCGTGCTCCGCCGCCGCCTCAGCCTCCACCGCCCCAGCGTGCTCCGCCGCCACCCACCCTACCACCACCACCTCCACGCCGCGCTCCCCCGCCACCGGCTCTGCCGCCGCCGCCACCACACCTTGCTCCGCCACCGCCCACAATGCCGCCACCACCACCGCGCCGTGCTCCTCCGCCTCCTACAATGCCACCGCCGCCACCTCGCCTTGCTCCCCCACCACCGTCCCCGCCTATTCGCCCACCGCCGCCACCAACTCCTCGGCCTCAAGCGCCACCACCGCCTCACCCGCTCGCACCGCCTCCTCCACATATCCCGCCTCCGCCGACGCCTGTGCCGCCTCCGCCTAGCCCTCCACACCACATTGTCATCATCGTGGTGTTCGTCTCACTGGGCTGCCTGCTGCTGCTGGCATGCCTCGTCGCGCTCCTCTGTTGGCACAAGAAGAGGGGGAGGAAGACGGAGACCAAGGCTGAGGTGCTCAACTTCAGCGATCATGTCCATGTCCACAAGGAGACCATGCCAGGTCTTGGGGGTGCCAACGTCGTCAGGCTGTCAGTAGACGAGGACGTCAAGTTCCAAGAGGCGGTCAAGAAGCAGGACGCCATTGGCGAGTCCTCGAACACCGCAGCAGCTGGGAGGACAACGGCGCATCACCACCTCCCTTGGACCTGGCACAAGAAACATGAGAGCAGAGACGAGAAGAAGACAGAGGTCATCAGCGTCACAAAGCACAAGCATGTCGACGAGAAGATCATACCGGGGCCACATGGCGAAAAGTTTGAGGTCCTTTCTGAAGATGAAGATATCAGATTTGAAGAGGCCGGCGAGAACGAAGAAGAGTATGAAAAATCCAAGGCACGCATAACAAAGTCCTAAGATGATGATGATGCCATATTCAGATATATTGTCTGCCTACACTGAAGGCCCTTCAACTTGGGGCAATTACCATACCCATACACACATACACATACTACCGTTGCATGCATTTGAGTATTTTGACAAGATTCTATGTTGTTCTTTCATGTGAATGAAATAAGGGCATCAAAAACCCATCTGATTGTATTCAAAGTGTAATTATATGCCAGCATTTGTATATGAGCAGTTTGTGTGAAACAAAGCATTTGTTAATGAGCAGTTTGTGTGAAACAATTTCCTCAGAGATTTCACTGAACCCCATTGTGTAAGATGTCGGTTAGTGGCTGCATGTTGCCTCATAACAAAGTGTGCTCATACACACAGCCTTTCTGTTCACATTCGCCCCAATTGTGTCAACAGCTGGAAGAGAATCTATGGGACTAGGGCAGAAAGTGAACAAGGCAGCACAAACGACTTTACAAGGTAGCCTAAACATAATATCCAGTACTTGTCATAACTACATAACACATCATAATACTAACTGCTTCTGCTACTTAGTTGATTGCGATAGGAGTGATTCGCCTCTTAGCAGGCTTACTCGATGCGCTGTTCTTGGTCGATACTGGTGGCGGCATCACTTCAACAGCCACAGGAATGGTTGCCTCCTTAACTTTGTTATCATCTACATCTACTTCCATACTGTCTACTGTTACCAGCTTCTTGTTTTCACAGGCCAAATTTCCTTCAGCAAGCTCCCCTGTTCCTGATTTTTCAAGAGTTTATTATTGTTAGTGAATTAAAGAAAATGCATGGGATAAAGATTGCAAGTAATATGGCAACATGGGTATGCATAGTCGATAAGAATGATTTATTCCACATGATTGGAGCAAGGGCGTCAGACAGCCATTCGATTGGAAGGACTGTGTTACTGTATTGTAGATCAAACTTTACATGAGCAATTTATGTGAAAAAAATTCTGACAAAATTTAACAAGATTTCTATCAGTGAGGCTCTTTAGTAGCTGCCATTTACTTATAACATTTTCTTAATGAACACAGACAAGACAAAGACAGTGCTTATTTCATTGATGGTCCTTAACACAGCATATCTATCCATATTAATGCCCCCATGTGTGATGAGTAGAATCCCAATTTTTAGGTGTAGATCAGAAGGAGAATATAGGCAGACTGGATTTCTTTAAAGATCACCTATAAAAGTATGAAGCAATACTTGCGATAACAATATAAGATCTAACTGCTTCAGCTACCTACTTAATTGCAAATGCAGCTTATATTAGACTTACTTGTGATGTTCTCGGTTGGCAGCAGTGGTGCTCTAACTGCTACAGCCACAGGGCTGGCTTCCATCTTAAGCTTGCTGGCACTATTATCAACCTTCATGCTATCTGAAGATACAGGCTTCTTGGTCTCAGGTGTCAAATTCCCTTTAGCAACTTCCTTTGATCCTAGAGATTTATCCAAAGCTGGGTCATGTTACAAGAATGTCTTCCAGAGGGGGGGGGGGGGGGGGGGGGGTTGTGGGGGTGTGCAGGGAAGGGACAATACAGTGTAAGGTTAAGGTTTGATATGCAGAACTACCAAACATCACATCTAAAAAGATCATCCTACATACCAATATATCACTGGTGAATCATTTTTATTAGCTTCATTACAGATTGTATAAGGTTTGATACAGAGAACTACAAAACATATGCAACGGATCTGAGGAGATGATCTTACATATCAATACATCACTTGTGTGTCGTTCTTTTTAGCTTCATGGAACCTAGAGATTTATAGACGAAGGAAGCTCTATTGATCTCAGACAATTACATAAAGGTGATACATGCAACCTAGAGGTATGTCAGGTAAGTCTGAAAGCAAGAACTGCAGGGTATGACATTCCTCAAAAAACATGCAGGGCATGGCTATGTACCACAACTCAACGAAAAACTGGAAAAACAAAATGTCATTTTCCTTTAAGAACAAGACAGGTTCAAGTGGTAGGATGAATATGGTTTAGATGGCAAATGATATGGAGGAGCCTTTCGGCAGGAGATGGTTAACAAGGAAAATTCGAAAATCAGTATGTAAAATCTGTTCCAAACAAGTCTAGTACTCCCCATGTTCCAAATTATAAACTGTTTTTTTTTCTAAATACATAGCTTTTGCTATGCACCTAGATATACGCTATGTCTAGATACATAGCAAAAGCTTGTATCTAGAAAAGCCAAAACGACACATAATTTGGAACGGAGGTAGTACCATCCTAGTTGCCCATTGCTAATTTTTTATATTAATTACAGTTGGGCATTGTGATTGTCATATGATTCAGTATTGAATCCTAAAACTGCTGAGAAATTCACCATGATGTACACTGACGATGAATGGAATGATCCAAGCAGGAACACAATTTTCAACATGCAAGTACGCAACAACCCACAAAGAAAATAAATAATGGTACGGAAAGATGAATGGAATGGAGAGATACCAGGGAGGATGTGAAGCTCTCCCAGTTCCTCATTCTCAAACTCTATTATAGTACAGTAGCCATCTCGTGATGACACTGCCAAGTACTTAGCATCAGAAGACCTGACATAAATAGATTGCAAAGATGAATTACTAGCACCAGTAGATATGCAAAGCTCAATTGGAAGACTACAAAAGCAAAACTATATAAGTACCCACCATGCAATATCGGTAATGGCAGCATAGTGTAGACCAGCATGGACTAGAATTGGAGGAACACTTTCTGTATCATAGACATACAGAGAGTTCAAAGTAGCAACAGCAAAAACAACTCTATAAGGAAGCTTGAAGAGACCATCTGCAAAATTTAAATGTGATTCAGATTCATTGTAAAAAGAGAAGTAGAACATTTGAGCAAAGCAAAGTTGCCATAAATTGAGCTACCTGGGTTAGAACCACGTGGTTTGAATAGCACAGGGCAGAAGCGTACTGCTACTATAGCTTTACTGGCCCCAGGGAGTTGTATTGCAGGCCTGCAGTGCTAAATACAGTCAGTAACCTAAAAGAGCAATTGAACTACATGTACAGTCAAAATTATATGCTAGAGTATGTGCTTCGGTCCCAAAACATGGAATACATCATGATAACGTTAACTAAAATGCCAAATTTCTGTAATCTGTAGCATTTCATCAGAAATTTAGCACATACACAATAGAAAGTAAGATTCAGCACCCTGTGGCAACTAAGCAATCAAATGTGATTACCTTCTAAAATTTAGGACTTAAAGTTGTCACTTATAACTTATTTTTAGGTGCAGTAAATTAACCTTACATTGAAAAAAGAAATGTAGCAGAAACGATTCTCTGATGGTCCAAGTACCATATTATCTTATTTTAAGTATCAGTTGAAATGTTGAGTTTGACCAGATTGGTCCCTTTGTTTTTATGTCAAGAACTGGAAAACACATTGGTTACTTCAAGTAATAGATCTGCTACCTTGAGAGGTCACGCCTGGACATTATATAAGCGGTATTAATCACTTCGGAAGAGTGTTTAGAAAGGCCTGATAAAGATAGAAAAAAATATTTAGGGGGTTATGATGATAGAGAATTTGCTAAAAATAGACTAAATAACATGCAACCAGTGAACACAATTTCAAGCTTAAGAAACGTGAGCTGAACTATCACTAAACACTAATGCAAAAACAACATATACCTGCTGGCAATACTAGAAAAGATCCATCAGGTGACCATGCCAACCTCCGGAAGAAAGATGGCAGTGTCTCATCATGAAACAAATGAGATTTAATTGGTGGCTGAAAGACAAAGGATTAAGTTATTGCTCTGTTAAAACTCAGTTTGCATTCAAATGCTGTAGCAATGAGGGCAGAGCAAAACCCACCTTAGATTCATCATGATTCTGATATTCTACCTTCACTAGTGTATGCTGGCAAACAAAGTTCAACCTCTCCACATTCTTGGATTTGCCCTGAGGCTTATTTGCATATATTTTACAGGTTCTGTCAGAACTCAGTGAAGCAATATACTGGCCCAAAGGATCCCACGCCACACCCTGAACATAATGCAGATGTCCCTCCAACTTTTGGTGCACCGTGCCTGAGAAAATCATCAGATATCAATAACACAAGATAGGACAGAACTCATGCTGCTGCAAATAACGGATTCCGTACTGTGGCGGGAGTCACCTTTACTAGCTTCCCAAATTATGCAAGTGTTGTCAACAGACGCAGAAACAAGGAATGCGCTGTCATGCGACCACTGAAGGTCAAGAACATCCTTGTGATGGAATCTGTGAATGAAACAAATAAGGCTGTTACCCTTTAGCAAGCTTCCAAAGAAGCGGGCCGGTTTACGGAAAAAAGAAGTTTCTGTCTCAGTGAGCAGAACTCACAGCAACGTCTTGTGAATTTTCCATGCCTCACCGTCGTCAACGGGATGCAGTTTCCAGAGGATGATGCCGCCACCTGTACATCACGAAACACAACAATTCATCGCATGTGGACACACGCAAGCATCTGAAATTAAGCTATAATAAAGATAGCTTCACATTGTGAATTCAATTGTTCCGAATATTGGCATTTTAGGATGGTTGGCAAGAAAAAAAAACTAATTGCATTTTAGGATGGTTGGCAAATCCAATTACGACTTGACATAATCCTTGATGTCAGGTTGAGCTTACCGTCAGCACCGGAGGCGAGATACTCCCCTGCAGGAAACCAAGGCGGGAAAGGGAGTCAGTCAGTTACATATGCGATAAAACTGGAAGAGACCTTATATATCTCTGTATGTAAAATAGGCTCCAAGGGACTGAACAGAAAATCAGAAATGAGGGTACCTGAAGGGGAGAAGCGGAGGACGTTGACCGCGGAGCTGTGGGCGGTGTTATTGGGGACGAGGGCGTACTTGAAGGTGGCGGTGGGGAGCTTGTCGTCCGAGCCATCCGACGCAACCTCCCAGATCTGCAATCCCGAACCGGTCACGGAACGACGCCGCCGAAATGGGGAGGAGGCAAATCTCGAATCAGCGAGAGCAAGGCAATGGCGGTGGAGGAGAGGAGAGGAGAGGAGGTGGGGGCAACCAACCTTGATGTCGTGGTCGGCACCGGCGGTGGCGAGGCGGCGGGAGGCGGGGTGGAAGTCGAGGCTGAGCACCGGCTGCTGGTCGTGCCAGTTGATCTGCAGCGTCCCGCCCCGCATCTTGAGGAGTGCTGGATAGGCTCCGCCGATCGGGCGTTCCCCCTCGACGGATTTCTCCTCCTCCGCTAGTCCGCTGCTGCCTTCGCCTCCAATCTCTGTCTCCCTCTCTCTAGGGTTTGGATTGGATTTGGGGGAAAAGGGAAAGCCAGCGGCGGGAAACTGGAGGGGTATTGCGCGCGCACCTCTCGCTCCGTTGCCGCGCTCTTCTAGTTCTAGTGTTCTACGCTTCTTCTAGCACTGCTAGCGAGATCTGGGCCGAATTTTGAGTAGGCTAAATTGCGGCCCAGTTTCTGCATGTGCGTGAGTTGGGCGGGCAGTGGAGTGCATTTCCTCAAGATTGGACGCGATTCGTGGGCTGGCCCAATACTGTTCGACATGGATCGATAAGATCCACAAGTATAATTAACTGAATTGAAAAACTGAATCGAAAAAATCAGAACTGAAATCGAAAGAACCGGAATAGAGGAAATCGGTTCCAGATAGCATGGAGCCGAAAAAACAGAAGAGAGTTTGGTTCTTATTCTTGAATAACTGAATTAACCAAAAGAAAGTTGGTTGAGAAAAGGGCGTATAGCGAGCTAAAATCGAGTCACAATTTAGAAAGATTTTCCTCTTTTCACTACTTTTGGTTACTTGGTTCACCACTCATGAAATTGCTAGTCCGGAGCTCAGCTCCCTAACGGTTATTCCAGAACCCGGAATCTCTTTTTAAGGGCTTTTGTGGATCAGATTGGAGTGGATTTTAAGGGCTTTTGTGGATCAGATTGGAGTGGATTAATTGCAGTGCAGCGAAACAAAGTCTAAGATTAAGTTCGTTGTTTGGCATTATATGAACTTTCTTATTTCTTTTTCAGTTTTATTAGCAAGCCCGAGCTTGTCATTCAACATCGGCATTCTAGATTTAGATCAGCAAGAAAGACACACCTAAATTCAAGCTGAGCATATAATAATAAGGTAATTTGGACGCGTGATTACAATTAAATTTCTTGTTCCATCAAGGGAGAAAAATCATTGTGGTTTCTTCTTTTTAATTTGAGGTGATGAAACAGATTAAAGTGGCACTAGATATTGTCTATAAGATCACATTTTTGCTAGATATATATATACTACTAGTGCTCCACTTCCCGGGCCAGTACACAAGTGGACTGCTAGAGGATGGATGGATGGATATATACATCCTGGTAGCTAGACATCGATCACCTAGCAACAGAGCTTCACTGGCGTCAGTTCATCACTATAATAGTATAATTTATCCTGTTTGGAAAAGAAGAAAAAGGATTTGTCGACAAATAAAACTGATGCATGCACACTAACCACGCTTAACCGGCCAGAGTAATAGCTTCACCAAGCAGGAAGTATACAGGCACTATAATCTACTCCTACACCGTCTGAAAAAAAAATATATGAATCATATATTATTATTGTCACAAACAAAAAATATATGTATGTAGTTGCACACTAATCAGCAGATAATGGGCGCACCATCTACGGCGATAAGATACTAAGATAGATAGATGCTATAAAAAAGAGCAAAAAAGGGCAAGAAAAGGTGCTGAGTCCGAGAGAAAAATATGAGTGGCCAACACGCAAATATATGTGCACTCACTCACTACACACATGTATGTTCTCCCTGCTGTCTGCATGCTTATATAGGCCACCTGAAAAAGATAGCGCTATGGGTTTAATTAAATTTACATGTGCTATCTTCAGGTGGAAAATAAAGTGCAGGGAGCAAATGGTGTCACGTACCATGTAGATTTATCAAACGAAAAAAATAAAGGAGAATAAACCAGGTGAGGCTTTGTTTGGATGTAATCGGATTCACATCAATCCACATTCCAAGTGAGGCATTGTTTGAATGTAATCGGTACATGTGCTATCTTCAGGTGGAAAATAAAGTGCAGGGAGCAAATGGTGTCACGTATCATGTAGATTTGTGTGATTACATTCAAACAATGCCTCACTTGAATGTGGATTGATGTGAATCCGATTACATCCAAACAAGGTCTCACTTGGTTTATTCTCCTTTATTTTTTTTGTTTGATAAATCTACATGATACGTGACACCATTTGCTCCCTGCACTTTATTTTCCACCTGAAGATAGCACATGTAAATTTAATTAAACCCATAGCGCTATCTTTTTCAGGTGGCCTATATACGCATGCAGACAGCAGGGGAGAACATACATGTGTGTAGTGAGTGAGTGCACATATATTTGCGTGTTGGCCACTCATATTTTTCTCTCGGACTCAGCACCTTTTCTTGCCCTTTTTTTGCTCCTTTTTATAGCATCTATCTATCTTAGTATCTTATCACCGTAGATGGTGCGCCCATTATCTGCTGATTAGTGTGCAACTACATACATATATTTTTTGTTTGTCGACAATAATAATATATGATTCATATATTATTTTTTCAGACGATGTAGGAGTAGATTATAGTGCCTGTATACTTCCTACTTGGTGAAGCTATTACTCGTGTGGGCACCCATTCCAAGTGAAGCATTATTTGAATGTAATTGGATTCACGTTAATTCACGTGTGTTGGGATGAATTAGAGTGGAACGTGAACTAAATTCCACCCCAATACACCCCAACACATGTGGATTGAGGTGAATCCGACAACACCCGAACAAGGTTTTAACTAAAATATTTGAGCCGATGCCGTGCTTGGGTCGGGCTTAGGCGGGTTTTTTCGGTTTTTCCTGATGCTTGAACAGGTTAGACTTGCTATACCTATTTGCTAGCTAATTAATACTCCATCTGTCCACAAAAGAATGCAATTCTCGTTTTTCGAGAAGTCAAGCTATTTGAACTTTGACTGAATTTATAAAAAAAGTACTAACATTCGTGATACAAAATAAGTACCATTAGATTAGTTATAGAATATATTTTCATAATAAATTTTTTTTGTGACATAAATATTAATACTAATTACTATAAATTTGGTCAAACTTGGACTAGTTTGATCAGCACGCTTCCCATAATTCTATTCTTTTATGGATGGAGGGAGTAGAAAATTATATACATTTTAAATTTTAATTAGTTAGTTAGGTTTTATGTGGTGTAATTTATCGACTATTAAAAAGAAAATTGTACAATTGATCGTATGTTTCTAGATTATCATCATAAAAGATAAGGGTGCGTACATACATGCTTTGTCACAAAGATCGATCGAGTATAGGTGTGCAGAAGCAGCTACGGATTTCGAGAGATTTCGTTTTGTTCACAGAGTTGCACTGCCACAGCCCACAGCAAAATCTATACGTAGGTACGTACGTGGTTCAACCGTGTTTTTCCCACGTTCACGCTTGCTGCCGGATAGATTTAGATTATGAATTATGAGGATGTGCATCTATGTCGCGTCGTCGTCATACGCGTTTCATTTGCACTACATACACCACCATATGCTATTCGTTTGTCCGCTAGCTCCACTGCCACTACTACACTGCGGCATGCATGCATGACCCATCCAAAAGCCAAAGTCCAATGCAAAAGCAACGGAGATACTCCTGGTGTAAAGCAGCATGTATGCAATAGTCAAAGTACTACTCCTCTATATGTATACGCGATATGTATGAGCTGCTATGTTCGCTTGTTATAAGTCGTACTTTTTCAGCGAACGAATAATATTTTTTTTACAACAAATCAACGAATAATACTTTTATAAGTCGTACTTTTTCAGCGAACGAATAATATTTTTCTTTTACAACAAATTAATGAATAATACTTTCAGCTATGGATTATCAACCTTGCGAACAGGATGAGTCGATGAGCATTGAGCAAGAGTGAAGCAGGTAGGAAACCATGCATTGCAGTCAGCGGCTCAGTTGGGTGTACGCGTACTCGGTCAAGCGAACAAAGACCGGAAAAAATATCCATCCGTGACAGTTCTTGTGGGTAGCCGTGGTTACGCACGAGTTATGGACCTTCCGAATCATACTCCTTCCGTCCTTCGTTTAGGAGTCATTCTCGTTTATCAAAAAATCAACTATTTTTAACTTTGACTAAACATATGGTACATAATTAGTATCATTGTATAGTTATTTGAATATCTTTTCATAATAAATTTATTTAGAGATATAAATGTTGCTAATAGTTTTTCTACAAATCTATTCAAACTTAAGAAAGTTTGACCAGCACGAGTCCCATAACGACTCTTTTATGAATTATGTCAGTAGGGCGTCCGTTTAGTCCGGACGCGCGTGGGTGGGCCTCGACGCTCGCCCGAACAGCCCAACAGGCAACGCTGCCGTCTACACAGAAATAAAAAATATCATTCTCATCTTCCTCTCGAATTGCCATTGTGCCTGTATCCATTCTCGAACCCATTCTCTGCGCCCGCATCACCACGGCATGCTCCACTGCGACCGCGTTGCAACGCCCGCACCGCCGCGGTCGCAATGCAGCAGTGTGTTGCACCGCGCCTGAGCGCCACCGCCTGCCTTCCTATATCCCCACCGCTACTCACCACTCGCGCGACGCCGAGTTCTCCGAGCCGACGCGGCATGGTCCACGGTGACTGCTTCGACGCGGCATTCTTCACCGCACCCAACCGCTTGCCTGCTACCATCCTCCCTCTGAAAGTCCCTAGTTTGGTTTTGGCTAATTAATGAAACTTAGGACTAACCTTTGTATCTAAGTGGATGATTTAAATAAAGGTGGTCATTGAATATGAGACATGACATTGACTCATGTGACCAAGATGGTGAAGACCAAGATGAGGCTTGGCTCGATGGACCGGTTGTGAAGGTGAAGGGCAAGTCGAGACTTCGAAGCAAAGGACCATGCGATGGTAAAGCTTGAGCAAGACTTGGCGCCGACGGACCGATGCAACGGTGAAGAGCAAGTGAAGTCAAGGTCGATGGATCGAGACGGTCATGCGATGATATGAAGTGGATCATATCATTTGGAGAAACAAAATGGGCTCAAGGCAAAGGTATAACCATAGGGCCATTTTATTTTGCACTCAAGACACCATAGAGGGTGTGAGTGGCTTAGGATCGATAGCCGAACTATTAAGAGGGGAAGTCTTATCGGTTACTCGACGCACGGGTGCCACTAGGTGAATTCATGAAGTGCATTGCATGTAGGGCCTAGTGAGCTAACTGGAAAACCTTTGAAAATGATTATGAAAATGCTAACACACGTGCACAAGGTGGTGATCACTTGTTGGTGTTGGCACATTTGCGAAAGCGATGGAGTTTGAAGGCGGTGAATTCAGGCGTTTTCGAGGAGATGAAATGCCTATTTTCCTTTACGCCAATGTCGAGATTTGGAGGCGTTGTCACGTAGTGTTTCACGAGCTAAAACATGTGCTAAAGTGTTACACATACTTAGTCTAGCTCATAAGTGAAAGGGCGAAACAAACGGAGCGAGAAAACGTTGCATTTTCGCCAACTTATGGGCGATAGACGCTGCTGCCCTGAGCGTCAGACGCTACTGTGCAACGTCTGTCGCCATACCCTAGCGCGGGGTTTTGGCCCCGGTGTGGGCGAGTCGTCAGACGCGGTGTTGCGTGAGCAACAGACGCGGCCTGGAACACTGTTCCAGCGTTTGTCGCTCAAATGAGTTGAGCGCGGTGCGGCTTCACACGTCAGACGCGTCTGTCGGCTGAGGACCGGACGCGTCTGTCGAGTGTCACGCGAAACAAGCTCACTGGACCGCGTCTGTCGGGTGTATGGGCGCGTCTGTCGATCGGCGTCAGATGCGTCAGTCACATGGGCGCGCGAATGAAGTTTTCAAACGGTCGAACACGTGGCGGCCGTAGGAGCGACAGACGCTACTGTGCAACGTCTGTCGGTTCGGCAACAAACGCTATTGTGCAGCGTCTGTCGCCCCCGTTTCTGTTGTGTGGAGAAGCTAATGGCTAGTTTCGAGGATGGGGGCTATAAATACTTGTTGGCCGGTCCTTGGGAAGCACTCTTGACATTTCTAACACTCTTGTGCATCCTTTGAGCAAAAGCTTCTCCCTCCCACTCATCTCTCTTGCTTGATTGCAAATCAAAAGTGAGATTGAGTGATCCCAAAGTGCATTGCATAGCTTGAGGGCATCTAGTGGCACTTGTGGGTGGTTTAGCCGGTGGATTTCTTGTTACTCTTGGAGAGTACCGCTCCTAGCCGGCTTGGAGATTGTTGGAGGCATTGGCAAGAGAAGGAGATTATTCTTGGCCACCTCCGGTTGATTGTAAGAGGTTCTTGTGCTTTCCTCGGTGGAGTGCCAAAAGCAACTCTAATACATTGTGCGTGTCATTGAGTGACCTCACTTGAGAGTGGTGTCTTGCGGTGCCTTGAGGGGCAAATGACTTGAGGGTCACACCGAGAAACCATCTAAGTGTTGGTCGACACAACCGGTGACGTAGCTTGTCGGTGCACAAGTGAACATCGGGTAAACAAAAATATTATGTCTCTTGTCTCCCGGTGATTGGTCTTCATATTGTGTTATTGTCAATATTGATTGATTGTATATCATCTTGGTGATTGACAACATCTTCACTCCACCGTCGGTATAAGAATCACAATCCTCTCTCTTGCATTTACATTTACTAGATTATCTTGTGTAGCTCTAGTGGTAGTTTTGCTAGTAGTGTTGTTAGCTTGCTCACTAGTGTAAAATTAGTGACATAGCCCTTGTGTGAACTAGAGATCATAATCTACTAGACTTGTGGATAGGAGGCTTGCATAACAACCGTAGGCCAAGCAAAACTCGCATTACGCCATTTGTTATTCTAACAAGTTTGCTTAGTGATTCGTGTAGGATTTTTTTATAGGCTATTCATCCCCCTCTAGCCATCTAGGACCTTACACCCTCTCCACTGCACTCAAGCGCCGCTTGCTGGCTACTGCAGTTTCCTACCAGGTAGGCCATAGCTGCCAGCGAAGCCACGTTTCAGGTGTTTCAGAGTTGTTTTCATGTACTTCATCTGGATATTGCGTATGTTGCAATGGCTATCTACACATGTTTCAAGTGTTTCAGACATATGTTTTAAGTGTTTTATCTAGATGTTGCAGAAGTATATTTGGTTGTTGTATAAGATGCATATTGCAAGCGTATGTTTGAAGTGTTTCAGGTGCTTCATACGTATGTTGCAAGTGTTTTATTAAGATGTTACAAAACTCGATCTGGTGTTGCATGCCCTTTCACGTGTTTTGCAAGTGTTTCATCTTAATATTGCAAAAGTAGATTTGGTGTTGTACATGTTGTAATGGGACCACCTGTTGTAGCCGCCTGCTGCAGCTGCTGGGGCGTTGCAAAGCGTACGAGGCATGAGCAGTCCCCGCTTGCAAGCGCATGGAAAGCGTACAAGGCACGAGCATCGAGCGGTCTCTGCGTGTCATTTTCGGTCAGGCGAGCGGCGCGTGCGGTCCAGATGGTGCGGGCCCCGCGTGGGCACACCAGATGTAGGCGCGAGAAACGGGGTAGTGGCACCGGTGTCTGAAGACGGGCGCCCGTCTAGACGTCCGGGCGCTAACAATCCTCTAATAGTTTTTATTTCTAACCAATTCACCTGGAAGTCATACAGGGGTCACATGAGTTAGATGCTTACGTATGGATACGTCTCGATGGAAGAATAATATCTCAATCGATCGATATTTTCCCCCAAATACCAGGCGGCAAAGCCAGCTAGCACGCAACATCTTGGTCTTGGGTTTGTGCATCTCTACTGTAGTTGATTAGCTAGGAGACACGCAAATAAATAGGCTATCATGGACTAAGCACTAGTGTTAATTCTGCTTAAGTGGAGAGGTAATTATATTGAACGTGCTACCAAGCTAGCTTATACTATACTATCATTATTGATTAACTTAGGAGGCACATCCACACGAGAAACACGGACATGGAGTGTATTAGCAATGATATGGAAGAAATAAAGAAATAAACTATGGAGTAGTAGCATACTATACGTGTGTGTGAGAGAGAGCAAAGTGCCCTGAGCCCCTGACATTGTCAAGTAACAGTGGATAGATCATGATGCCTAATATAATGCTTGTTGAGAGCAACTTGACCTTGCTTGCCAAAAGGTACGGTTGTCTTTTCATTTATTTTCTTAGTGGTGTGCATTGCAATTATAATCTCTTTTTTTTTGAAAGGATTGCAATTATAATGTCTGCAAGTGAAACCTCGACATGGTATATATGGAGTACTTATTAGCTAGTAATACACTTCTTCTATCCATCACTGTATATATATCACTTTAATTTTCAATTTGTTGCTTGCCTTCTGAATTGAAATAAGTGGCCATGCATCTCCATATATATATGGCGTAATAAGGTATATTTATAGTATCATTCATAATTCATGAATATATATACATATAGTTAGCATGCATAACCAGATAAATTTTCCATTTCCTTTACCAGAGGTGTAGGCTGGGAAATAGTATAATTAGTAGAGAGAACCTATCTATATACTATATCCCAACTAAGATTTTGTCTAATATAAAAAGCTAGTATAGTAGCTGGTTAGGCACTAAGGGAGTGAAGAAAGTGTACACGGCATGGTGGTGGTCATGGTGGACTCCTCCACTCCACTTGCATTGCATTGTTGGAGGCAACATTGACAGCCAACAATCCTCACCTCCTATAAAAACCCTCCCTCCCTGCACTCCAACACAAACCCACAACTCATCATCATCTTCTCATCCAATCGACACACTAGCCATACCAGAGAGAATCGAAACACACACACACAAGAAGCTTCCCATATATATAATACAACCTCATTAGTAGTCATCATCAGAGTCTTCTTCTCACACAAAAAGCTAGAAAGATCAAGCTCATCATCATCATAACATGGCAATGGTGGTGCTCATCCTGTTGGCCCTGCTCCCTCTCAGCACCCTCGGCTCCCGCTCCGGCCCAACGGCCGTGCCGCACCACGGCCACGCCGGTCACGGCATCCCCAAGCACTCCTCGCCTCCTCAACCAACCACGGCGGAGCTAGTACGCAGCACCTGCAACTCCACGGCCTACTACGACCTGTGCGTGTCCGCGCTGGGCGCCGACCCGTCCAGCGCCACGGCCGACGTCCGCGGGCTCTCCACCATCGCCGTGTCCGCGGCGGCCGCCAACGCCTCGGGCGGCGCCTCCACGGCCGCGGCGCTCGCCAACGGCACCGCCACGTCGTCCAACGCGCAGACGGCCCCGGCCACCGCCGCCACGGCGCTGCTTCGCACGTGTGTCGTCAAGTATGGCCAGGCGCGGGACGCGCTGGCCGCCGCCGGGGACTCCATCGCGCAGCAGGACTATGACTTCGCGTCCGTGCACGTGAGCGCCGCCGCTGAGTACCCACAGGTGTGCAAGGCGCTGTTCCGGCGGCAGAGGCCCGGGCAGTACCCGGCGGAGCTCGCTGCGAGGGAGGAGGCGCTCAGGCAGCTCTGCTCCGTCGCGCTCGACATCATCGCGCTCGCTTCCAACAGCAGTGGCTAGCTAGCTTGTCTCCAGTGACTGTATGAGTCTACGTGTAATGACACGAGTACAGTCCCGATCGCGAAAAAAAAAGACATGAGTACGTCTCCGTCGTACGTGTTTAGTTGTGGCACACAGCATGCATATGGTGTTGTTGCTGCACGCATGCACTGTTAGCTTGGTAATTAAACTGTATGTAACCTGCATACTTCTAGTGCTGATGAGGTGATTAATACTAGTGCCACGTTGGAAAGAAGAGAGAGACATGCATGCGAGAAAAAGATAGGATATATATGTTGTTAATGCTAGATATACAACCATATGATGGACGCGCGCAGGATGCTGAAATTATATTAATTCCTATGTGTTGTAATTGGGTTAAAGATGTGGCCAACAATCATCCTAAAGATGTGCACTCACATCTGAAAAATAGAAGGTAAGAAATAAATAAGTCTAAAAAAAGAGCAGGTGTGGTGTTATCTAGATTGGCCCACGAAGAAAAGGGGAAACCAAAAAAAAAAAAGCTGAAAAGATCACACTACATTTGTTGTGCGTGCTACAGTGTGGCCTCGATCAGTTTCTCTCTCTTTTTCCCTTAAAGCACCTCCTAATTATTAAATTAGATACAGCTGTGTGTTGTTCATCACTTTTCTACTACACAACATATATAACATATAAGTAGTACCCCTTTTGGTTACGTTTTAGCAGGCACATGCATGCAGCTGCATAAAAGGTGCTCGTACAATAAACAATTTCGTGAATTATTTGAGCAAGCATGAGCAGCTCATCAACTTTGTGTTGCACTGCATGTGATCTCCATGACACGGTTAGGAAATGAAGGGAGTCGATCCACTTATCAAACCACTAAAATAGGATTAAAAACTAATTAAAAAGCTGGTCGATCAAATTGATTAATATAAATTGAAGATTGCAAGAGTTTGAGGATTTCAACCCCCCCCCCTTTAAAAGAGAAGCAAGTGCGTAATAAAAGTAAGGTAGAGTTGACTCTAGAATATATTCTTTTAGGTCTAGAAAGGGAGACTAGGGATTTATCTTCTTCAGAGTTGGGAAGATTACATATCATTGAGAAAAATCTAGATAAAATTTGGGCTCTCAAGGAAATTAAAGTCAGGCAGCGGTCTAGGGATAGAAATGTGTTGGAGGGTGATAGAAACACCGCATATTTTCATGCAGTGGCTAACCATAGGAATAGAAAAAAGAAAGTGCTGATTTTAGATGAATAGAAAAAAGAAAGTGCTGATTTTAGATGGTCCCGATGGTCCTGCAGTGGAACAAAGAGCCATGATGGAGGTTGTAGTTAACTTCTACAAAGAGCTCTTTAAAAAAGAGGATAGACTTAACATTCATCTAGCTGCAGACTTTTGGAGCGATAGTGATAGAGTTACAGATGAGGAGAATGTTGCTCTTACTGCTCCTTTTTCTGAGGTAGAAATTAAGGAAGCCATCTTTAGTTGTTATGCAGAGGGGGTCCCTGGCCCTGATGGTATTTCCTTTCTGTTTTACCAAAAATTTTGGGATCTAGTTAAGGAGGATCTAATTAACATGTTCAATGATTTTTTTAATGGTAAGCTAGATCTGTATAGATTAAATTTTGCTATGATGAGTTTAATCCCTAAAGAAGAATGAGCTAGGAACATGAAGAAGTTTAGACCAATAAGTCTTATTAACTGCAGTTTTAAAATCTTTTCCAAAGTTTTGACTCTTAGATTAGGCAAGATAGTTGACAGATTGGTGTCACCTCAGCAGAGTGCCTTTATTCATGGTAGATATATATTAGAGAGTGTAGTTTTGGCACATGAGATAATCCATAGTGTGAATAGTAAAAAAGAGAAAGGTGTGGTTCTTAAGCTAGATTATGAAAAAGCTTACAATAGAGTGTGTTGGGACTTCCTGTTTGAAGTCCTAAAATCCAGGGGATTTAATGGAACTTGGATCTGTTGGATAGAGAAGATAGTTAAAAAAGGCTCTGTAGGAGTCTGTTTGAATGGTGAAGAAAGTCCTCTTTTCAAAACTGGTAAAGGCCTTAGGCAGGGAGACCCTCTGTCCCCCCTACTTTTCAACCTAGTAAGTGATGTTCTAACTAAGATGCTTCTAAAGGGAGCACACCTTGGTCTAGTGAAAGGACTGGCTTATGATTTTAGAGAGAGAGGTATTTTAGCCCTTCAATATGCTGATGCTACGATAATTTTCTCTGATGTAGACCAAAATCATTTAGTAAATTTAAAAAGGCATTTTACTGTGGTTTGAGTAGATTTCGGGGATGAGGGTAAACTTCCACAAAAGTGAGCTGATTCCTATGAATCTTAGTGAAGTAGAAGCTCATGATCTCTCTCACTTCTTTTCCTATCCAGTAGGTTCTTTCCCTATTAAGTACTTAGGAATTCCCTAACATTTTGATAAATTAAGAAGGGAAGACATGCAACCTCTAGTGGACAAGATGCTTAAGAGGATAGTAGGTTGGAGAGGGAAATTGTTATCATACGCAGCTAGGTTAGTTCTGATAAAGGCTTGCTTAGCTAGCATTCCTGTTTACCTCCTTTCCTTTATCAAATTCCCTAAGGCAATTAGAACTATACATACCCACATGGCCAACTGCTTGTGGAATGATAACCCAGAGGCACATAAGTATCACTTGGTTAATTGGGACACAGTTAGTATGCTTAAGGAGTTTGGAGGGTTAGGTGTCCCAAATTTGAGGGATCTAAATTATTGTCTGTTGGCCTCTTGCGTTAGAAGATACAATGTGGATGAGAGTAAGCTGTGGAGACAGCTAATAGATTACAAGTATATTGCTGACAGACCAAATATTTTCTGCAGTAATACTGTTGGTAGTTCTAGTTTCTTCAAAGGTATGATGGTAGCGGCTGCCGCAGCAAAAATAGGGTATAGATGGAAAATAGGTAATGGTAGAAAAGTTAGGTTTTGGGAGGATAATTGGATAGGCCCTTCTAGTTTAGCCATTCAGTTCTAGGAGATTTATGTGCTCATAAATGAGAAATCTCATTCTGTCTTTGAGCTGTGGGATGGGACAGACCTCAAGTGCACCTTTAGAAGGGGAGTAGACAATAGGTTGATGTTGTAGTGGCAAGAGATTATACAATTAGCTTCCACTATAGTTTTTTCTGATGAGGAGGATGCTTTAATTTGGACCTTTAACTCTAAGGGTGTCTAGTCCTCACAATCCCTGTATAAAGTCATAAACTTTAGAGGTGTAACATCTGTTCATGTGCCTGCAGTTTGGAGTCTCAAAATACCACCTAGAGTCCATTTTTTCTATGGTTGCTATCTAAAAATAAGGTGATGACTAGAGATAATTTAGCTATAACAAGAAAGGTAGAAGATCCCTCTTGTCTATTCTGTTGTGAATCAGAATCAGTAAGACATTTGTTTTTTTAATGTGTGGTTGCCAAGCAACTTTGGTCGAATATGTCTAATATTCTAGGTAGAGATGTAGGGAGGGATTTTCTATCAATTGGTCAAATGTGGATTAGCAATAGTCGTTTTCTAGTAGATAACATGTTTTGTGCTGCAGCCCTGTGGGGGCTTTGGAAACTAAGAAATGACATTTGTTTTTAGGGTATAGTTTGGAGGAGTGTTCTTTCACTACTGATCTCAATCCTGACAATGATTATAAACTGGAGACTCCTCTTTCCTGTGGAGAAGAGACTGGAGTTCGACTCAAAACTGGAAAAGCTCAAAAGGTTAGCAACCAGCCTTCGAAGTCTGCTTGGCTGAACTAAGTGGATGGAGAATGTAACAGTTTCATGTATGAGACGGCGTTGGACTGGAAGCTTAAGAAATATCCTGAAGAAATGGAGGAGCTCCTGGTTGATGCTTCTGACCAGAGTGTGGAGGCTAAAGGGAAATGGATCAATCTTCTAAATTTCGGCGAGGAGTGGAATATGTAATCTACCTGGTGGTGTTGTTAGCTTCTTGAAAGAGTCCTTTGGCTCTTAGCTCTGCTAGGTCACAGTTTTTTCTGAGTTGTATGGTGATGATCTTGTGTGCTTAAAACATTGTTACTCTGGTCCTTGTGATAATGCAATGGTCGAGGCTTTTTGGCCCTGAAACTCTAAAAAAAGTTACTATGGCTAGATTTTTTTCATGTAAAAAAATAATTGTAAATGGGTTAGTGACCCTCAGATTTTATTAGTAAGAACGATGGCGATGCAATTTATTTTGGTTTTACATAAAATTGACATGAAGGTTTTTCTTAAAAGATAGATATCATTACTACAGTAAATCTTTTCACATATAGGCCGGGTGATGAAAACCCTTTTTTTAGACCAAAGGCCTTGGCCAGCTTTTGTAGAAAGCTTTAAAATAGGTTTGCTAGGGATACCAGCTTACACATCAAGTTCATGAAGGGGACGAAGACTATCCCTTCTAACCTCTACCAGAAGATAATCCTGCTTTACAGTCTTGAAATGACAACCAATCAGCTTACAACTTCCTCTGGAGCACAACTAGAAAAATCCATATCTATGATGAATCATTTTTTTCAGGTAAATGTCAATATTGTCATTGAAAATCACATGTGATGAAGTTATGATGAAATCTTTGTTGTCATGTTTGTCGCATTACATATGAAATTTAATGACAATTTAGCATAATTCATCATAGATAAGCTTTAGCTAGAAACATGACGAATTGGCTACATGTATGAGCCACCTTCTTCAAGTGAATCTCACCATCTTGTTAATCCGTTCTTTAGCTTCAGGATCAACTCCTCCACCGCTTTCCTTTCCTCCTTCCTTGCCATCACCTGCCAGTAGTTTGGGAATGCGAACACCATATGAGTCGTCTGCTAGGGGGATTTAATGAGTTTGCCAGAGAAATTAAAAAAACAAGGTCATTACAAAATTTCCAAAGAGCCCAACCCACCCAGCTAATACATACACTGTACCCTTAGCTTATTTCTACTACCATATTCTCCCAACTAGAGATCTTGGTAGGTCCTGATTGAAAATGGGATGGCATTCCACCCCCTAGGTTGTCTCTCACGCAACACCAAACAACAATGGCAATTGGGCAGCTAAATATCAAATGATCCACTGTTTCATCCTTGCCACAACATTTACACAGTTTAGACCCATCCTAGTTCCTTCTTTTCAATTGATATGTCATCTAAATCTTTTCATGCCAAGACATCCACAGAAAAATTTGAACTTTCAGTGGAACTGAGCAGGTGAAAAGGCTTTCTAGAGGTGGCATGACTACATGCCTTTAGGAGAGAGGGCTTCTATTAATCATGATTAACAAGGTGGTGCATAATGCGCCTATGGAAATGTTCTTTCTAGAGATAGTCATTATGACACTCACTTCAGAAAACCGAAAAAGATAAAACAAATCTACCACCCACTGCCACACGTGCGTCACTGAGTGGTCTTCTTGAGCTGTTGTGCTCAGTGCCACCGACCTTGCTTCTAGTACTAGATCCCACACGTGGGCCCTCCATAGCACCACCACACACATGGGTCACACCTCCAACTGACATCGCCATGCTTACGCTGACCAGGCACCTCTATAAGCACCACCACCATGCCTCCAACATAAGTGAAACATGTAAGGGCGAGGGAGATAGTGTGAGGACAAAGGAGAGGTGCAGTGGTCCATGAAGGCGAAATCGCCTTTGTAGATTTTTCAAAATTTGGCACCAACATAGAAGGAGCGCGTGGCCTTGTTGTCATGGAAGAGGCCACGAATTGCATGCCATAGAGACTACATGGAGACAAGGATGTGTGGCGAGATTGTGAAGTAAATCCATGACAAGATCGAGTAGCCATTCTAGACCTAATCTGAGGTTCCTTGAAGAGGGAAGCCATTGATGTGGTCGGTGAGGCCATACTTGGTGAAGGTGTCGAGGAAACAGATGCGATATGGCCCATAGTTTGATTTAGTAAAATCAAGAACCATTGGCACATGGGTTTTGATGTTGATCAGCTGAATATGAGAAGCCAGAGGAGGATTGGTGATGGTCGCAGGTAGGTTGGGCTCAAGGTAGGAGTCAGAGGAACAAGAGCTCATGGAGGCAGAGAAATGGAGGGCAGTGGAGGTGTAGGTGGATATCAAAACCTATATTGATATTATTTTTTTAGAAAGGCGGCAAGAGATTTGCTGATTTTTATTAGACGAATAAATAGAAATAAGTAAGAATTACACTAGCACCAACCCGACTCTTACTACTAATAGAACAGGTACCACAACAACAACTACTTCTACTGAACCAGCAAACAAGAAAAGAAGAAGACCTCCGACCAAGGGGAAGATTATAGAAAAACATAACAACAGAAACTAAGAAACTACTGCCCTTAAACTTGTTGTGTCGCCGGTGTTGTGGCAAATTGGAAGCGTTGTATGCCATCCTTGCACAGACTTGCTACTTGGTTCGCTTGTAGACTTGTTTGTTGGAATGTTCTTCTATTTCACTCTTTCCAGATATTCCACCAAAAGTATATTATGATTCCGTCAAAGTTCTTCCTTTGTCGATTGCTGAATTTGATCCTGCATTTTCTCCAATAGCTGTGAATCGAGCCTGTCATTGGTATTGAATCTAGAACCAAGAGGTGCAACCAGCTCTTCAGTTGGTCCCAAACTTCTTTTGCATATGGGCAGTCTTTGCATAGATGAGTAGGCGTCTCTGGGTCAATTCCACATAGCTTGCAAGTCGGGTCATTTGGCCAGTTCTACTTCATCAGATTGTTATCAATAAGTATCCTCTTATGTAGCAGAGTCCATGCGAAAAAGCGACACATAGGCTCCGCTTGTGCTTTCCAGATTGGCGAAAGTTTTAACTTGTTGTAGCTACCCTCAAATTGAATCTGGTAGGCGCTTCTAGTTGTGTATTCTCCATCTAGTGTCCATCGCCATCGTATTGTATCTTCCCTGCCCTCTTGCAGCTGTACCATGCCTACTTGTTCCCATAGCGCCATGTATTCCACCATCTCTTGACTATTCAAAATTGGCAGTATATGATTAATCCATCTGTATTCTTGTACTACCATTTGAACAGTTAACCTTTTCCGTTTCGATTTGAGGAAGAGTGATGTCACCATACTTTTGAGGGTTTTCCCTTTGGCCCAGGACAACATCTAGAACTTAGCCGTTTTTCCATCACCAATGGTGATCACCGTCGAAGCCGCAAAGAGATCATGATCACGGCCATCACATGGAAGTTCAAGTGCGTTCCAAGCCTGATCTTTGTGTTTCCATTGAAACCATAACCATCTCAATTGAAGCGCCCTTGTGAAACGTTCAAGTTCCAGTATGCCCAGTCCACCCTTGTTCTTTGGCCAGCATGAGGTTTGCCAATTAACCAGGGAGTGGCCCCCATACACTTTGTCCGGCGTCTCTCCTCTCCATAGGGAGCTTCTTCTTAATTGATATATCTTCCGTATAAGCCATTTCTATTCAGGGAATACGGTCATATGGTAAATCGGCTGTGATGATAGGATGGTTTTGACCAAAGTTTCCCTTCCCGAAGTAGATAACATTCTACCTTTCCAGCCTGGTAGCCTTGCTCCAATTTTGTCCAGCAAAGGTTGTACTTCTATTCTTCGAAGCTTTCGGGTATGGAGGGGAAGACCCAGGTAATTTCCTGGGAATTTACAGATTTTGCCTGGAAAATTTTGTAGTTGAGGTACTACAGTGTTGTGTAGTCTGATTGGATAAATCTCTATTTTTGAAATATTTATCTTGAGACCCGAGCATTCCCTAAAGAAATTTAGTATCCCATACAACCGTTGGAGTTCAGATGATGACAGAGAAAAGATCGCCGCGTCGTCTGCGTACAGTGAACATCTCAGTTGTGCCGACTTTGGGAGAACGGGTTTGAGCACGCCCTTCTGCGCTGCCAATTCGATAATACGCTGCAATGGATCGATGGCTAGGATAAACAGCAACGGGGAGAGCGGATCGCCTTGCCGTAAGCCCCTGGCATGTTTGATCTCTCTCGTTGGCTGGCCATTTACTAATACCTTTGAGGACGATGTGCCCAGCAGTGTCGACACCCAGTCTCTCCATTTGGTACTGAATCCAAGAGCTTGCATCACTTCCAGGAGGAACATCCATCCTATGGAATCAAATGCCTTTGATATATCTAGTTTGATAAAAAGGGTCAGTTTCTTTTTTTGGTGAAGCAACTGAATGACTCTCTATGCGTATAAGAAGTTGTCATGAATGCATCTTTTCTTGATGAATGCATTTTGGGCGTGTGAGACCAGCTCATTCATATGTGGAGCCAGCCTGTTCGCGAGCACCTTAGTGATTATCTTTGCTACAGTGTTGATCAAACTAATCAGTCTATATTCTGATATGGTGGCTGCCATTTGATTTTTTGGCAAGAGCACGATGTTTGCTTCATGCACTAGACTGAGCTTTGCTGTCCGATGGCTATAGAAGCTTGAGATAGCTTGTGTCAGGTCTTCCTTTATGACCGGCCAGCACTTCTTATAAAACAAGCCAATGAATCCGTCTGGACCTGGGGCTTTTTCTGATGGCATCTCTTTTATGATCGCTCCAATTTCTTCTTGCGTGAAAGGGGCGTCCAGATCATCAAGATTCTGATGCACATATCCTAGTTCTTGCCAATATAATGCCTTTATTCTTGCTATCAGTGTCCCCATGATTTGAGAGAAATGAGCATGGACCAATTTTGATTTCTCGTCTTGTAAGGTGACTGTACCAGTCTGACTGGTAAATGCAGGGATGAAGGTTTTCTTCTTTCTCGCGTTGGCATGAAGATGGAAAAATCTTGTGTTAGTATCCCCTTTGTTAGTATCCCCTTTCCTAATCCATGTTAACCTGGAGTGTTGCCTTGCTCTAGATTTCTGAATCGTCGCGAGTCCCAGGGCCTTGTTTTTCAGATATTTCTTGAAAATTATCTCCTCTTGGGTCAATGTTCTTTCCTCTTGTGCCTTTTCTAGGTTCGACAATGTGATATTCAGCATAGCCCAACGTACCTTCCAGTCATAGAAGTTCTTGTGTCGCCACAGCTTTAGTGCCTTTGCCGTTCTCATGAGTTTAACATGAACTCATAGTATGGCGTCCTGTGTATTGACTGGCTTGTCCCAAGCCTCCTTCACTGTCTCTAAAAAATCCAAGCAATTCACCCAATATGATTCGAACCTGAATCCCCTAGAGAAGTCGTGGACGACGTCGCCTTGTAAGAACAGTGGACAGTGATCGGATCCCAGGGATGCTAAAGCTTGAAGGTCTGTTCTCGGGAAAATTGCAAGCCATTCAGATGAGGCAAAGAAGTGATCGATTTTCATCATCGTCGGGTTTTGGTGGTCGTTACACCAAATATATTTTTCCCCTTGAGCTCAATGGGTGCTAATAAAAGATTATCAATCGTAGACTTGAAGCCGTTTAGTAGTGTTAGGTTTAGTCTACCATTGTTCTTGTCCTGTGCGCAGTAGATTAGGTTGAAGTCCCCTAAAATCAACTAAGCTGGCAGCATGTGTTGTCTCAGGTTAGTGATTTCCTGCATGAACAACATCTTGTCGTTGTCAGATTGTGGCCTATATACCCCTGTGATTGATCACTCTTTATTATCAGCCAGCACTGATAGTGCTGCCGAAACTGTGTTTTGCGTCTGGTGAGGGTTCCCTAGCTTAAAGAAGCGTTCTGATGCAGCTAGTAGTATCCCTCTGGATGCCCCTAATGACGGTAAGACCACAATGTTTTGTGCTAAATCCCCCCTACTGTTTTCACTAATGAGTGTGTGAGTCCAATTTGCAATTTTCGTTTCCTAAAGACAAACTACAATAGCTCCCGAAGAGATGACTTGGTTCCTTACGTTTGCCCTTTTAGCTCCATCATTTAGCCCTCTGACATTCCAACAGATTATATTACAGTTTTTGCTAGTCATTGATAACTGTGATCTCTACCTTATGCCAGTTTTCCAGTGGCGGATGATAAACTGCGCACATGAGGAAGCCAAAGCTGGACTTGACCTTGCACAACCATAAGAGTGCAAATCCCAATTCATAGCTGGACCTTGCCAAAGGCAACAGAGCCAGCAGGCAGAATCCGATCCAAGTCTCACCAGTACAAATGACACACCGAAGGCTGCACGGCCAGCAGGTGCCAATCCATGGTTCATCAATAAGTCTGATCCTCCAATCAACAACTAAAACGGGCCAGTTCACCCCCTTACTGCCACTGATGGCACAATGATACAATGGGCACATCGCCCTATCTCCATTACATGGAGGAACTAACATGAAAGACGATGCTACTTGTGCTGAAGGACCTTAGGCCTCCAGACCCACCTGAGCAGCCATCCTCTTGTTGGTGGTGCTCTTCTTCCTCTTCTTGTTCTCCTGCTCGATCAGCATCTGGATGGCCTCCATCTTGGTCTGGTCGAGTGGCCTTTGGAAGTGCTGCGCATAGAAATCAAAATCAGCGCCTTCTTCCCTAGGATTTTCCCCTGCTAGATCCCCTAGCTTTTTGAATAATAAATCTTGTGCCACCTATGTGGAATCCATGCCTACATTTAGCTCAGCTTTTTTTTTGCTAATCTACTGCTTTTTCTCTAGGTTGATTTGAGTGAAAGGTTAGCAGGCTCCTCCTCAGTTTGTGTTTGTGACATTTGGAATTCCCCCTAGATGATTGGTTGTTGTATGGGGGTTTCCAAGTACTCTAAGAAATCCTCCACTGTCATATTATACTGTGTTTGATCATTACTGGATATCGGCAGTGATGTAGGTTCAGTATTTGTACTCGCGAGAGTGGGGTCACACCTAGGATTATCTGTTAGCTCTATATCAGGATTGGGAATAGTCACACTATCACGGACTAGGTGTGAGTGGGCAGCTCGAGCTAACTCAATGTCACTAGGACTAGGATGGGTTGCCTCATTGGCTTGCTCATTTGTTTCTACTATCCGTTCACCCTTGACACTCACTGCTATGGATGTATGAGGAACCAGTAATGGCGAGTGGGGTTGTTGTGTGTTGCTCACCAGATTGTTGCATGGCAGTATGACCTCCTTCTCCATCAGCTTGAGTGTCTCGATCATAGCCTGATTCACATCCTCGCCCATCTCGGCAACTGCAGGAATAGGGCAGACATTGGGTGGATGAACATTCTGTACAACTTGTTCAATTGAGGGACCTAAGGTAAGTTGCTCATGGGTTAGTGGCCTAATGCTGTTGGCGATGACAGCTATTGCATCCCCTTGTGCAGTGTCCTTGTTGACCCCGTCCTCTGCAGGAGAAGAGTGGGCAATAAGTGGTGTTCATGTTCGCACTACATCAACTACTGGTTGGAGAGTTGTCGCGTCCAGTGGTGATGTTGTCCATGTCCCCCTTTGTAGTCTCCTTGCTTGCCTTCATCTCTATAAATGAAGGTTGCTCGAATGTGATCTCAGACATGTCATCAAACATCGGGGTGACAAGGGGTGCAGAATGAGCGTGAGTATTACCCTTGATGAGCATGATGCTGTCGTCGCACAGCGTGGGTCTGGGGGCCTTGAGCTAGGTTGTTATTGGGTCAGCGCATGACACCCTCTTCAGCTTTGGCTTGTCCTTGGTTGTCTGCACCATCCACACCATTGTTGTGGCCTGACGGGGTGCTGTGAAACCCCTGCTTCGGGCTGGTGGGGAGCCTCTCCCCCACGCCATCTGTTGGAGCTGATGCAGTCATTCATTGCGCCCCTACATCGTGAGTTCCTGGCCCAGGTGGAGACACTACGATGGCGGCGGGTGCCATGGTTGTGGAACTCTTGGTCGTTGTCATGGTCATCGTCATCCCACCTCTTATAGCACCTAAAACCATAGCCACGTTCATCGCCCCTCCTGCCCGGGAGGCGCTCGCCAACGAAGTCGGGGACGCCATAGCTCCAGATCAGCTCTCTGCGCGGCTTGTGGTTCATCGGTCCACCCATCCTACCGCATCCCTGCAGAAAGGTCAAATCCTCCATCCACTCTAGATGGTTGCACAAGGTGTAGACTTGAGCACGCTTGATGTCGACAGGCCCGTCGTGGTGATGTGGTGCCTGGAGGAACGGGATTGAGGTCGGTGGAGGCTCCCTGCGGGCTCGGTGACGCTGAGGCAGACCTCCTTGGGGATGTCATAGGAGTCACAACACCATGCCCACAAGTTGAACGTCCTGGTGCACTCGCGGCGTCGTGTCTTGTGAAAGGTCTTGATGGCTAGAGGGGGGTGAATAGCCTTTTAAAAAATTCTATAAAGACAAGCTAAACAAGTTTATCAATATAACAAATAGCGAGATGCGTGTTTTGCTTAGCCTACGGGGTGTTTGCAAGCCACCTATCCAATTCACAATTCTAGTATATTTGCACTCAACCGCACAAGTCAAACTGAGAAGGAAACTACAACTAGCAAGCTACACAAAAGAGCTACTCTAGCAAAGCTAACTAGCTAGCAAAAGTAACTAAGAAGGTAATGCGGAGTTGAGTTCAGAGAGTTTCACCGAGGGGTGAAAAATTGAGCCAACCAATCAATATGATCAAGAGATGATAATCAAGATAGCCAATCCACCGAGATAAATCAATCACAATAAAAGAAGTGAAGACACGAAGATTTATCCCGAGGTTCACGTGCTTGCCGGCACGCTAGTCCCCGTTGTGTCCCTCTTCACCACGTGGTTCGGTGGCTAATCGGTCACACACCGAGCCTCTCGAAAGGCGTCACAAGAACCTACCAAATGGCAAAAGGTTGCAAATGACACGAGCAATCCACTAACGTTGCCTTTGGCGCTTTGCCGAGGTAAGCACAAACCCCTCACAATCACCGGAGGTGGCCAAGAACAATCACCAACTCTTGCCAATGCCTCCAAGCTGCTCCAAGCCATCTAGGTGGCGACAACCACCAAGAGAAATAAGATTCCCGCAGCAAATCAACCATCAAGTGCCAACTAGATGCAATCTCACAATGCAAATGCACTTGGATCACTCAATCTCACTTCGAATATGCAAAGAAGCAAGAGAGATGAGTGGAGGGGAGTTGCTTAGCTCAAAGTGCTCACAAGTATGTCAAAGAATGCAAGAGTTGGAGCTTTGAGCTAGGCAACGAGTATTTATAGACGTACCCCTTTGAATATAGCCGTTAGTCACTTGAAACAGCTGAAGTCGCACTGACCGGATGCATTGGTCTAATTGACCGGACGTGCCGATCATACAACGGCTACTTTCGCGAAGCACCGACCGAACGCGCGAAGTACGACTGGACGCGTTGGTTAAGCCTGAGCCGTGCTCTAACGAAACAGCGACCGGACGCCACAGTGCCAGCGTCCGGTTGGAGTCCAGTAAGCTCCCTCAACGACCGGACGCATCCGATCGACTGTGACTAGAAGCGCTGCGCGTCCGATCAAAAAGCTGAGACATGCGCAGACGCTGAACACTGACCGAACGCGTCCGGTCAAACAGAGACCGTGTCCGGTCCAGCGTCCGGTCACTTCTGTGACCTCCGTTTGATTTCCGACTTCCGGCGTAGTGGAAAATAGTCATTTCAACTCCTCGAAAACGCCTGAATCCCGCCTCGCAAGCTCGGCGAGAGGGAGAGAGGACCCCAAACCCTCTCTACCGCTCAAATTCCAACGCCATTGCAAATGTGCTAACACCACCAAGTGATCACGTCATGTGCGAGTGTGTTAGTATTTTCACAATCATTTTTCGAGGCGTTATTAGTTCTATCCAAATGCATATGATTATGAAATACACACCTAGAGGCACTTAGGAGTTTAATAGCCGCGTCATTCCCCTCTTTATAGTACGGCTATCTATCCTATAATGTAACCACACCCACTAGGTGTCTTGGTTACTAAAACACAACCCTTAAGCATATACCTTTGCTTTGATCACGTAGGGTTGCGTCCAAATCCAAGTGTGGCCATCATGATCACCATGTCCATTTTGCCACCAACCTTGGAATGTACTAATCCTCATATGCTATATACAACTTAGGCATAGAATTAGTACTTAGGCATTGTCACTAATTACCAACACCAAACATAGAGCTTTCATCTTGTCCTCCAGGTAGTGCATGGCGCAGCTCCGCCCAAGCGCTTTCGTGCTACCTCTTTAGCCCAGCAATGCACAGGGATGCCTTCAATGCGTACCTTGACGTGGAACTCCCAAGCGTAGTTGGCGGCGTTCAGGCGCTCATTCCAGGGGGCAAAGTGGAAGTCATGGACCCCCTCGGAGAACGTGCCCCGGTCAAGCAGTTGTTCCTTGTAGGCCGGCTCGAAGAAGATGATCAAGAACTGCTCGGGGTAGTGTTTCATGATCTGGATGTCCTCGTGTCAAAGATGCAGCCTCCCTTTGATGGCGTCACCGAGGTGGTGGGCTTCTGTGTCGTGGCTGTTGGAGTATAGCAGCACACGACCGCCCTGCGAACGAGGTCATCGCAGTGGCGCCTGATGGAACCGGTCGCCGTCACTACACAGTAGCCGCTGTCCGGCCTGGCGCGTGGGTCGCCTGGGTACCTTGTCGTCGCCATGGGCTCTGAGCCACGGACCGCGTCCGCATAGGAGCAGAGGTCTGTCCTAGGGGGAGGTAGTGGAGGTGGATTGAGCTCTCTAGCAGGTGCCTTCAGATTGTGGGAGGTTCTGTACTTATGTAGTGTGGCTTGTTGCTCAATGTTGCATTAAGTAGCTCTGTGCCCAGAATGGTAACACTTCCAGCATCGATACTTGGCACGGCATGCTCTATCTATATGATTCAGTGAAAAACAATTAAAGCAGCGGCCCTCCAACTTTCTTTTGAAGAATTTAAAGCCCGATGGTTTGTGTTCTAGTAGGTTGGAAGCTTGAATTGCTCTGGGCTCTCTGTCTACTTCCCTGTGCTTGTGAGTGGCCTTAGCTGTCTCCCATCCCTCCTCACTTATGATGAAGCTCTTCTGATGCTCTCTGTGGCATGAGCTTGACGATTCAGGTTGGGAGGCTGGTGGTGCTCTGTCCGACGTGGCTAAGACTGAGGCGTGGGGCTCTACAAAGCTGTTCTTCCGATGGCCACCATGAATGCCCTCCTCACCTTGAATTTGTTTCCCCTTGTGGCTTGCAGGAATCCTGCAGTGCAGAATGGAGGCTTCTTGAATCGTACCATCTTGGGGTTGGGGCAGTGTTGCTTGAATTGCTGAGGTAGCTTGTTGGCTTGTGAAGATCGCTGGCTGATCTGGTTTCAGAGGATTGAAGATGGGCCTGCCATCACACAGCGCCGAGGCCGCCCTAAGATTTTTGAAAATTTTTAAATCCATTGCCAAATCCAGGAGCAGCGCTCATGCCTTCTCCTACAGCTCTTGGTCGATCAATGTTGGTTGAGGAGGATCTTGGGTTGGAGGGGCCATTGAGCATCTAATGGCAGTGATGGTGGTGCCAGCGACTCAGACTCTCCATTGACTGGATCCTTCCTCGCTTCGATCTCCACGATCTCAGCGAGCGGTTGCAGGCGAGGCCCCTCGGAGGATAGCTCGGGCAGAGGCAGATGCAGATCTAGTGATTGATGAGAGTGAGGAGCTAGGAGTGGTGCAGATCTAGGAGGATTTGGTGCTAGGGAGGGGGACGAGGAAGGAGCAGAGAGGGTTGGTGTCGGGGTCCTCCATTATGCACTAGTGGTTTCTCACCAGATTATACAATCTAAACTTTGTTCGATGACAATTGTGGTCCTTTTCTAGTGGGTCCTAGTGCATAGATCATATGTCTTTGTTGGTTTTCCAATTTCGTCCATTTTTCATGGGCTATTGCACACATCTTTTTTCTGTTTTTGGCTACTACTGGATGACAGTCGGGTCGCCCTAGTAAGCAATTTGAGTTAAAAGAGGAGTTTTAGATATACTAATCCTAGCATAAGTATGTCCAAGGTAGTTTCTACTCAGACGGAAACATTGGTGAGCCCCTTTTTGATAGACCGACACTTTGGGACTATTCCTAGGGGCATCCTTGGGGCGTTGGGCACCACGCATGTATGTCCACTATAAATCAGGAACATTCTTCAACCTTTGTTCCCATCCTAGACCTATTGTAGTTTGTAACCATTTTTTCAAATCGACTTTAGCTTGTACATTGGGATAAGCAAATTTAGTGTGCAACAACATGAAAAGAAAGGAATCTACCAAAACCCAATGTACATCAACAATGATGAGTGGTTAATCTGGAATGCAATGAACTCCTCTTTTTGTCTTAGAGACTCATGCACGTTATGCAACACCCAAAGCAGGGCTGCGATATGAGTTGGTACCTTCTTGTTGTGAAGTCCACAAATGCCAATACTACAAAAAAGAGCTGATGGTAGTCAGCTTCACTGCCCTCTGATGTATAAAGTTTTTACCGGACATCAGAACTGAACCTTACGTGCTCACAGGAGACATGCCCACAGGAGGACACCAAGACTCTAGACAATCAAAACGTCCATAATAACAGCGACTTTAGGATTGTTTTTATAATAACATCTAGCTAGACATACAAGTGATTGTTGGACAAGTCTGCACAAAGGAGAGTATTCCAACTCTTTGCCAAAAGAATTTTGAACTGACTATCTAATCATTCCAACTTACGGATATAAATATAATTATCACTTTCATTTTTCTACTAAAGATTAAAATTAAATACACTAAAAGTAGAACAAAACATAAAACAATGCAGCTAGCTTTATCTGAGCTACATTATGAGAGCCAGGAGTGTTTAATGTATAGATACATAAGTTATAAAAAAGAGACTGTGGATCTCAGTAGCAATCTAGAGAGAGAGGAACCTAAACAGGGGAATACAAAATGAAAGCAGCTGAAGAGATTGCTAGTTGGGGGCAGTCCACCTCTTATTTATAGAGGCTATTACACATTCCAACATACCCCTAGATATTTTGATGAACCACTTAACCTCAGGGGCGTAATGGTCCAACGTGAGATAGAAGCATCTGACGGCCACACACCCTTTATGACTTAGCTTCGCCTCGACACAAACTTTGTGATGACGCCATGTGCCGCCTCCGATTCCCGCCAGAACCGCATACGGGTTTTGAGGCCCAAAAATGAAAACCATCCACATGTGGTTTTGAGACCCAAACCACCAAACTACTCGTGACTAGCATACTCCACACGTGTCCCTTGTGATCTCAACATGTGTCACCGCCGGTCCTCGACCGCCTGATCACTAAGTCCTCCAGCGCCTCTGCTTGATTTGCTTGACCGCCATCTTGACCCGTTCAACATGGTCAACTCCACCATGTACACTTGCGCTTGTCGATGTCCCCAAGTGTCAGCCACCGCGGCTAGTCACCTGGCTTCTCCGATCCCTTAGTCCTAGCCCGACATCCACCCTTCACTGCTCCTGGTCCATCAGCATGAACCTACATGACTTTCACCTTTGTCGCCAACCACTGCCTCTGAGCTCCACACCTGCGCACCAAAGCCAAGAGACATGTTACACAACACCACACTCACACTATGGTTAGTTCACAAACTCAACTAAAGCTAATCGTCTCCTTTACAATCACTCATCACACTTGAACATTGTGGGCACATATCAACCATGTGTTTGCAATCTCCCCCTTGGTGAGTGCATTGTCAACACCAAACACAAAGAGATGAATCAAAAGCAAAAGAAAAATAGAGAAATCGATCAAATGACCAAAAGCCAGTTAAAAGCCAAAATGGGGTCATTTGAAATGAGCAAAGCTTGGTCTCCAAAGACATAGGCAACGACTCGACGCAACCAAGCAAAACAGCTAGTCCTTAATAAGAGGCAGATAAGGGCTCAACACCACTAGCAAGAAATCATGGAGCAACACCAAAAACTCCAGAAACACTACTAGTGCCTCCAGAAGAGGCAAAGGCTCAATACAACTAGCAAAAGCAGCTGAAAATGCAACTCCCCCTGAACAAATGCAATTCCCAAATGAATGCATGATCTCAACAAGTTTTCGCCCTTTGGTACTTTCTCCCCCTTGGGTACTTTGTGTTGTATATATTTCTATATTGATATTATGACTACGAACATAGGAATTATTGACACAACAAGACTTTATTGATGAGTTTGGTGTACTACATTTATAGGATGACAAGTCCTGTAAACCTAGGATGTTAGCCACGATCGATCTAACTGCATGAGAAACTAACACTGAGTCAGCTACATGCATGGGACAGCAGTCAAGACTTACATAGAACTGATCTCTAACAGAGAGGAGAGGGAGAGAAAGAGAGATGAGGGACTGGCTCACTGGATTTGGATGCTACCGTGATTGGGCAGGTGCTTCTAGAGTCGCAGGGAGCTTGTCGTCGACTTACACGACGCATCCACGTATTGTGCCATCCTTCCCCATCGACGAGTTTGGATTTGGGGTCGAGGATCGATGAAATGGATCAAGGTTGGGGATTTCATTAGAGATTTGCCCCCCATGGAGAGGAAGATCTTTGAGGTCTTGGAGGTCAAGGCTCCAACAGACCCGCCTCCTACAGCTGAACACACCACCACGGCCATGAAGTTGGGCAAGAAGATGGGAGTTCTAGCATTGGGAGAGGTTGCACCATGGTGAAGACCAGCATGAGTGGATTTAGGCCTAGAGGTGTGCCTTTTAAGAGGTATGTCTCCTACAATCATTTTTGTAGTAGTATATTTTATTGAGCTATCTCTATTATAGATGTCCATTAGCTCGGGCCGGCCCGGCCCGGCACGGGCCATTTCTAGGCACGACCCAATGGGGGTCGGGCCGGCATGGCACGTTGTGCCTCCCGGGCCATGCCGAAGAGGGCTTCATGACTGGCCTTCAGCCCAGGCACGGCATGTCGTGCCTCTTTTCGGTCCAGGCCATCCTGAGTAGCCCACGTCATTCAGCATGCCGGGCCAACCCATGACCTGCAAAGAGCCAGAGACGAGAGAGAGAGAGAGCGGGGAAAGGGAGGCAGCTTCGCAGCAGCGTGAGGCGTGGGGAGGCGGGAGGAAGCGGCGGCCATCGGAGCACTCTCCCTTGAGGCCCTCGATGCCACATCCAGTGAAGAGAGTAGGCGGGCATAGGGGATTCAACGGGCCAAGCTCAAGGCGGCGGCAAGATGGAGATCGGGCACACCGCGCTCGCTCCCGAGGAGCGACCTTGCGGAGGAGAGGAGTCCACAGCGGCGCACCCCGTCGGCGATTCGCGGAGAGGGAGCGAGGGAGAGAGGTGATGCGGCGCGGCCACGTGGAAGAGAGGGAGCGAGGCGAAGGCAAGAGGAGCGAGGCTGCTTGCGACGCGCGTGGGAAAGGGGGAGCGGCGACTAGGGGCGAGCATTCGAGAATAGGATACAAGAAAATGAGATAGGGTTAATTAGGTGAATGGGAGCAGGCCTCCATTGGCCCTTCCATAAAATACCGTGCCGTGCCATGCTAGCCCGCCGTGCCTAGGGAGCGGCTTAGGCACAGCCCTATGCATCAAGGCTAGGCCAGCCGGGCCCGCTAGTCACCGGGCCATGCCATGCTCATGCTGGGCCAAAATACTGGGCTTCGTGTTGTGCCAACAGGCCATAGTCTGCTTGGACATCTATAATCTCTATAAATGGGCCGAGCATGTTTGAAATTGCTAGGTACCAGGAGAATACCCTGTGCATTGCTGCGGGGATTCCAAATAATTTAAAAAAAATTAGACTATTTATATTTATAGTTATGTAAATGAAACTATCTTAAATTAATTTTGCTGAATGGTTTGACGCATCGATGTGGATAGCTAAATGCATGTTGGTGAATGAAGAGATAACTATCATAATTACATATGCTAGTTGACTATAATTGCAAGTTCTAGTGGATTATTGATGTGGATAGCTTGCATGTCGAGAGAAATCTCTAGTGGGGTTTAGCATTATAAGAGTACAGGATTCTGCGATTGGAACACTTTTAGATTGCCATTGTAAAAGAGGTTGTCTCAAAATTATTTTTGTAGTAGTGTATAGCTTGCTGGCTAATTAGTAAAGTAGGCAGAGACAGCCATGCTTCCAGTTCGATCGAGATCATCCCGCAGCAGCCGTCGGCAGACACGGTTGACATGCAGCACGAACGACGACGCGCTACTGGATTTCAGATCTTCAGATAGAGAGGAACCCTACCGGATTTCGCCAGACTCTACAACTGGGATGTCTATGGACTATATATACATGTATGACCTGTCAAAGTCTCGTCGTCGTCTTCAATTCATACGCGTTAATTCCCGCACCATACACATATATTTTGTCCGCTGGACTGCCACCACTGCACTGCCGCCGTGCGCCGCTGGAAAGCAACGTACACATACAGGCGGCAAAGGATGATGCATGATGCCTCTGCTGCAATAGTCAAAACACTTGAGAGATTAGTGAGTGAGTGGAGTGGATTGAAGCTGGTAGGAAACCACCAGCAGCTGGGGCTGGGACGACTAGCTAGGAGGCTAGGAGCTGACCGAGAGAGACAGCAGCAGCAGGACGCAGGCAGCAGCATCTTCAGTTTACACGAAGGAAAATCCAATGTGTATCCTATCGTGGGCGACTCTAAGCACAAATAAAAGCTAGTTTAAAGTCTGTCGCCCCTTTAAACTAGAGGTGGAAACTGAACGTGTGCTACCAACCTAGAAGGCATCCACACGAGAAACATGTTAGTGCTCCATTCGAAAATGTCCAGTAAAAGTGGCTGCTTGTCGACAGCAACCTGACTTTATATGTTTGCCAAAAGGCAGAATTTTGGCTTTGATGTTTTGGAGGCCATTTTCGCGTTTGTTGTACTATTGCACCGGTTAACTTATTGAAGCTCCTTTCACAATACACCATGCATGTCTTAATTAGCGCATAGCTTCTCACGAAGCACCACATATTTTGTATCTCACTAAAGCACACATCAGCGCCACATGCGCCAAGCCATCTTAATAGAGCATAACAATTATATGGTCTGATTTATTAATGGTGGTCTTGCATCCCTTGATTGCTTTAACATGGAAACTTTTTTACATGATCAAGAGGACCTTAAGCTCTATTACAAAAATCCTATTAGGAAAGATGGAACTAAATTAACAGAAATCGTTGGTGTGTTGTTTTGTTCAAAATTAAAAAAAAATGTACATAACGGATAATTAACTACATGAAAAATGTGTCATTGCACTGTGAATTAAGCTCGCTGGTGGCAAAAAGATCAAGGGCCCGTTCCTCAAGTAACCCAGCAGTCCATTATAGGCTTTAGCCAAATTACTCTAGTGGTCCTTTATGATTTTAGTCAAAAAAAATCAACTCATGGAGCCATCACTGATGTTCAGTCTATAACTTATTACCCATGATGATTTTAGCATTATTGGCCACGATGTTTGGTCTATCCATCACTGATGTTTGGGTCCATGGATGTGGAGAGCATTAGCCCGCTTAGTCCTAGCTCCGAAACAACTCTTGGTGGGATAATGCTTCAATGTCCAGTGAGCACTAAAACAATGGGCAGGTTCTTCCTTCCATTTTTTTCATTTGAGAACTAACGTGTGAAAATTGCTCAGCTTTGATTGAAAAAACTGGCTCTTAACGAGTGTGCATGATTCAAAATTCAGCATGGTGCCAAGCTTTGAGTGGGCTTGAGCACTGGGATTTCCCACCAACCTTTTTAAATCCCAGCCCAATGTTTAAACAAGTCTAGATAGCATAACCCTTAATGGCTCAAGAATTGGAGGTGTCAAATTTGCTTCTTGTGCCACATTTGACGATGCAACTGCTGATATTCTTTCGTTACTTCATATGTGTTTTGATCTGGTTACTGATATTGTGGCATCTCCAGTATTTGGGGGTGGTTGGAAGATTTAGAATGGGACTTGCAATCTCTACCTTCGATGTTCAGTGGGCTCTCTTCATTCAAGCCATCACATATATTTATGAAGGTCACCGGGAAAGAAGCTTATGAAGGCCTAGATAGAATATTGTTCTTTGTTTCATGTTTTCCATATGTAATTTAGGAGGATCTATGCTAACTTTATTAACATAATGTTCCTCCAATTTGCAAAAATATTATAAAATAGGGGGGTTCCTACTTTTCTTAAACACACTACACATATATTCACTCATATACACCCACATAGGCTCATCCCTATGAATGCGCATGCACACCATACCTTTATGAGCTCTTCCAAGAGGTTGTGCCTATATATATTGAGATCGGCGAAGACACTACAAGCACCTCATTGTTGATGGAAATGTCATGTAGCATTGAAAGAATAATTATGCATAAATGCGAGCACCCATGCTAAGTTAGAGATTCCAACATGGTACGTAGGTTACACCACAATCAACCTAACTAGCTGAGCTATATTGCTGTGCATGAGTTCACAATGATTGATGCTTATTTGTCTCAATAGAAACTTGAATTTCCTTTCCTAAAAGGTAGTTGTTTGCTTTTGTTAGTGTGTGTTTCAATCCACTAGCAAAATTGTGGTATATATCGTTTATAGCTACAACTTGATCCTTTACTAATATCCATGGGACACTAGATGTTTTGTGGCTATAGCTCACTTGACAAGTGTTTTACTATAGACCACCACTATCTCTTCATACGCAAAGACCCATTGGCTCTTTCGAGTCAACATATATCATGCTCTTTCGTAAAAAAATATAATCATGTTAAAATTGTTTTAAATTCAAGGTTTGGAGCATCAAATGCCAATCGTCTTTTCGAATGATAGTCAATCGTCTTTCGAAGGATACATGGTGCGGTGTGGAAATGGAAAATTTCCCCAAACAACTTTTGGACAATGATGTTCAACTAAATTCTAGCTATTCCTTTCAACAACATCAACAATTGCACTAGCAATAGCTCTAAAAACACTATTATTGACATAATTCAATAAAGTGATTATAGGATGAGGGCATATTATGTACAAAGATGTGGGAATCAGTTTTATAATTGTCAATATGCCTCTTCACTAGGTAAGACTCTAATATCTCTAAGAATACACATACTTACCCATGGTGAGAACCATTAGTATCAAATGCATAACTTGTTACTGATTCTTTGGCCATGCCTCAATAAGGTATACATGATCCCAGCCTCCATAGCATGGCATGCAAGATGTACAACATGTCTTTGTCTTCCACACATGTATCATTGTCGCGGTACCCAAAGGGGGCTGGTATATTTTTTAAGTAAACATCACATAAAAATTAATTTATCATTTGCCAAAACCATGTCTTTTATTTAAGTCTAAAATAATGTGAAACAAATATCTATGTCCTGTACCATCCCATCCAACATTAATTTAATATTTTCAAATTATTTTTTGTCCATCCTATCCTAGCCAACCAGCATGGCAAACATATTGGTTAGCCTACTTAGGACAGTCCGGCCCAAAAACTATAAGAATCATCTAGACACCACATAGGAACCACTTTTTCAATGGATAGTTTCTTCAAACCATGTTTTTGTCCAATCATGTGCCTTCTCTCTCCTATCATCTACCTATCACATCTCTTCAGACCATTTCCTTCTTTTTCTTCCTTAATTCCAATGCTGCATTGCCATTTTGCTTAGTTTGCAACCTAATTAATGACGAAGATGCCCTAATAATAGGTTGGGAGTGCTTTTATTAGTCGCTCTAGACCCAAAGAAGTAAGATAAACCTCTAGAAAACTCCGCAAAAATGAAATAAATATAAATTCTTGTCATGGTAAGTATAAAATAACACTTTTATTTTTTTTACCAATGCAGACTGTTTTTACTATGTTGTCTTTGATTATAGTTATTCCCATTTTGGAGACTACAGAAAATATCTATGTTTAATGGAAATTTAAGTTATATAGGACCCTAGTAGTATCTACATTATGAAATACCATTTAGAAGAGTTCTATACATTTAGTGGATTAAGATTATAGAAATTATTGATTTTGATATTGAAATCCAACACATCCCTATGGTGGTTAAGTTAGCAACTCAAGCTACAAAGGTTACGCCATTATATACTAGCTATTGCGATGCTCCCACCATACTACTATAGGGAAAAAGAATATTAAGATGAAGATTATTGAAACAAATATTATTACAGACTACACAACCTTCTTTTCACCTGCTAAGCCATGGTCGTTTGATCTCCTAATAAGTGAGTATAGTAGAATTTGTTTAAGCAAATTCTGTTGTAGCCCATCATCATTAGTTAAGTTGAAAGCCCATTTGCAAATTAAGTAGGTATGGAAGTCGATCGATATTTTGGATTCTCAATGCAAACACGTACGTACCACTGGTCTTTTGGTTGGCGCAGAACAATCCACTTGGACGAATTTAATCATTATCTAGACCTAAAGTTTCCCAAGTTATTTAGAATTCTTCAAAAGGATTGAAAAAACATAAATATTTTTAGATTTGCGCATTGACAAGTTACAAGATTTGAGAGGAACCATACCGGATTCTACCGGACTTAATTTGACGACGACTAGGGTCCATCTATGTGTATGTTTATTTCATCGTCGTACGCACTATGAAACATCTTGATTGATTTGGTCAAGCAAGAAAGAAAACAGAAGACCAAGACACAGAAACATCTTCAGTTCAATACTGTGATTACTTCTTAGTGGACTAAGCACCAAGCATTTACAAGTGGTGGCAGTATATATAATTTAATTAACCTAGTAAGAGGCATCCGGCCTCATGCACGAGAGACACACGGGTTCATATTCACACTCAGGAAGAACTACAATAGAATAGAATTAAATAATAAGAGAAGTGCCCTTGGATTGTTGAGTAAGTATGGTTGGTGATGTCTACTTGTGGAGAGCAACTTGACTTGTGCTGCTTCACAAATCACAAGAGTTAGTCTTTTCACTGTCGTTAGTGTGCTTTCAATCTGCAACTATGGGGACATCTATATGCAGTGCTTAATACTTCTTCCATCCTAAAAAGAATGCAATTCAAACATAGTACCGAGTCAAACCATTTTGAGTTTTTTCCTTAAAAAACATTTTGAGTTTAACCAAATATGTACAAAAAAAGTATTAATATATAATACTAGATAAATATCATTAGATTCAAGTGCTCTGGGTCCTCCAAAGGATCGGAGCTCTTGAGAAAGAGTCCTGCCAAACAGACTCTTAAAAAGGTCGAGCCAAAGTCAGCCAAGAAAAAAAAAGATATCGAGTATTATTTTCAACCCAACCCAAACCCGATCTGATACAACACCCTTAAACAAGTCTACTATCTTGAGCTCTTGACTAGAAGGAGGTTCATTTCTGTTGTTGATGGCCAGTCTACTAAGGAAGAAGAAGCAACCAGGGAGCTACAGTCTCTCTAGATTGTTCCTGCCTAACAAACTAGTGTAACAGCCATATATGGCTAGTTAAGCACTGAGGAGAGCATACACGGCATGCGGCATGCATGGCGGTGGCTGACCGTGGACTCCGTCACTTAGCTCTTGTTGGAGTCAACATTGGCAGCCTACCATGGATGCCCTTCTCCTATAAAACCTCGCCATCCTCCTCCTCCCTTCACTCCAACACAAGCAAGCAGCTCAACTCAGCCTCATCACGACAACAGCTGAGCAGCTACAATGGCAACCATCACCAACACTAGGAAGGCACTGACGCTAATCCTAACAATGGCGCTCCTCCCTCCGAGCATCCTCGGTGCCCGCACCATACCGTCGTCTCCGCACCATAGCCAGGGCCACAAGCGTTCGCCGCCTCCCGCTTCTCCTCCTCCTCCGCCCCCGCCGCCAGCCGCACCCGCCGCCGACGCCGGACTGGTTCGCACCACGTGCAACTCGACGGCCTACTACGACCTTTGTGTGTCCACCCTGGGCGCCGACCCGTCCAGCGCCACGGCCGACGTGCGAGGCCTGTCGTCCATCGCAGTCTCCGCCGCCGCCGTGAACGCCTCGGGCGGCGCGGCCACGGCCGTCGCTCTGGCCAGCGGCGGCAACACCACGACCTCCGTCGACGGCACCGTGCAGGCGCTGCTCCGCACGTGCGCCACCAAGTATGGCGAGGCCCACGACGCGCTGTCGGCCGCCAGGGACTCCATCGCGCAGGAGAACTACGACTACGCGTCCGTGCACGTGAGCGCCGCCGCCGAGTACCCGCAGGTGTGCAGGGTGTTGTTCCAGCGGCAGAGGCCTGGGGACTACCCGCCGGAGCTGGCGGCCAGGGAGGAGACTCTCCGACAGCTTTGCACCGTGGCGCTAGACATCATCACGCTCCTCTCCAACAACACTAACTGATGGTGATGTGTTGCAGATCAGTGTATCGTCTACCATGCAAGTGATACCAACGTAACCTTACCTTATTACTTGATTCATTAATTATTCATGTCCAATACCACCAATATATATGTATATGTATATGTATGTGATGTAACATGTAACAAGCAGTCTCGTGAGTCTCCATGTAATGACAGGAGTCTCCTCTATTAATACATGCCCGGCAAAGCTCTTGTCGATTGCTTTTTGAAAAAATAATAATGACAGGAGTCGTGTTTTTATAATTTTTTTTGTATATATGACATATGTTACTCCTCTTTATCAGTATGCATGCTATCCATTGTTGTTTTTAAGAAGGCGACATGAGAATGTGCCAATTTCACTGAGTAGTAAGGGTTTTCGGTAATGTTGTGCTAAGAATGTTCGTCTGTCCGGACGTTTCCATTGGTGGGGCATCAGACCAGTCCAACAAACCAACACTCTTCGCTTGCGTATGCGCTCGTACACTCGCCTCCAACCATATTCACTAATGAGCCCGTCATCCGTTCCTCTCCATTCACTGCACCTTTGCGTCTGCACCACCGCGGCATGCTCCAGCGCAACCACGCCACCGCGACGCTCTCCACCGCGCCCAACTGGCCGCCGTCCTCTATCTCCATGGCACTCCAGCACCGCCACCACCATCCTTCCTCTCTACTAGGCCATCCGCCCGCCGTGGCATTCTCCACCGCGCCGGCCGCCTTCTCCACCAGAGCTACACGCCACATCGTGACATCGAGCTCCGTGCCGGCATCGAGCTCCGTGTCGACGAGCCTCCAATATTCGTCCAAGGCAGCAAGTAAATGTGGCACTGAAAGTGCATATTGCAAGCGTATGTTTCAAGTGTTTCAGATGTTTCAGAGGCATGTTGCAAGTGTTTCGTATGGATGTTGCAAAAGTAGATCGGAATGTTGCATATGTTCCAATGGTTGTACACGTATGTTGCAAATGTCTATTTCCAATGTTTCATCTATTTCTCACACGTATGTTGCAAGTGTGTTTATCTGTATGTTGCATATGTTTTACACATAGGTTGCAAGTGTTTTATCTAGATGTTGCATATGTTTGCAATGGTTTTCAAGTGTTTTTCAGGTGTTTTTGTGAGTGTTTCAGACGTATGTTTTAAGTGTTTCATCTGTCTTCAAAGTATATTGCAAGTGTTGCATTTAGATATTTCAAAAGTAGATTGGGTGTTGCACATGTTGCAATGTGATCTGCCTGTTGTAGTTGCTGGAGGTGGCATGAGGGGTCGTGCGGGGCGCAGACGCCGCGTGGGGTCAGGTGGGGCGCATAACGAAGCTGCGTGGGGTCGGACTGTATGCAGAGTGCAGGCGTGGGTGTCCGTCCAGACGTTCGGGCACTAGTACTGCGGAAGGGTTTTATAACTTGTGACTCTATGAGGCCACAAAACCGAAAAAGAGAACATAATGCCATGACATATCATGTATAAGGAGTATTGAGTTGTAGGCTCTTTCTAAATTTTTCTCAAACCATGAGTAGGACATGTGCTTGATAAGTACAATACTTTGGATGGATTTTGGGTGGAGGCTATTAACACAGCCTGTCATGCATGGAATAATCAACTGCCTGTATCACCACAAGATCTTGAAGAATACTTCATATGAGCTCCTAACCAATAACAAGCTTAAGTTGTCAAACTTTAGAGTGTTTTCGTATGTGCTTCATACTTAACAATAGACCTAAAAAGCTCCAAGTTTGCACCTTAGGTATAGATGATGAATTTATTCTTATCAAGGGAAAACTATAGTGATGCTTCAGCTGAAAAATTTAGGAACTCGTCGAAGAGAGATTGATTAGGTCTAAACATTTGGCTATGTCCCTAGGCTCAAGGCTTAGCGGGCGATACGGCGAACGGAGATGGATGGTGGGTCTATTTAAATTTTTAAACTTTAGAGAAAGTTCAATCCTTCGTAAAATATTATCCTGATAACTCCTGAAGTAATTTTGCATTCGGTTTACACCCAAAAGCCACTTTTAGTCCAATCTACCACTTAATAAGATTTTGCTTTTATGTTTATCCATGTACATGTTGGGTTTTTAATTCAGAATTTATGGGGTGTGAAAGGTGACATCAAAACATATATATGTTAGAAAAATACATCACAATTTTGTTCATAATTATATAGGGGGTTAAAAAGGCATAAATATCCTCTAGACTTGCTCGCGCGTTGACATGTTATATATAGGATCTGATTTGAGAGGAATCCTACCTGATTTTAATGGACTTTTACGACCGAGATCGAGATCGAGATATGTTTCTCGTCGTCGCCGTCGTCGTCCTAGTACACATTGGCGTTGTTGCGTTTGCACACTGCCGCTGATGGAAAGCAAGCAAAAGCATACATGCATGCAACAGTCAAGGAAGCACACTTGTTGAAACGACTTTGAAACTACTTATAGGTAGTGAGTGGAGTGAAGCAGGCAGGAAACCAGCTAGGCTGGGCGAGGGGCATGCACAGTCTTCAGGCGTCAGCGCGTACGCCCCGATCGATCCGGTCAAGCAGAAAAGACAGGAGCAAACAAAGCTACTTCAATTCAATACTAGCTATGTCGTGGACTACGCACCAAGAATTTGATTTATAAGAAGGGGAGGCATCTACACGAGAAACACGGCGGCCCATATTCATGGCCAGGGACTACAGAAAGAATCTTATACTCTTATAAAGCTAAACCTCACTAGAGATTTTCCTCAACATACAAGTTATCCACATCAACAATCCACTAGAACCTGCAATTATAGCCAACTAGCACATGTAATTATGATAACATGCATTTAGCTATCCACATCGATGTGTCAAACCATTCGTCAAAATTAATTTAAGATAGTTTCATTTGTATAACTATAAATATAAATAGTCTAATTTCTTTTTAAATTATCTTGAATCCCCGTAGCAATGCGCGGGGTATTCTCCTAGTCTATATCTATACCTAATAATAAATCATAAAAATTTTTGTACTCCTTTTTTTTTCCACCTCAAAATTTATGTCTGCCACGGCTAATTAAGCAAATAAAGCCTACGTACGTGCATGTCCTGTTCTATGTACGTGCATGTTCCCTTCCATCTTGGGCTCTCCCTTCTCCACGCATGAACGCCACCATACCTGGACTCTGACTCCTTTCCTCTTTCCTTTGCTTTTGCTCACGGAAACGACGGAGGATATAGCAGGACGTGCAGCTCTTGGACTTCTAATTAATTATATTATTCCACCGTCTCCATGTAATACTATCAGGCACGTATCTATATTTATATCTATATCTATATCTATATCTATATCTATATCTACCTAATAATAAATTATGAAAATTTCTGCACACTTTTTAGTTTTCACCATATTCTGCACACTTTTTAGTTTTCACTATAGATTTCTGTCTGCCAGGTGGTCTGGGCTTTTCCGCAGCCTAATTTAACCAGCCCAATGGCCCACTCTAGCCTATGGTCCGAATAATTCCCGGTAGTGCACAGATCGTATCTGGCCCAACCCGGTCAGCTGTGCACAGCTCGAATCTAGCGCGACAGTCCACTCCGGTTAGCTATCACGCGGCCATAGGGCAAACAAATACCACCACACCATATATGGTTTATGTATTGTAGAAGACGATGGAAATTTTAAAAAGGCTCGCACTTGATTTCGTTGCCCAAGCGAACCCATTGATCAATTGTTTACTTATGGAATGAGTCCGTTGGAAAGTTCAATCAATTTTTTTCATATAAATTTCGCCTTTTGTGGAGGATTAGGAATAGATATGTGCCTACACCACTTTCTTATCTAGGACTTCAATATACAAAATATATACTACTGTGAAGCATAGATTGCTGTCAACAGAGATTTTTCTTAGTATTTAGGTATTTAGATTCAAAATATCAAAGGGGCCCATTAAGAACTTCTAAAATTGTAAAAACAAGTATGAAGTGAAAAAAAACTATAACCCACCCCTTCCAACTCTAATCGTTATGGTTAGTGCCGAAATCAAATCGGCGCCCACGGTTTGCTTGCACATGTTTCTCTCATGTAAACATAAAGAAACAGATCAACCCGACATATATTAGAGGTGGAGGCACTCCGCCATGCATCCACCAGGGACTAATTCAGCAACGGATGGCCACAGTCGACGACTACAACGAGGAGGACGCACTGGCCCTGTTCAACTTCCACGTCGCGTTTGTTCTTGATGCCCACCGCATCAATCTCCTCCGGCTACCCCGGAGGCTTTGGTTGCCCCGTCGGTCGACCTCACCCTCACGTGCTCCCACGCTACGCCGCTCGTTGGCACCACGACATTGTTTCTTCTACATCACCAACCACGGCGTCCTGGATGGCACTGTCGAGTCGGCACTCTCCATGGTCAGGTCCTTCAACGAGCAGCCATTGGCGATGTGCTCAGAATACTACTCTGTCTCAATAACCGGGCCTGCCAACTATACCACCGTACCCACCCCGGCATGGAACGCCTAGCAGGCTGCCAACATACCTCTCCTGCCATGGCGTGACATGCTCGTTCTCCACTTCAGCAACGATGAATCCCACCTCGATCACCTCCCTGTGCTGCGTGACGGGACTCAGAAAGGTGATGGTCGGCCTACTGCATGCCTGGAAGTGGTCGGCATGGGGGCTGAGCAGTAGACAGGGCAACGCAGGTTCAAGTGACCCTAATGCACTGGATAGGGCAACACATGTTGAAGTGACCCTGATGCAGTGCCACTACTACTCATCGTGACCTCAATCAGAGCGAATCGTCGACAGCCGTGTCCACACCCAACGGTGATTTGTTCACACAGTGGTTGCGCTTGTGCAGGACGGCATTAGTGGGCTGCAGGTGCAGCTCGATCGATGGCCATGGAGATGCCTAGGTCTAGGTGGAAGTCATGCCCGTCACCGGTGCACTTCTTAATCGACATCAACGACGTGCTAAAGGTACCACAATACTACAATCATTAAATATATAATAAGTCATCTAATAAGTATTATTGTTATTAACATCTCTAGCTAATGCTTATGGTACGTGAGGTGGTTTCGAATGATGAGTACAAAAGCGTGGATCACAGTGTGGTCCAAAAGTCCATACAAGAGGCTATGGTCTCCATTGCCCTCTTCTCCAATCCTGGCAAGTGTGGCGACTCTAGCGGAGCTGGTGACACAAGAAAGGCCTCCACACGCTACCGGAGTTTAACCTGGTCAAAGTTGCTTAGATACCGAAAATAGTTGGTTCATTCCAGGCCATCACTTGATAAATTCAAGGTAATTTTGCATTAATAAGAAATTTTGACTCTATAGATACAGATATTGGATTTTGATGATGCACTTTCTAATATTAGTTCTTAAAAGATTGGGCCGATAATAAATAGTATAGCATTTTAAAAAAATAATACTCCCGTTGCAATGCACGGGCAATTTTGCTAGTTAAACTAATGAGAAATACCCTTTCATGTTAAACTTGATGTTTAAGTTTTATCCCAAGCCAAATTATCTAAAATTTGACCAAATTTACACAAAAGGATACTAATACTAATATTTATATTAACAAATAATTATCATTTGATTCCTTATGGAATGTATTTTTCATAGTTTATTTATTTGGTGGTATAAATAATGTGCTAATCTCACATGGTTCATTGTACACAGGGAATACTTAACGTTATATAGCACTGGGCTCCTTTGGCGGAGCATAGGAATTGTGCAAGGCACTTGTATGCCAATTGGAGGAAAAAGTTCAAGAAGAAGGAATGGCAGAAGAGGTGGTGGAAATGTGCTAAGGCATCATGCCCACTTTTATTCAACATGGCAAGGGCTAGACTGGCGCAGTTCACTAGAGAAGGAGCACAAGCACTTATGAACACAGATCCAAGTCACTGGAGCAGGGCATGGTTCAGGTTAGGCACTTATTGTGACTCAGTAGACAATAACCTTTGTGAATCATTCAATAAATGGATAGTGGAGGCCAGATTCTACCCTATCATCAGCATGCTTGAAATGATTAGAAGGAAGGTAATGGTGAGGATCCAAGATAATAGCACCAAAGTTGATAGATGGCCCACTATGATCTGTCCAAACATCCTTAAGAAGCTCAATGTGTACATCACTCAGTCTGGTTACTGTCATGCAATTAGTAATGGCAATGACAAGTATGAAGTAGTGCACTATGACCATAGGTGGACTGTAGATCTCACTGCAAGAACCTGTAGTTGCAGGTACTGGGAGCTGGCTGGTTTGCCATGTCCACATGCAATAAGTTGCATTTACTTCGTCACACATTGCATAGAAGACTACATAGCACCATGCTTTTCAGTTTCTGAATTTAGGAAAACCTACAGTCACTACCTACAACCAGTAGAGGGGATTCACAACTGGCCCATCTTAGAAAGGGAAAAGCCTCTAGCTCAACCATATGTTAAACTTCCAGGAAGGCCTAAGAAAGAGAGGAAAAGGGAGTCAACTGAGAAGCCTAAATCCAATAGGATATCCAAGGTAGGCACAGTTATCAGATGCACGAGTTGCAAAGCAGTTGGGCACAACAGGAAATCATGTGCTAAGAGAAATGGAATGTCAACATCTGCTGGTCCTTCTAAATCTGCACCTGTGAGAATATCAACACCTATTGGTCCTTCTAAATCTGCAATTGTGAAAATATCAAGTGGACAACAAAGTTGTTCTAGTGCAAGAGTTGTGAAAATGTCAACAGGAAATCATAGGGCCGTTTTGTATATTCATACACACAAGACTAAAAGCGAGAAGGACACGAATGCACATGTGGTAATTTAATTATGAATGCTCAATTGTTTTTTTATTCTACTACCTTTACAAATTTATTTGATTCATAGTATGGCTATGTACAGGGTGATTTGAAGAAACTCATAGGGCAGCAACCAGATTTAGCAGACACTAGTCAAGGAAAGGTTGCATGGAGAGGAGATGCACTAAATAGGGTACTAGGAGAAGAGAAGCCTGGTCATGTGCATGGTTTGGGACTTGTTCCAAATCCTAATCAAGTTTTTGACCTGTCAACTTCAAAGTGCCTTAAGAATATAAATATGACTTCGTTGGATGACAAATCAAGTGAAGATGTTGTATCTCTAAGACTTCAAATTGAAAATTTTGGACGTCATGTCCAAAATCAAAGATGTTGTATCTCTAAGACTTCAAATTGAAAAGTTTGGACGTCATGTCCAAAATCAAGATGCTACAATACTAGAATTACAGCAGAAGACAAAAATCTTGGAACAAAGACATATCCAACACGTAAATTTACATAACCTCTACAATAATCATTTTTTGGTACTAAAATTTTGATTTCTTGTCACAGGAATGTTTAGATGATCCATTGCAAGATGGCTTTTCTACTGATGTGCCAAATTCGAAATGAAAAGTATGTGTCTCTATGGAGCATTAACAGAACATAATCTTTTCTGTAAAATTATTTTTTGAATAATTAGTTCTGATGCATTATCTTCTGTCTCTCAATAGCGAGTATATAGCGACCCTCGAAGTGAAGAATTTAGAATGGTTGGCCGAATGAATTGTAAAACGGTATGATTGAGTGGGCATGATTTTCCAATCAGATTTGTGTAAAAAAATTAGTTATTCTTTTCCATTACAGAGGGAGCAAACTACTAATGTTGAGCAGCCACACTACAAATATTATTCTATTGAAGATAAGGTTAGTGCACATAACTTAACATGGATGAAAAGCAATTCATTGTGTTTGTATTTGTGGATACCAATGCTACATATATTGCTTTCAAATCTCTTGATTTATGGTCATTCTAGAAAAAGAGATTTTAGTACATCTTGACATCATATAACATGTAAATTCATTTATACTAGATTTATGGTTCAATAATTCAATTTTATTTTGTTACTATTGTATAGTACTGAAAGTCACCTATTCTGATTGTTTGTTGTATCTAACTGTAGAGCAAAAAAGCTAATGCCCATCATGAAAAAATAGTACAAGCCAATAAAGTTTCTGCTGCACATAAGGTTAATTCATATACTTATTTCTATGCGAGAAAAAAATTCATATACTTATTTCTAGCAGCCCATACTTTGCGGAGACAGACTACTATTTATGATTTTATACAAACCAAAATGATATAAGATTGGACAAAAACAAGTATACTACAGCCAAGGTGATCAGTGTCATTTATTTTGTTATATGAATTTTATTAAATTGATGACCAGAGTGTTATAATGAAACTAGCATATATTATAGGTTGTGGATCAGGAAATATCTTCCAATTACTCAAATCATGAAGCATCTTATTTCCAGGTAAATAATCTCTTAGCAATATATTGATGCTATATGCAAATTTCAAATTATTAGCTAACCTTCTGTGACTTTTTATCTGCTCTAGAATAAGATGTCAACAGGAGCTAGTGCAGCTGTATTTGCCAATGTATAAGACACATCTTGCAAAAAGAATTTCTATTTTCTATTTTCTAACAATTCATGTAACTACAAACTAATATTACATGTAATATAATTTTGCAGAAATATCAGCATGGTACTAAAATTTCGCCAGCTGCCAAATCATTGAAGGTATGAGTATCTAATTAATGTTTGTACTATGTTTCCATTGTGTTCTTATTTATTCACACAATTTTATATGTGAACTAGGTTGGCACAAAAGTATTCTTAAAGAGCATGAAAAACCAAAGCAAGGATGTTGCCTTTGCAACAGTAGTAAGTTGTGATCCAACACATAAAATTGAGGGTGTTTAGCTAGGCAAAGAATTTTGATGGTGCGTGTTAGTATTGCATTGGCACAAGATGAACCATTGGTACGACCATACAAGAATTACAAGGCTATTGGAGATGTAACTGGAGCTTCTATAGCATGACCTTCAACATTTGTATGGTGTTATCCTAGTGCCCCATTAAATTTTATTTATCCTAAATGTCGCATTAACATAATACTCCCATTTTCATAGTAGCTCGAGAAGATAAATGGATGAGATGCACTGAACTGAGAACGGAGGGATGGACATGAGAATGGAGGGTTGGACAGTTGGTGGCATTCTATAGGACTTCTTTGTGTTTTATATTTTATTTCCATGTGTGAATATGTGTTCTGAACAAAAAAAAAAGTATTCCATGGATTACATGGATGGTACTTATTGTAATGCAACAATTGTTTTTAATATATGGCTTACTGTTGTTATTTCTCATGTGTGAGATGATCTCTAATTTCCCAATTAATGTGCATGATCTCTTTATTTGGCCCCAAATTGAAATAATTTCCAATATTGTTTATTGGTGGTTTATTCCTAGCTACGCATATAGGCGTTGCAGCAATCCAAGTCTATATGTTGCTGCGAACTGTAGAAGTCATTCATCCGCGATTGGTACAAACACATATAAGCGTTGCCATATCTCATAAATATCCATTGCAAGTTTGCAACGGTTATTCCTAGGTGTTACCAACGCATATATAAGTGTTGCAACAAACCCTTGCAACGCCATTTCTGACAACACATAATTAATGTGTTGGTATAGACCCCACCAACGTATATATGGACTTTTAGTAAAACATATATGCGTTGCAAAAGGAGGTGTCATATTGTAGTTAGATAAGGTGCTTTTGAGAAAGAGTCCTGCCAAACAGACCTTAATAGGTCGAGCCAAAGTCAGCCAAAAAAAAAAGATATCGAATGTTATTTTCAACCCAACCCAAACCCGATCTGATGCAACACGCTTAAACAAGTCTACACGGAACTATCTTGAGTTCTTGACTAGAAGGAGGTTTATTTCTGTTATTGATGGCCAGTCTACTAAGGAAGAAGCAACCAGGAAGCTACAGTTTCTCTAGATGGTTCCTGCCTAACAAACTAGTGTAACAGCCTATATATGGCTAGTTATTAAGCACTGAGGAAACTGAGGAGAGCATACACGGCATGCGGCGGCATGCATGGTGGTGGCTGACCGTGGACTCCGCCACTTAGCTTGTTGGAGTCAACATTGGCAGCCTACCATGTACCATGTATGCCCTTCTCCTATAAAACCTCGTCATGCTCCCTTCCCTCCAACACAAGCAAGCAGCTCAACTCAACCTCATCACGACAAAAAACCAAGAGAGCAAAAATAGAAGCTGCTCCTGCAATTGCTACAACAATGGCAGACACCACCAATAACACCAGGAAGGCACTCGTGCTAATCCTAACAATGGCGCTCCTCCTTCCGAGCATCCTCGGCGCCCGCACCAGACCGTCATCTCCGCACCATAGCCAGAGCCACAAGCGCTCGCCGCCTCCCGCTTCTCCTCCTCCTCCGCCCCCGGCACCCACCGCACCCGCCGCCGACGCCGGACTGGTTCGCGCCACGTGCAACTCGACGGCCTACTACGACCTTTGCATGTCCACGCTGGGCGCCGACCCGTCCAGCGCCACGGCCGACGTGCGAGGTCTCTCATCCATCGTGGTCTCCGCCGCCGCCGTGAACGCCTCGGGCGGCGCGGCCACGGCCGTCGCTCTGGCCACCGGTGGCAACACCACAACCTCCGTCAACGGCACCGTGCAGGCGCTGCTCCGCACTTGCGCCACCAAGTATGGCGAGGCCCGCGACGCGCTGTCGGCCGCCAGGGACTCCATCGCGCAGCAGGACTACGACTACGCGTCCGTGCACGTGAGCGCCGCCGCCGAGTATCCGCAGGTGTGCAGGGTGTTGTTCCAGCGGCAGAGGCCTGGGGACTACCCGCCGGAGCTGGCTGCCAGGGAGGAGACTCTCCGAAAGCTTTGCACCGTGGCGCTAGACATCATCACGCTCCTCTCCAACAACACTAACTGATGGTGATGTGTTGCAGATCAGTGTATCGTCTACCATGCAAGTGATACCAACGTAACCTTACCTTATTACTTGATTCATTAATTATTCATGTCCAATACCACCAATATATATGTATATGTATATGTATATGTATATGTATATGTATATGTATGTGATGTAACATGTAACAAGCAGTCTCGTGAGTCTCCATGTTAGGGATGAAAACGGATCGGATACGGACGGATATCACTGATATCGTATTTGTTTTCATATTTATGTCCGGATTCGGATTCGAATACGGATAGTATAAAAAATGCCGGATAGGATATGATTGGATATCGACATCATAAATATGTGATTTAAATATTCGGATACGAATACGGTATCGGATGTTAAATATCCGGACTCGGATACGGACGGATTAAAACCCCTCTAAACGGATTCGGTCTCGAATACGGTCGGAAAATATCCGTACCGTTTTCATCCCTGCTCCATGTAATGACAGGAGTCTCCTCTATTAATACATGTCCGGCAAAGCTATTGTCGATAGCTTTTTGAAAAAATAATAATGACAGGAGTCGTGTTTTTATAATTTTTTTTATATATGACATATGTTACTCCTCTTTATCAGTATGCATGCTATCCATTGTTGTTTTTAAGAAGGCGACATGAGAATGTGCCAATTTCACTGAGTAGTAAGGGTTTTCGGTAATGTTGTGCTAAGAATGTTCGTCGGTCCGGACGTTTCCATTGGTGGGGCATGAGACCAGTCCAACAAACCAACACTCTTCACTTGCGTATGCGCTCGTACACTCGCCTCCAACCATATTCACTAATGAGCCCGTCGTCCGTTCCTCTCCATTCACTGCAGCTTTGCGTCCGCACCGCCGCGGCATGCTCCAGCGTGACCACGCCACCGTGACACTCCACCGCGCCCAACCGGCCGCCGTCCTCTATCTCCATGGCACTCCAGCACCGCCACCACCATCCTTCCTCTCTACCAGGCCATCCGCCCGCCGTGGCATTCTCCACCGTGTCGGCCGCCTTCTCCACCAGAGCTACGCGCCACATTGCGACATCGAGCTCTGTGCCGGCATCGAGCTCTGTGTCGACGAGCCTCCATTCGTCCAAGGCAGCAAGTAAATGTGGCACAGAAAGTGCATGTTGCAAGCGTATGTTTCAAGTGTTTCAGATGTTTCAGAGGCATGTTGCAAGTGTTTCGTATGGATGTTGCAAAAGTAGATTGAGATGTTGCATATGTTCCAATGGTTGTACACGTATGTTGCAAATGTCTATTTCCAATGTTTCATCTATTTCTCACACGTATGTTGCAAGTGTGTTTATCTGAATGTTGCATATGTTTTACACATATGTTGCAAGTGTTTTATCTAGATGTTGCATATGTTTGCAATGGTTTTCAAGTGTTTTTCAGGTGTTTTTGTGAGTGTTTCAGACGTATGTTTCAAGTGTTTCATCTGTCTTCAAACGTATGTTGCAAGTGTTGCATTTAGATATTTCAAAAGTAGATTGGGTGTTGCACATGTTGCAATGTGACCTGCCTGCTGTAGCTGATGGAGGTGGCACGAGGGGTCGTGCGGGGTGCAGACGCCGTGTGGGGTCAGGTGGGGTGCATAACGAAGCTACGTGGGGTCGGGCTCTATGCAGAGTGATGTTTAGGCGCTAGTACTGCCGAAGGGTTTTGTAACTTGTGACTCTATGAGGCCACAAAACCGAAAAAGAGAACATAATGCCATGACATATCATGTATAAGGAGTATTGAGTTGTAGGCTCTTTCTAAATTTTTCTCAAACCATGAGTAGGACATATGCTTGATGAGTACAATACTTTGGATGGATTTTGAGTGGAGGCTATTAACACAGCGTGTCATGCATGGAATAATCAACTGCCTGTATCACCACAAGATCTTGAAGAATACTTCATATGAGCTCCTAACCAATAACAAGCTTAAGATGTCAAACTTTAGAGTGTTTTCGTAAGTGCTTCATACTTAACAATAGACCTAAAAAGCTCCAAGTTTGCACCTTAGGTATAGATGATGAATTTGTTCTTATCAAGGGAAAACTATAGTGATGCTTCAGCTGAAAAATTTAGGAACTCGCCGAAGAGAGATTGATTAGGTCTAAACATTTGTCTATGTCCCTAGGCTCAAGGCTTAGCGGACGATACGGCGAACGGAGATGGATGGTGGGTCTATTTTTTAAACTTTAGAGAAAGTTCAATCCTTCATAAAACATTGTCCTGATAACCCCTGAACTAATTTTGCATTCAGTTTACACCCAAAAGCTACTTTTAGTCCAATCTACCACTTAATAAGATTTTGCTTTTATGTTTATCCATGTACATGTTGGGTTTTAAATTCAGAATTTATGGGGTGTGAAAGGTGACATCAAAACATATATATGTTACATCACAATTTTGTTCATAATTATATAGGGGGTTAATAAATATCCTCTAGACTTGTTCGTGCGTTGACATGCTATATATAGGATCTGATTTGAGAGGAATCCTACCTGATTTTAATGGACTTTTACGACTGATATCGAGATCGAGATCGAGATATGTTTCTCGTCGTCGCCGTAATCGATCGTCCTAGTACACATTGGCGTTGTTGCGTTTGCACACTGCCGCTGATGGAAAGCAAGCAAAAGCATACATGCATGCAACAGTCAAGGAAGCACACTTGTTGAAACGACTTTGAAACTACTTATTATATATATAGTGAGTGGAGTGAAGCAGGCAGGAAACCAGGTAGGCTGGGCGAGGGGCATACACAGTCGTCAGGCGTCAGCGCGTACGCCCCGATCGATCCGGTCAAGCAGAATAGACAGGAGCAAACAAAGGCAGCAGCAGCGAGTTCAGTTCAATATATACGGAGTACTAGCTATTGCTCAGTAGTGGTCAGTGCACACGCAAATAGCCTATGTTGTGGACTAAGCACCAAGAATGTGATTTATAAGAAGGGGAGGCATCCACACGAGAAACACGGCCCATATTCATGGTCAGGGACAACTGAAAGAATTAAACTAATGAGAAATACCCTTGCATGTTAAACTTGATGCTTAAGTTTTATCCTAAGTCAAATCGTCTAAAATTTGACCAAATTTATGCAAATGGATACTAATGTTTATATTAACAAATAATTATCATTTGATTCCTTATGGGATGTATCTTTCATAGTTTATTTATTTGGTGGTATAAATAATGTTGACAATATTTTTTTCTATAAATTTAATCAGCACAGGTTAGTTTGATTGAGAAAACAACTAAAACATCCAAACTAAGGGAGAGTAAATCAAAAAAATAAAAAAGGACCAATGATGTCTACTTGTCGAGAGCAACTTGACCTTGCTGCTTTATTTCCAAAAGTTAGCTAGTCTTTTCAGTGACGTTGTTAGTGTGCATTCCAATCTCCGAGTAAACAACATGTGGTATTTATTTATGGCTGTAACTTAATTAGATTCTTACTCCTTCCATTTCAAATTATAAGGCATTCCAAGAATTTTGGATAGTCAAAGCATCTTAAGTTTGATCAAAATTATAGAGAAAATTACAAAAATTTATAACATCAAATAGGTATACTATGAAAATATAATTAATAAAGAATCTAATGATACTTAATTGGTGTCATAAATATTATTATCTTATCATATAAATTTGGTCAAACTTGAGATTCTTTGACTCTCCAAGATTCTTAGAATGCCTTATAATTTGGGATGGAGGGAGTATTATTTTATCACTTCACCCCCTTTCATCTCTCATCATTCATCATCTTATAAAATTACAAAAAGTAAAAGTCCATCGTCTTATAAAATTCCAAATCTGCACAAATCTTGAAGACACACGCACTCGATCTGTTCCCAAATAGTTGCGCATCTCGTTTCTCAAAAGATCAAACACTTCTAAATTTGACTGACTTTATAGCAACTAGTGTCAACATTTGTATATTTAAATAAATTTATATGAAAATTATGCCACGACTAGTCTATTGATATTTATTACACATCATTTTGTTATATATTTTTGTGCATACTTTAAAAACTTTGGCTCTTTGAAAAATAAGATGTGTATTTGTTTTGGGGCGAATGGACCAGATTATTCCAAAAGCTTAAACTAATGAAGAAATATGCATTTATACTTCACCACCCACACTCACGAGCAGACTCTCAAGTCTCAAGTTTCAAACATGGAAATTTAGGGGCTTGCTGGAATTATTTTATTTTGATTGTCTTCCCTGCCTAGATTCGAACTTGAGACCTCTTGAGTGGCATGCAGTAGCTAGCCAGTTTATTAACTTAAATAGAAATGTGGGTAATTCACTTCTTTAATAGCTAGGTAAACATAGTTGAAAAATATATACCGTAAGACGCGGGATCATCTTGACTGACTAGAAGAATCTTTCTTCCCATTGCCAAATTCTAGCAACGAGAGAGAACCTATCTAGGTTGATGTTTGCCTAACCACCTAGTGTAAGTGTGTGTAACAACGACCTATGGTAGCTAGCTAAGCACTGAACAAATGTTGTCTGGAAGAAACGAGCATACGCGGCACGGTGGTCATACGCGGTGGACGACTCAACTAGTAGGCAGTATGCATTGCTCTCCTCCTATAAAACGCCATCACTCGCTTGCATCCTCCCTTCACAAGCTCATCGTCGATCACAAGCTAAGCTAGCTCGTCTCTCTCTACTCTCTTCGCAATAGCAGCAATGGCAGCAGCAACCACCACCAAGAACGTCCTGGTGCTCCTTCTCCTGGCAGTCCTCCCTCTCGCCACACTCTCCTCCCGCGCCGGCCCGCCGGCCGCGCACAAAAGCCACGGCCACGGCCACAGATCGTCGCCCCGCCCCGGCGGGCACCGCTACTTCCGCCGACGGCACGGTGCAGGCGCTGCTCCACGCCTGCGCCGCCAAGTACGCCAGCGCCCGCGACGCGCTGGCCGCCGCAGGGGACTCCATCGCGCTCGAGGACTATGACTTTGCGTCCGTGCACGTCAGCGCCGCCGCCGAGTACCCGCAGGTGTGCCGCACGCTGTTCCGGCGGCAGAGGCCCGGCCAGTACCCCGCGGAGCTCGCCGCCAGGGAGGAGACGCTGAAACAGCTCTGCTCCGTGGCGCTCGACATCATCGCGCTGCTCTCTAACAGCAGCTAGCTGATCTGATCGAGGCGTTTTCATGCATCATCGACGATGAAATTCACCTTCTATGGGCTTGAGAAGTTCTTGCATGTCCCTCGGATATATACACATATTACATATATATAACAACGTGTAACAAATTGTCTAGCTAATAACATGATCCTACGTGTAATGACACGTATGTCGTCTCTTGGTTTTGTTTTGGTAGTAAAGACTACCAGTAGCTAGTAATCCACTTGCTTCATGACCTGTGTACGTACTCAAATGTTGATCTGAGTGATTAGAAGATTTCATTGCACTATATATGATTATTAGCTACTGAAGAAATGTGTAGTGCTTCAGTTCTTCAGAATGTTGAATGTCATACTATATGTGTTTCAGAAGGAAAAACAATATGGCTTTTGCTTTGTCTCTACTCACTACTAATGATGTTTTTATACATGTTTAGGACCAAAGTCCTGATACATTTTTACAACTTTGGCTAATAATTACTCATTATATTATATTTATAACAAATAAAATACACTGTTATTTATGATATGAGACAATTTTTATACAAGTGTGGCTTCATACATATTAAAAGCAACGTCTAGAAAGCCCGAACGACTTACAATTTGGAATAAAGGAACTATCTTTTTACCACATTTGGAATGATTAACTTCAAATCAAACAATCTCAAAACCTCACTGATTAATGCCTCGAGGAGGGAATATCAGTGTAGCATGATTATTATTGCATTATCACAATTTCTGGGTACTCATATGTACAAGAAAAATGCGGAGCATCGTCCAATGAATGACATACTCTAGATATTGAAATATGTGTTGACTTGAATATATAGATGAGTATGGGCAAGCAAGAGCCGTGCACTTGACTATATATTGTTATGTTGGGCAACTGCATAAGATACTAGAAGGCTAGAAGCTACCAACAGGATTCAAGTAAATTCCAAACTTACCCACTTAATCTTAAGTTGTGTTAGTTAAAAAAAAACTATATAATCCTATCTCCCTCCTTTTTCCTATGAAGAAAGCATCTGATAAGTAAACCTGGCCAGATGAGACACTATTGCAGAGGCCACGTGCTCACGTGCTTCCTCAGCCCCGCTCTCGCTACACCCAGGGGGCAGTGACCGTTCCGAGCCGTGGAGGTGGTACCTACACCGCCAACTACCACCGCCCCGCTCAGAGCCGTCCCACTCCGAGTCGCCCTACTCAAGGAGCTGGCACGTGTAGGACCGCTATGCCTACCTCCACAGGTAGCGCGCCCTTCACCTGCTTCGGTTGTGGCCAGCTCGGCCACAAGATCGCTGAGTGCCCTGTCAAGAACGGCACACCGCCTGCTTCGACCCAGACAATACAGACTCCTACACCTGCTGCTCCACGCAAGAACGTTGTTGGGGCTGTCCATAGTCGTCTCAACCACATGACCGCAGAGGATGCCCAGGACGCTCCCGACGTGGTGTACGGTATGTTTTTGGTACAAGGAGTTATAGCTTCAGTCTTGCTTGACTCTGGAGCTACTTGTTCTTACATTTCCACCAAGTTTGCATGAGAGCGTAGTATACCACTAAGAGATGTCAGGGAGTGAGTATCACCATTGAGGGCTACCCTTTTCTAGCCGATCTCACCTTACTTCCATCTGAGGGGCTAGATGTCATACTGGGGATAGATTGGTTGACACAGCATAAAGGAGTGATATCTTGTTCACCAAGGTATGTGGAGATCACGCACCCGAGTGGACACATAATCCGCTGTAAGCCAAATCAGGGAAAGACAGTCTCTATGTTGTGTGCCCTAGAGGCCAAAACAGTCGAGGAGGTACCCGTTGTGAATGAGTACCCTGACGTGTTCCCTGAGAAGTTGCCAGGCATGCCACCTGATCGGGATGTAGAGTTTGTGATTGACCTTCTGCCTGGTACCGGGCCTATTGCTAAGAGGCCCTACCACATGTCAATCGATGAGCTAGAGCTGAAGAAGCAGCTCAAGGAGTTGTCAGACAAGGGATACATCAGACCCAGTGCTTCACCCTGGGGTTCCCCTGTTTTGTTCGTGAAAAAGAAGGATGGATCCATAAGGATGTGCATTGACTATCGGAACTTGAATGACATGACAGTCAAGAACAAATATCCTCTACCCAGGATCGATGATCTCCTAGATCAGCTGAAAGATGCTAAGTTCTTTTCCAAGATTGATCTCAGGTCTGGGTATCATCAGATGAAAATCAGAACCAAGGACATTCCTAAGACAGCCTTCGTCACTAGATATGGGCAGTATGAGTTCACAGTGGTGTCCTTCGGACTCACTAATGCTCCGGCTTATTTCATGAACATGATGAATAAGGTATTCATGGACGAACTGGACAAGTTCATAGTGGTGTTCATTGATGACATCCTTATCTATTCCTCCACCGCCGAAGAACATGAGCAACACTTGAGAGTGGTTCTAGAGAAGTTGAGGCAGAATCAGCTTTATGCCAAGTTCAGCAAATGTGACTTTTGGCTCGAAGAAGTTGCCTTCCTTGGTCATGTTCTCACTACTGAGGGAGTCACTGTAGATCCCGCAAAGATTGAAGTTGTGAAGGAGTCGGAACAACCCCGCAATGTGACCGATATCCGCAGTTTTCTTGGATTGGTCGTGTACTATCGCAGGTTCATCGAGAACTTCTCGAAGATAGCCAAGCCCATGACTAACCTATTGAAGAAGATTAATGAGTTTGAATGGACGCCCGAGTGCGAGCATAGCTTTCAGACTCTGAAACAGAAGCTTACCACCACACCTGTTCTCGCCTTGCCTGATATCTAGAAAGACTTCGTGGTTTATTGTGATGCATCCAGACAGGGACTCGGCTGTGTTCTGATGCAAAGTGGAATAGTCATTGCCTATGCGTCCCGATAGTTGAAGGACCATGAGCAACGCTATCCAACCCACGATCATGAGCTTGCCGCTGTTGTGCATGCCCTAAAGATCTAGAGGCATTACTTGATCCGAAATAAGTGTGATATCTACACCGATCATAAGAGCCCGAAGTACTTCTTCACTCAAGAGGATCTGAACATGAGACAGCGCAGATGGCTAGAGCTTATTAAGGAATACAACATGGAGATTCACTATCATCCGGGAAAAGCTAATGTAGTCGCTGATGCTTTGAGCCGAAAGAGTTATTGCCACAATCTGTCCATGGAAGCTGTACCACCCAAGCTATGTCAGGAAGTGGGTGACCTTCGTCTTCATATCCTACCAAAAGGTATGTTGAATGAGCTTTGAGTGCAATACAACCTCAGGGATCAGATCCGCAATGCTCAACTAGAGTGTCCAGAAATTTGGGAGATCCGAGAACTCATGAAGAAGGGCAAGTGCCCCGAGTTCAGGGAGGATGTGCAAGCAGTGCAAGCAGTGTACTGGTACAAGGACAGAATCTGTGTACCATCTGATCCCGCCTTGCGGCGAGAAATCTTGGAAGAGGGTCATGACTCCAAGTATTGTATTCACCCGGGAAGCACCAAAATGTATGCTGATCTAAAGAAACAGTTCTGGTGGAAAAACATGAAGGTAGATATTGCCGGGCATGTCGCGCGATGCGACATCTGCAATAGGATCAAGGCTGAACATCAAAGACCAGCCAGATTTCTTAAACCCTTGGACGTTCCGATGTGGAAATGGGAGAGAATATCCATGGACTTTATAGTGGGTTTACCTCGAACCCCTAAAGGCCATGACTCGATTTGGGTGATCGTTGACCGACTGACCAAGGTAGCTCACTTCATAGCTATGAGGACTAACTACAGAGTTGAGAAGCTAGCACATCTGTACATCAAGCACATTCTCAGACTCCACGGAGCCCCCACTAGCATAGTGTCTGATCGTGGTATGCAATACGTGTCCAAGTTCTGGAAGAGTCTCCACAAGGCCATAGGGACTCGACTTGACTACAGCACCGCATACCACCCTCAATCAAATGGTCAGACAGAGAGGGTTAATCAGATTTTGGAGGATATGCTCCGAGCTTGTGTCTTGAAGTATGGGTCTGATTGGGAGAAAAGTTTGTCCCACGCAGAGTTCTCATACAACAACAGCTACCAGGCTAGTCTCAAGATGTCACCGTTCGAGGCTTTGTATGGCAGAAAGTGTAGAACCCCTCTGATGTGGTCAGAAGTGGGAGAGAGATCATTCTTTGGCCCCGCAAAGATCAAAGATGCCGAAGAAGGAGTCGCCCAAGTGTGAGAAAACTTGAGGATTGCCCAAAGCCGATAGAAGAGTTATGCAGATAACCGTCGGAGAGACCTCGAGTTTCAGGTTGGGGACTATGTCTATCTCAAGGTCTCCCCACTCCGAGGCACCATCAGATTTCATGTGAAAGGAAAGTTGGCACCTAGGTACGTGGGACCATACAGGATTTGTCAGAGGATTGGCAAGTTGGCATACAAGGTAGAGTTGCTCGAGGAGTTGACAGGAGTACACCCAGTGTTTCACGTGCCTCAGCTACGCAAGTGCTTGCAGTTGCCAGAACAAGAGGTACACACAGATGCACTGGATATCCAGGATACCCTGGAGTACAAGGAGCACCAGATCTGGATATTAGACAAAGCTGAGAAGGAGACTAGAAGCACCGTGATACCCATGTGCAAGGTTCAGTGGAGTAACCACACAGAATGGGAAGCTACATGGGAGAAAGAGTCCGAACTCCAGATGCTTTACCCCTACCTCTTCGAAAGGTATGTCACACCTTAAATCTCGAGACGAGATTTTAGTGAGGGGGAGGACTGTAACAACCCAGAAATTTACAAGAAACAAGAATCACAACTACAAAATTTTTCTAAAATAACCTATGTTTGGTGGGGTGTCATATAGGAAACCTACCCTAGTTGCACAAGTAACACCTAGTCTAGTTACTTACATTTTGCATTTAATTATATAATCATGAGTTGCTTCTTATGTTCTTTGTATTGTTAATTAAAAATAGTCACATTTATTTAATGAGTTGCTTAAATTAAATAAATATGTAATTATAACCGTGGCAAATAATTGAAACCATAAACGACCTCTAGTGGACCCCACTAGGGCTTACTCATGTCGGCAACACACGACTAAACAAATAGTATCAAGAGGTAATTAATTTAGCAAATGAATTTGTAAAGGAGAGGAAACAAAATAGAAAAGCTTTATAGAATAACTAGAAAAGGAAGGAAGCCCTTCGGCCCAGCTTCTGAGCCAGCCCGCTCACCCCAGCCGGCATGCCCCGCTTAGCCACCACCGCAGCCGGCCTGTTCTCTCTAGCCAGCCCAGCTTCCAGACAAGCCTCACCCGCAACGGCTGGCCCACGAGGCGGATCCGGCCCAGTAGCGCACCATGTCGGCCCAACCCCACCACAAGCCGTTTCGCTCTTCGCTCCCTGCCGAAACACCGCACCCTTCCCCTTGCATCGCTGCCCACCGGGCCCCGCTTGTCATCCCTTCTACGCCTCCTTCGCTTTGCAAAAGCAGAGCAAAACCGCTCGGCCAGGGAAGATTCTCCCGGTTCCCTACTCACCAGCCGTCCGTGCTCGAGCGATTAAGCATCGACGCACGGATGCACGCCACGCAAGTAGGCCAACGCGCACCGCCTTCCCATCAGTATCGTGACATGCGTGACGTTGCCGTGACCCCCACCATCGCCTGACGCCATCGTCCTTTCCATAACCACCCCGCGATTCCAAAAATTGGTGAGGCCAATCCGATCATCACTAGCTAGCTTCCCCAAAACCCTAGCACAAACGCGTCTATCGCCTCCACGTGGCCCCAAACCCCTTCACCTCGCTCGCCTTTCCATGATCGCCGCCCCCTATAAGTAGGCGCCACCCGGGGTGCCCTAGCCCCTCCATCCATTCCGCCACCGCCCTGGTGGCCACCACTTCGCACCACGACGAAGAGCAGGAGGAGGAGGGGAAAGAAGGGGAGAAGAAGGGGGAAGGCTGCCACCGGAGCCGCCAGCCGCCGAGGAGGAGCTGCCGGAGCCCGGAGCGTCGACCGAACGACCACGTCGACGTTGCTGTTCTCCCTGCACGGCACCGCCTCGTCACTGCATCGATACGCCTGCACCACCATCCTCTCTCCATCGCCACAGCGAGTGAGTCCACCGTACCATCTCACCTATTAGTGTGCAGTCGCCAAGCCTGCTGCCGCCGTGAACCAAGGGCGCCGCCACGACCGTTCCCGCACCAGGGAGGATCAAGGCCGAAGCCCAAACATCGTTCACGATTACACACATGCACGCGCACGCGCAAGAGAACGACACAGCCCTGCAAAGCCGTACCGGCTTGGGAATGATTGCAGCACACACACGCCCTGTGCACGAGCACCATGGCCGTGATTGCCATGGCGACGTTGCGTTTTCGTCGCTTCAAGTCAGTAGAATAGAAGATAAGTGAGCGCATGCAGTTTACCTTGATGGAGAACGCCGCTCGCAGTAGAGAGCGAAAGGGAACGACGCCATTAGGCGACTCCACACCGGAGCAGAGGGTGTCAGAGCACCGCCGCACACGCAACCGCAGACACGTGCTCTGCCACATGGGGAGGTCATCAACGGTGGCCTTAGCACCCTGTTGATGTGTCCAATTGAAAATCCAAGAGCCGAATTGGACCTCGGAATGACCGTGGAGGCCTTGCCGCTGCTCACCGCATCGGCCGAGCCGCCACCGCCATGAACAAGCTCCCAAGAAACTCTAATCCGCACCTTTGACCCCTCTATTGAGTTCCTTGAGACCATGTGGTGCACTCGAGCCTACGAGTACTACCCTTGAGCCCCCAGAGCGTGGGCACGGTGGCTCACCACCGGTGAGAGCGCGGCCGAGCAGAGGAGGCAAGGAAAGTGGAGCAGAGAGACGACTAGGTGCACTCGGTGCACCATGAGCCGAGGGGAAAGAGAAGACGGTGGACCGGGTTCACCGTGGACCGCGTTCAAAACCCATGGACTGAACCTGTTCTGTTCACCATGAACCGAGCGCACGGACCCGCAAACCATTTGAAACCCAGACGCGTGACGTGATGAAGCCACAGCTTGACACGTGTCCGGGCCAGCCCGGCCCAGACCGACCCGTATCCAGCCTTGACCCAGCCCACCAAGGCCCGGTCTCGGCCCGGTCAGGGTTGACCGTTGACCGTTGATCGTTGACCAGTCAACGGGACCCACCTGTCAGTGGCACATTCTGTCCCGGCCAATCGGATGCTGCCACGTGTCACTGCCAGGGATTTTCCTTTTCTTTTTCTTTTCCAGAAAATCATTTAATCTTTAGAAATTCATAACTAATTCATTTTAACTCAAAAAAATACCGAACCAGTTTCTAAATTTTTCTAAAAATGAGCTCTACATCTTAGGCTTGTGTTTGAGTGCATTTGGATCTTTTAAATTTCTATTTCTTCTTTGTGCACCTCTATAGGAGTCGTTAATGCGACTCTATGTTACGTTTAACAGAGCCGGAGGACCTGCCGACTGAGGAGTACGACCCCGACTACAGCGAGGACTTAGGTGATGACTTGCTGGGTGCCACGCCCCACCCACTTCCGTAGAACCTATTACGCATGCAAATATAGAATTGTTAGCGCTTTACTTTTTGTGCAATAATATGATGATAGGTTGCATGGTAGATGCTTTACTTTGAGCCCTTTACCTTGTTGCAACCTTACTCCTGCTCACCCTGCTGCTAGGCTGAATGCTCGCATGTTACATATTACTGCTTTTGCTCTTACTCGCATTATATCTGTGATGTGATGCCGGTGAGTGAGAGGCGTATATGTATAAGGCACGTAGTGCCGAAAACTTGGTAAACCTGATAACAGAACTGGGGAGATCTTGGCGTGCGTCTTGGGTGAGTGGTGAGGGTTGAGTCGATCAGATAGGATCCTACGACGAGTCTTTGGGGCAAGTCTTGCTGGAGGGGTGCGACCTGGGCATCCCTCACGAGAGTTACCTGTGGCGGGTATGTTGTGAGGTGAACTAGGGTGTTGGTTATCCCTGGTGGAGGTGCTGTCGTGGCATGGAGAAGACAGTGTTTCCCCATTGAGAAGATATCCTGTCTAGTCCCCCTAAGGACTGGTATGTCTTGAGAACTGGAACCATGGGACCTTCGTACACACCACTCGCTTCCGATGGGCGAGGGACGATTACCCGACTGACTAGGGCGGTACCACTACTATTAGGTTGGAAGGTGATAGTGTAGGGAGGTACGGGCATGGGGACCCACACCCTCCTAAGACATCGTAGTGACCTTGGGGCCGGTACTACGTCTCACAGTCTCAGCGTTTCGGTGGACACCGGGGTGGCCCAAGGGCTGAGTGGTAGGGTGGTACTGTACCGGTTGGGAGGCAGTCGGAATCAGCCTAGACGAGCCAGATCGTCGAGGATGGCGATCTTGTGGATTACCAGGTGTACACGCTCTGCAGAGTTGATCGATCTATACGTATAGCCGCGTCCACGGATATGGACATTCCCATGACCTACGCTTCACTTGATTAGAGAGAGGAGTCCTTTCTATCTTTCCCCTGGGTTTTGTGTTGGATTCTGGCCTTGGTCGTTGAGACGAGATCTGAGCGGGAGTCAATCTCGTCGCCTAGAGACAGAGAGTGAGATGAGAGGTGTGGTGTGTGATGGGATTCGGGTAAAAGGTGTGAATAAGATGGGTTAGAAACTAATTAATGTCTTATTATTAAAATATAAACTACTTGCATAGGAAACCTACAGCCTAAATAGGTCTCTTTCTACTTCCCTCAATGCATTCCACTCTCCACAAAGCATTGCAAGCATAGGGCGGGCGATGCGTGGCCAGTACCAAGTGTACTGATAGATTTTTGACAGGTTCCGAGCCCGAGTACGACTACGAGGGCGATGATTGGGAGGACTAGAGGGTCTGTTCTATGCTCGAGCTGGTTCTAGGAGATCGTTTTCCGCTGCTATCTACGTCGGATGTTGTTCCGGATGCTTGTGTGAGTGTGTTCCGCCCTGCGAGGCGAAGAGAATAATTTATGTAAAACTCTCTATTGTACTCTGATATTCATGCATGACTTTATGTATCACCGAGATTTAGGTAAATTGACAGAATGTTTCGTCATTTTACACTCCGTTTCTGTGGATTTCCCTTTGTGGAAACCAAGGACGTTTCACCATGGCGAAAACCACAGCGATCGTCCGCCCCAATTTCAGAAGCTAGACTTCTCCAAGTTCGACGGCAAGTTTGACCCGCTGGCGTTCATCAACCACTACGAGTCCTACTTCCATCAACACCGCATCGGCTTCCATCAACAACGCATCGCAACAGAGGAGCAGGTTTGGATGGCCTCCTACAACCTGGAAGGAGGCGTCCAGATGTGGTTCCTCCAAATCCAACAAGATGAAGGCACTCCGTCCTGGCGCCACTTCACCGGGCTCCTCAACCTCCGCTTCGGTCATCCAATCCGCTGGGTGAACTCAGCCTACAAGCGAACCGGCTCCATCAGCGACTACCAGGACCGGTTCGAGGCCCTGCTCTCCTACGTGGGCATGCTTTCGGAGGCGCAACAGGTCCAAGCCTTCACCGCCGGGCTTCAGCCGCCTCTCAGCCTTGATGTCGAGGTCCACAACCCCCAGTCGCTTGTCGCTGCCATGAGCCTCGCTCGCAAGCTGGAGCTCCACGAGCAGTGCGCCGCTGTCTCGCCGCCTCCCGCACCACCAAGCGACCAGCAGCAGGGCCTCCTTCTGGTGCCTCCACCACGTCTTGCTCTTCCGGCTCTGTCACCTACCGCAGCCGCCACTGTCACGGTGGAGGGTCACCCCGTCAGGCGCCTGTCGATGTCCAAGATGGAAGAACGCCGCCGGCTCGGCCTTTGCTTCAATTGCAATGAAAAGTTTGGGCGTGGTCACAACCAAGTGTGTCAGCGCCTGTTCTTGTTAGACCTAGCGGTGGTGGATGATGACAATGACACCGCCCCTGATGTCCCGACACTACAAAGCTGCCGATATTTTGCTTTTATGTTTATCCATGTACATGTTGGGTTTTAAATTCAGAATTTATGGGGTGTGAAAGGTGACATCAAAACATATATATGTTAGAAAAATACATCACAATTTTGTTCATAATTATATAGGGGGTTAAAAAGCCATAAATATCCTCTAGACTTGCTCGCGCGTCGACATGTTATATAGGATCTGATTTGAGAGGAATCCTACCTGATTTTAATGGACTTTTACGACCGATATCGAGATCGAGATCGAGATATGTTTCTCGTCGTCGCCGTCATCGTCCTAGTACACATTGGCGTTGTTGCGTTTGCACACTGCCGCTGATGGAAAGCAAGCAAAAGCATACATGCATGCAACAGTCAAGGAAGCACACTTGTTGAAACGACTTTGAAACTAGTTATATATGTAGTGAGTAGAGTGAAGCAGGCAGGAAACCAGGTAGGCTGGGCGAGGGGCATACACAGTCGTCAGGCGTCAGCGCGTACGCCCCGATCGATCCGGTCAAGCAGAAAAGACAGGAACAAACAAAGGCAGCAGCAGCGACTTCAGTTCAATATATACTAGCTATTGCTCAGTAGTGGTCAGTGCACACGCAAATAGCCTATGTTGTGGACTAAGCACCAAGAATTAGATTTATAAGAAGGGGAGGCATCCACACGAGAAACACGGCCACGATTCATGGTCAGGGACAACTGAAAGAATTAAACTAATGAGAAATACCCTTGCATGTTAAACTGGATGCTTAAGTTTTATCCTAAGTCAAATCGTCTAAAATTTGACCAAAATTACGCAAATGGATACTAATATTTATATTAACAAATAATGATCATTTGATTCCTTATGGAATGTATGTTTCATAGTTTATTTATTTGGTGGTATAAATAATGTTGACAACTTTTTTTCCTATAAATTTAATCAGCACAGGTTAGTTTGATTGAGAAAACAACTAAAACATCCGAACGAAGGGGGTAAATAAAAAATAAGAAAGGACCAATGATGTCTACTTGTCAAGAGCAACTTGACCTTCCTGCTTTATTTCCAAAAGTTAGCTAGTCTTTTCAGTGCCGTTGTTAGTGCGCATTCCAGTCTCCAAGTAAACAACATGTGGTATTTATTTATGGCTGTAACTTAATTAGATTCTTATTATTTTATCACTTCACCCCCTTTCATCTCTCATCATTCATCATCTTATAAAATTACAAAAATAAGAGTCCATCGTCTTATAAAATTCCAAATCTGCACAAATCTTGGAGACACACGCACTCACTCTGTTCCCAAATAATTGCACATCTCGTTTCTCAAAAATCAAACATTTCTAAATTTGACTAACTTTATAGCAACTAGTGTCAACATTTGTATGTTTAAATAAATTTATATGAAAATTATGCCACGACTAGTCTATTGATATTTATTACACATCATTTTGTTATATATTTTTGTGCATACTTTAAAAACTTTGGCTCTTTGAAAAATAAGATGTGTATTTGTTTTGGGGCGAATGGACCAGATTAATCCAAAAGCTTAAACTAATGAAGAAATATGCGTTTATACTTCACCACCCACACTCACGAGCAGACTCTCAAGTCTCAAGTTTCATATTTTTAAATTTTTAGTCCGTCCTATCGTAACCAACCATGACAAACATGTTGGTTAGCCAAGGACAGTCCCACTCTAGAAACTATGGGATAGTTTCTATACTTTTCAAGTCATTCAGACACCACATAGAAACCACTTTTTCAATGGATAGTTTCTTCAAAACAATTTTTGTGTTCTCTCATATCATCTACCTATCACATATCTCGGTTCCCTTGTCAACATGATTTCTTATCTAAGAAACCATTTTTCTCTTCCTTAATTCCAATGTCACATCACCATTTTGCTTAGTTTGCACCCTAGTTAATGAAGGTATCCTAGTTTCTAGGTTGGGAATGCTTTTATTAGACGCTCTAGACCCAAATAAGTAATGGTAAACCTCCAAGAAACTCTATAAATTGAAAAAAAATAAAGTCTTGTCATGGTAAGGATAAAATAACAGTTTTATTTATTACCAATGCAGATCTTTTTTTACTAAGTTGTCATTGATTATAGTTATTCCCATTTTAGAGGCTATGGCAAATATTTGTGTTTAATGGCAGTTTGAGCTGTATAGGACCCTGTTAGTATTTAATTATGAAATTCCATTTAGAAGAGTTCTATACATTTAGTCAATTAAGATTATAGAAATTATTGATTTTGATTCTAAATCCAACACATCTCATGGTGGTTAAGTTAGAAATCAACAACTCAAGCTACAAGGTTATGCCATTGTATACTAGCTATTGCGATGCTCCCAACCAGTACTACTAGGGAAAAAGAACATTAAGAGCAAGATAAAAAAGGGCAGACCCAGTGCCAGGCGGCTCCCACTTGAGTGGGGTTCTGGGGAAGGGTTTAACGGAGGCCAGCCTTTACCCCCACAAATATGTAGGGAGGTGGCGTCAAACCCAGGACCTGGTGCTTAGTGGGTGAGCTTCTCACCAACTGCACCAAGCCTGCCCTTCCATTAAGAGCAAGATATTTAAACAAATATTATTACAGACACAACCTTAATTATTTTCACCTATACTAAGGCATGGACGTTTGATCTCCAAATAAGTGAGTATAGTAGTATTTGTTTAAGCAAATTCTGCCATAGCCCATCATCATTAGTTAAGTTGAAAAGCCATTTGCAAACTAAAGTAGGTATGGAAGTCATTATTGTGGATTCTCAATGCAAACATGTACATACCATTGGTCCTCTAATTTGGTTGGCACAGAACAATCCACTTGGACGAATTTAATCATTATCTAGACGTAAAGTTTCCAAATTTTTAGAATTCCTCTAAAGGATTAAAAACAAAAATATTTTGAGATTTGCCCATTGACATGTTACAAGATTTGAGAGGAACCATACCGGATTCTACCGGACTTAATTTGATGACAACTACGGTCCATCTATATGTATGTTTATTTCATCGTCGTACGCACTACGAAACATCTTGATTGATTTGGTCAAGCAAGAAAGAAAACAGAAGGCCAATACACAACATCTTCAGTTCAATACTGTGATTACTTCTCAGTGGACTAAGCACCAAGTATTTACAAGTGGGGCAATATGTATAATTTAACTAACGTGCTACCAACCTAGTAGGAGGCATTCTCATGCACGAGAGACACGGACTCATCATATTCACAATCAGGAAGAACTACAATAGAATATAATTAAATTATATGAGAAGTGCCCTTGGATTGTTGAGTAAGTGGTTGGTGATGTCTACTTGTGGAGAGCAACTTGACTTGTGCTGCTTCACATATCACAAGAGTTAGTCTTTTCACTGTCGTTAGTGTGCTTTCAATCTGTAACTATGGGGACATCTATATGCAGTGCTCAATACTCCTTCCATCCTAAGAAGAATGCAATTCAAACATAGTACCGAGTCAAACCATTTTGAGTTTTTTTCCTTAAAAAAACATTTTGAGTTTAACCAAATCTATACAAAATTCTGTATAGATAAATATCATTAGATTCAAGTGCTTTGGGTCCTCCAAAAGAGCTCTTGAGAAAGAGCCCTGCCAAATAGACCCTTAATAGTTTGAGCCAAAGTCAGCCAAGAAAAAAAAGATATCGAGTATTATTTTCAACCCGACCCAAACCCGATCTGATGCAACACGCTTAAACAAGTCTACACGGAACTATCTTGAGTTCTTGACTAGAAGGAGGTTCATGTCTGTTATTGATGGCCAGTCTACTAAGGAAGAAGCAACCAGGGAGCTACAGTCCCTCTAGATTGTTCCTGCCTAACAAACTAGTGTAACAGTCTATATATGGCTAGTTAAGCACTGAGGAAACTGAGGGGAGCATACACGGCATGCGGCATGCATGGTGGTGGCTGACCGTGGACTCCGCCACTTAGCTTTGGAGTCAACATTGGCAGCCTACCATGTACCATGCATGCCCTTCTCCTATAAAACCTCGTCATGCTCCCTTCCCTCCAACACAAGCAAGCAGCTCAACTCAACCTCATCACGACAACAGCTGAGCACAGCTGCTAGCCAAAACCAAGAGAGCAAAAATAGAAGCTGCTCCTGCAATTGCTACAACAATGGCAGCCACACCACCAATAACACCAGGAAGGCACTCGTGCTAATCCTAACAATGGCGCTCCTCCTTCCGAGCATCCTCGGCGCCCGCACCAGACCGTCATCTCCGCACCATAGCCAGAGCCACAAGCGCTCGCCGCATCCCGCTTCTCCTCCTCCTCCGCCCCCGGCACCCACCGCACCCGCCGCCGACGCCGGACTGGTTCGCGCCACGTGCAACTCGACGGCCTACTACGACCTTTGCATGTCCACGCTGGGCGCCGACCCGTCCAGCGCCACGGCCGACGTGCGAGGTCTCTCATCCATCGTGGTCTCCGCCGCCGCCGCGAACGCCTCGGGCGGCGCGGCCACGGCCGTCGCTCTGGTCACCGGTGGCAACACCACAACCTCCGTCGACGGCACCGTGCAGGCGCTGCTCCGCACTTGCGCCACCAAGTATGGCGAGGCCTGTTGGGGTTAGTCCCACATCGGTAATCGAAGGTGGGGGAGCACAACATATAAGGCGTGGCAGTCCTCACCTATCAGGCTAGTCTTTTGGGTTGAGTTAGGCCCAGACCTTGATGTGTGTGCTCCGTGGACCTGGGCCCGTGGAGGTGCCGGCTCGCGCGTACAGCGAGCTGGGCCGGACCGGAAGCCGAGCTCAGTCTCAGTTCCAACAAATTGGTATCAAAGCCCATGGTCAGAAAAAGCCAAACCCGCAACAAATCTCGGCAGGGTCACACATAGATGCAGGAGCCCGCTAAAGGAGGGGCCTCGTCATGACAACGTCTTGGCCACACAGCTTGTGTGAGTTGAAGAGTTGGGACCGATGTGTGACTATGGGGGAGATTGTTGGGGTTAGTCCCACATCGGTAATCAAAGGTGGGGGAGCACAACATATAAGGCGTGGCAGTCCTCACCTATCAGGCTAGTCTTTTGGGTTGAGTTAGGCCCAGACCTTGATGTGTGTGCTCCGTGGACCTGGGCCCGTGGAGGTGCCGGCTCGCGCGTACAGCGAGCTGGGCCGGACCGGAAGCCGAGCTCAGTCTCAGTTCCAACAAGGCCCGCGACGCGCTGTCGGCCGCCAGGGACTCCATCGCGCAGCAGGACTACGACTACGCGTCCGTGCACGTGAGCGCCGCCGCCGAGTACCCGCAGGTGTGCAGGGTGTTGTTCCAGCGGCAGAGGCCTGGGGACTACCCGCCGGAGCTGGCGGCCAGGGAGGAGACTCTCCGACAGCTTTGCACCGTGGCGCTAGACATCATCACGCTCCTCTCCAACAACACTAACTGATGGTGATGTGTTGCCGACCAGTGTATCGTCTACCATGCAAGTGATACCAACGTAACCTTACCTTATTACTTGATTCATTAATTATTCATGTCCAAGACCACCAATATTTATGTATATGTATGCGATGTAACATGTAACAAGCAGTCTCGTGAGTCTTCATGTAATGACAGGAGTCTCCTGTATTAATACATAACCGGCAAAGCTCTTGCCGGTAGCTTTTTGAAAAAATAATAATGACTGGAGTCGTGTTTTTATAATTTTTTTGTATATATGACATATGTTACTTACTCCTCTTTATCAGTATGCATGCTATCCATTGTTGTTTTTTAAGAAGGCGACATGAGAATGTGCCAATTTCACTGAGTAGTAAGGGTTTTCGGTAATGTTGTGCTAAGGATCTCCGTCCGTCCCGACGTTCCATTGGTGGGGCATGACACCAGCCCAACAAACTAGCACTCTTCACTTGCGTATGCGCTCGTACACTCGCCTCCAACCATATCCACTAATGAGCCCGTCGTCCGTCCCTCTCCATTCACTGCACCTTTGCATCCGCACCGCCGCGGCATGCTCTAGCGTGACCACACCACCGCGATGCTCTCCACCGCACCCAACCGGACGCCGTCCTCTATCTCCATGGCACTCCAGCACTGCCACCACCATCCTTCCTCTCCACCAGGCCATCTGCCTGCCATGGCATTCTCCACCGCGCCAGCCGCCTTCTCCACCGGAGTGGCCTTCTCCAGCAGAGCTAAGCGCCACATCGCGACATCGAGCTCCGTGCCAGCATCGAGCTCCGTGTCGACGAGTCTCCATTCGTCTAAGGCAGCAAGTAAATGTGGCACTGAAAGTGCATGTTACAAGCGTATGTTTCAAGTGTTTCAGATGTTTCAGAGGTATGTTGCAAGTATTTCGTATGGATGTTGCAAAAGCAGATCAAAATGTTGCATATGTTTCAATGGTTATACACGTATGTTGTAAATGTCTATTCCCAATATTTCATCTGTTTCTCACACGTATGTTGCAAGTGTGTTTATCTGGATATTGTATATGTTTTACACATATGTTGCAAGTGTTTTATCTGGATATTGCATATGTTTGCAATGGTTTTCAAGTGTTTTTCATGTGTTTTTGTGAGTGTTTTAGACGTATGTTTCAAGTGTTTCATCTGTCTTCAAACGTATGTTGCAAGTGTTGCATTTAGATGTTTCAAAAGTAGATTGAGTGTTGCATATGTTGCAATGTGACTTGCCTGCTGTAGCTACTGGAGGTGGCGCGAGGGGTCGTGCGGGGGCGCAAACGCTGTGCGGGGTCAGGTGGGGCGCATAACGAAGCTGCGTGGGGTCGGGCTGTATGCAGAGTGCAGGCGAGGGTGTCCGTCCAGACGTTTGGCCGCTAGTACTGCCGAAGGGTTTTATAACTTGTGACTCTATGAGGCCACAAAACCGAAAAAGAGAACATAATGCCATGACATATCATGTATAAGGAGTATTGAGTAGTAGGCTCTTTCTAAATTTTTCTCAAACCATGAGTAGGACATGTGCTTGATGAGTACAATACTTTGGATGGATTTTGGGTGGAGGCTATTAACACAGCGTGTCATGCATGGAATGATCAACTGCCTATATCACCACAAGATCTTGAAGAATACTTCATATGAGCTCCAAACCAATAACAAGCTTAAGATGTCAAACTTTAGAGTGTTTTCGTAAGTGCTTCATACTTAACAATAGACCTAAAAAGCTCCAAGTTTGCACCTAAGGTATAGATGATGAATTTATTCTTATCAAGGGAAAGCTATAGTGATGCTTCAGCTGAAAAATTTAGGAACTTGCCGAAGAGAGATTGATTAGGTCTAAACATCTGGCTATATATGTCCCCAGGCTCAAGGCTTAGCGGACGATACGGCGAACGGAGATGGATGGTGGGTCTATTTTTTAAACTTTAGAGAAAGTTCAATCCTTCGTAAAACATTGTCCTGATAACCCCTGAACTAATTTTGCATTCATTTTACACCCAAAAGCCACTTTTAGTCCAATCTACCACTTAATAAGATTTTGCTTTTATGTTTATCCATGTACATGTTGGGTTTAAAATTCAGAATTTATGGGGTGTGAAAGGTGACATCAAAACATATATCTATCTATACTATAAAAGAGCGAAGGAATTGAAAAATACATGTTACCTAAAAATTCCTACCCACCCTATGTTTTAGACCTTACATCGTAGATCCAACGCATCTAATCCCCCGTCCTAACCTGACAAACGGGCCTGGCCAGAAAACTTTTAATTCTTTACGCGTGTTTATACTTGTGGTTCCTCAAATCTCTATTTTTTTCTCAAAAAAAATAACCCAACCCACCTATACCCCATGAACATCGGTCTCAATTTTTTTCCAAAAAAAATGAAACGTACCAACCGAAAACAACATAGATAGAAATAGAAAGACAAGATAAGGCAGATGCGGAGCAAACTCTCAACCGAACCGAACACCAACGTGAATAAAAAGATCTGACGCAACAGAAGATGCAAAGTTGGAAAAGAATTGGTCATGGGCATTAATTAAGGTAAAAACAAAAATTAAATAAAATAGATAAAGCGGTCGGGAAACTCCCGTACGTACCGACAGAGATCCGATCCAGAGTGGATGTCCGATGATAGCGCTCAGCTGTCTGTTTTTTCTTTGGAAATATAATGCTCGATCGGAACTTGGAGTATATATACCTAGCATGACGCACATGACACGGTAATAAGCAGAATCTAACTCAATGTCCTTCTTCTTCTTCTTATATATATTCTTATATATATATACGGTATTTTATCTCAAGATGAGAGGATCAGTTCAAAAAAAAGACAAGAGGATCATCTGATCAATTCTATTCTATATCTATCTATATCTATCTATCTATCTATGAGCGAAGGAATTGAAAAATATATGTTACCTGAAAATTCTTACCCACCTTATGTTTTAGACCTTACATCGTAGATCCAACGCATCTAATCCTCCGTCCTAACCCGACAAACGGGCCCGGCCAGAAAACTTTTAATTCTTTACGCATGTTTATACTTGTAGTTCCTCAAATCTCTATTTTTTTCTCACAAAAAAAATAACTCAACCCACCTATACCCCATGAACATCGGTCTCAATTTTTTTCCAAAAAAATGAAATGTACCAGCCTATACGGAGGAAGTCCATTATCATCGGACTCCCAGCCACTTCGGTTCGGTGTCCTCTCCCAGGAACGTCGGTCTCAATTGTTTGCTTTTGTGTTTGTGCCTTCAGTCAACCATGTTTATATATAATTAAACAATCTACTACATGAACTCAGGAAGCCCTAATTTTATCTCCGTTGGAGTTGAGTATATCAAAACTGTAGTTGTTGTGCTTTGATTTCCGTTGGATTTCATCACAGGTGGAGCTATTCTACTGTGACCTCCATTGGACTGGTTCCTCAGATCGCTATTTTTTTGCACAAAAAACCCAACCCACCTATACCCTAGGAACGTCGGCCTCCTCAATTGTTTTTTCCAAAAAACGTACCTGCCCACGATGCCGTTATTAATTGGGAAAAGGAAAATATGGATGTCAAGATGCATGCATTCAACTAATAAATAGATTAATTGGAAAAAAAAGGAAAAATATGGATGCATACATGCAACTATAATAAATAAACTAATTGAGAAAAGTAGAATAATATGAAGGCACATCAATACGAATGCATGCATACATATGTATTAGTAACTAAAAACAAAATAATAAAAATATGAACACACATGATTTTCTTTGTTATGACAAACAAGGAAGAAAAACTTAGCAAATGTCTTGCATTAATTATAGTATCACATTGTGAATAAACAACAACTGTAACATGGAGATGGAAATAAAATCAAGAAATGTCCAACAATACAAACATGTGCGTGACGCACGTGCATATTTGCTAGTATGTTAGAAAAATACATCACAATTTTGTTCATAATTATATAGGGGGTTAAAAAGGCATAAATATCCTCTAGACTTGCTCGCGCGTCCACATGTTATATATAGGATCTGATTTGAGAGGAATCCTACCTGATTTTAATGGACTTTTACGACTGACATCGAGATCGAGATCGAGATCGATATGTGTTTCTCATCGTCGCCGCCGTCGTCCTGGTACACATTGGCGTTGTTGCGTTTGCACACTACCGCTGATGGAAAGCAAGCAAAAGCATGCATGCATGTAACAGTCAAGGAAGCACACTTGTTGAAACGACTTTGAAACTACTTATTTTATTATATATGTAGTGAGTGGAGTGAAGCAGGCAGGAAACCAGCTAGGCTGGCCGAGGGGCATACACTACACAGTCGTCAGGCGTCAGCGCGTACGCCCCGATCGATCCGGTCAAGCAGAAAAGACAGGAGCAAACAAAGGCAGCAGCAGCGACTTCAGTTCAATATATACTAGCTATTGCTCAGTAGTGGTCAGTGCACACGCAAATAGTCTATGTTGTGGACTAAGCACCAAGAATTTGATTTATAAGAAGGAAGGCATCCACACGAGAAACACGGCGGCCCATATTCATGGTCAGGGACTACTGAAAGAATCCTATACTCTTATAAAGCTAAACTCTATTAGAGATTTCTCTCAACATACAAGCTATCAACATTAACAATTCACTAGAACTTGCAATTATAGCCAACTAGCACATATAATTATGATAGTTATCTCTTTATCCACTAACATGCATTTAGCTATCTATATCGATGTGTCAAACCATTCACCAAAATTAATTTAAGATAGTATCATTCATATAACTATAAATATAAATAGTATAATTTCTTTTTAAATTATCTCGAATCCTCGCAACAACGCGCATGGTATTCTAAACTAATGAGAAATACCAAATAATTACCATTTGATTCCTTATGGAATGTATTTTTCATAGTTTATTTATTTGGTGGTATAAATAATGTTGACAACTTTTTTTCTATAAATTTAATCAGAACAGGTTAGTTTGATTGAGAAAACAACTAAAACATCCGAACGAAGGGAGTAAATAAAAAATAGAAAGGACCAATGATGTCTACTTGTCGAGACCAACTTGACCTTGCTGCTTTATTTCCAAAAGTTAGCTAGTCTTTTCAGTGCCGTTGTTAGTGTGCATTCCAATCTCCAAGTAAACAACATGTGGTATTTATTTATGGCCATCACTTAATTAGATTCTTATTATTTTATCACTTCACCCCCTTTCATCTCTCATCATTCATCATCTTATAAAATTACAAAAGTAAGAGTCCATCATCTTATAAAATTCCAAATCTGCACAAATCTTGGAGACACACGCACTCAATCCGTTCCTAGATAATTGCACATCTCGTTTCTCAAAAGATCAAACATTTCTAAATTTGACTAACTTTATAGCAACTAGTGTCAACATTTGTATGTTTAAATAAATTTATATGAAAATTATGCCACGACTAGTCTATTGATATTTATTACACATCATTTTGTCATACATTTTTGTGCATACTTTAAAAACTTTGGCTCTTTGAAAAATAAGATGTGTATTTGTTTTGGGGCGAATGGACCAGATTATTCCAAAAGCTTAAACTAATGAAGAAATATGCATTTATACTTCACCACCCACACTCACGAGGAGACTCTCAAGTCTCAAGTTTCAAACATGGAAATTTAGGGCCTTGCTGGAATTATTTTATTTTGAATGTCTTCCCTGCCTAGATTCGAACTTGAGACCTCTTGAGTGGCATGCAGTAGCTAGCCAGTTTATTAACTTAAATAGAAATGTGGGTAATTCACTTCTTTAATAGCTAGGTAAACATAGTTGAGAAATATATACCATAAGACGCGGGATCATCTTGACTGACTAGAAGAAAATTCCTTCCCATTGCCAAATTCTAGCAACGAGAGAGAACCTATCTAGGTTGATGTTTGCCTAACCACCTAGTGTAAGTGTGTGTAACAACCTATGGTAGCTAGCTAAGCACTGAAAAAATGTTGTCTGGAAGAAACGAGCATACGCGGCACGGTGGTCAGACGCGGTGGACTCCTCCACTAGTAGGCAGTCGTAGCTCTCCTCCTATAAAACGCCATCACTCGCTTGCATCCTCCCTTCACAAGCTAAACACAAGCTAAGCTAGCTCGTCTCTCTCTACTCTCTTCGCAATAGCAGCAATGGCAGCAGCAACCACCACCAAGAACTTCCTGGTGCTCCTCCTCCTGGCAGCCCTCCCTCTCGCCACACTCTCCTCCCGCGCCGGCCCGTCGTCCGCGCACAAAAGCCACGGCCACAAGTCGTCGCCGTCGGCCAAGCACCCGCCGCCGTCTCCTCCGTCCTCACCACCTTCTGCTCCCCCGCCTGCGCCAGCCGCCGCCGCACTGGTGCGCGCCACCTGCAACTCCACGGCGTACTACGACCTGTGCGTGTCCGCGCTGGGCGCGGACCCGTCCAGCGCGACGGCCGACGTGCGGGGCCTGTCGGCCATCGCGGTGTCGGTCGCGGCGGCCAACGCCTCGGGCGGCGCGGCCACCGCCGCGGCGCTGGCGGCGAACGGCACCGCCCCGGCGGGCACCGCTACTTCCACCGACGGCACGGTGCAGGCGCTGCTCCACGCCTGCGCCGCCAAGTACGCCAGCGCCCGCGACGCGCTGGCCGCCGCAGGGGACTCCATCGCGCTCGAGGACTATGACTTTGCGTCCGTGCACGTCAGCGCCGCCGCCGAGTACCCGCAGGTGTGCCGCACGCTGTTCCGGCGGCAGAGGCCCGGCCAGTACCCCGCGGAGCTCGCCGCCAGGGAGGAGACGCTGAAACAGCTCTGCTCCGTGGCGCTCGACATCATCGCGCTGCTCTCTAACAGCAGCTAGCTGATCTGATCGAGGCGTTTTCATGCATCATCGACGATGAAATTCACCTTCTATGGGCTTGAGAAGTTCTTGCATGTCCCTCGGATATATACACATATTACATATATATAACAACGTGTAACAAATTGTCTAGCTAATAACATGATCCTACGTGTAATGACACGTATGTCGTCTCTTGGTTTTGTTTTGGTAGTAAAGACTACCAGTAGCTAGTAATCCACTTGCTTCATGACCTGTGTACGTACTCAAATGTTGATCTGAGTGATTAGAAGATTTCATTGCACTATATATGAGTTATTAGCTACTGAAGAAATGTGTAGTGCTTCAGTTCTTCAGAATGTTGAATGTCATACTATATGTGTTTCAGAAGGAAAAACAATATGGCTTTTGCTTTGTCTCTCTACTCACTACTAATGATGTTTTTATACATGTTTAGGACCAAAGTCCTGATACATTTTTACAACTTTGGCTAATAATTACTCATTATATTATATTTATAACAAATAAAATACACTGTTATTTATGATATGAGATAATTTTTATACAAGTGTGGCTTCATACATATTAAAAGCAACGTCTAGAAAGCCCGAACGACTTACAATTTGAAATAAAGGAACTATCTTTTTACCACATTTGGAACGATTAACTTCAAATCAAACAATCTCAAAACCTCACTGATTAATGCCTCGAGGAGGGAATATCAGTGTAGCATGATTATTATTGCATTATCACAATTTTTGGGTACTCATATGTACAAGAAAAATGTGGAGCGTCGTCCAATGAATGACATACTCTAGATATTGAAATATGTGTTGACTTGAATATATAGATGAGTATGGGCAAGAGCCGTGCACTTGACTATATGTTGTTATGTTGGGCAACTGCATAAGATACTAGAAGCTACCAAGAGGGTTCAAGTAAATTCCAAACTTACCCACTTAATCTTAAGTTGTGTTGGTGAAAAACTATATAATCCTATCTCCCCTCCTTTTCCCTATATATGAAGAATGCATCTGATAAGTAAACCCGGCCAGATGAGACACTGTTGCATTCGAAATCTGCATATGGAAATATAGGCTTTTGGTGGTCCAAAATTGTCTCAGTAAAGGTTTATAGTAAAGCTGATAGGCAGGTTTGGGAGGAGAAAGAAAAGTAGGAAGGCACAGGTAAATTAAAAGGGAGGCCACATGGAGATGGAATGGAAGAGAAAGGTCTATCTCTCAGCATGTTCTTTCCTAAACACATATGCTTTGGCACAGATTCGTTACAAATCTCAACTTATAATACTATTATATTATACTATTTGGATACAAATATGTTTTGCAAAACATAATTCAAGGCTCACATACATATATGCATGTTCTTTTCTAAAAAATACTTATATGCATGTACTCTTACCACTACGAACGCAACATCTGGCTGTCGATGGCCACATTATCTACCACCAAAAGAATAATGTTGTTAAACCTTTAAATAAATTTACGAAAACACAAGCTAGATAAGTTCCACACAAGAAAGCTATGAGCAATTTGCTATATATTTTCATACAAATGTATTCATATTGTTTTGAAAAATCTAAGCTCAACACATAAAAAAGTTTTTTCCCAATACAAGATTGAAGAAAATGCCAGTTATTAGTGCCTGTAGTAGGCTGTAGTGAGTGTCAGTGTAGCTGTAGCATCAAGTGGAGCATCTTCCAACAAACGACCAGGCCCTGTTCGGCTGACTGTAAAAGCGGCTGATGCTGATGCTGATTTGTTATGAAAAAAATACTGCTGAATAGCTAGCTGATTCTGGCTGATAAGTTCAAGTGAAAAGGGCCGGTCGTTATGAGATGAGTCTTCTACTGCAGAGTTCACTTAGGTCAGTGTGGTGGACCTAATTTACTGTAGAGAGAATATGCTTCGGTTGTTCAGTTACTAGGAAATATCAAGGGGGTTCAAGTAAATTCCATAACCTACCTATCTAACCTACCTAATCTAAACCCAGATAATATTATGTCGCATTGGAAAGCGGCTTTCGTTGTCCAAAATTGTACCACTGAAAACTAATATATAAGAGCACCTCCAGTGAATGTGAAAATCGAACCATGGGATGGAAAAATCGAACCGAGCATGTTGTGTCTATCGAACCATGGGCGTTAGACATAAAGTTGCATCTTGCAGACGATTCAAACCGAGGCAGCAGCGGCAGATTCACAGAGGAACGTTCTGATGCATTACTGTGTGTGCAGAGTAAAATCGATTTCACACTACAGGTGCCCTGAGACCAAGGGTTTGTTTAGATTCTAAATTTTGGAACCAAAATTTGTATAGTAGATGTCTCGTCACACTGTAGCAATTTTGTTTTTATTTGGTAATAATTGTCCAAACATTGATTAATTAGGCTTAAAATATTTGTCTCGCAAAGTACAACAAAACTGTGCAATTAGTTTTTTATTTCATCTACATTTAGTACTTCATATATGTGCCGACATTTTGATGTGATGGGAAATCTTCTTTTTGCATAGTGGAATTTAGGGGTGAATTTGGGTATCTAAACAAGGCCCAAGTTGAAAGAAACACATGCAAGCAGGTAAAACAAGAAGTCACACGGAGATGGAATTGAAAGAGATGTCACGTGGACCCTCAGCGTCTTCTTTCCCAGACACATACACCCTGTTCGTTTCGCTGGTTTATTGTGCTGAAAGCACTGTTCGCTTGTTTGTTGTGAGAGAAAAACACTGCTGGATGGCTGCTGATTCTGCTGATAAGTCCAAACGAACAGGGTGATAGGCTTTGGCACAGTAGATTATTCATGAACTTTCTCCGTTCCAAAATATTTAGATGGTGAGCATATTAGTGCAGCTGTGAAATTACACTACTATCCTTATGAAAGGGTGCGACGTCCACGCTATCCATCACAAGTTACTTAGCGATAATAATTGAAGTTACAGTGCACAACTTAAAAAGGGTAGAAGCCAAGCAGAGTAGAATGAACGACAGAACGAGTGGGACGGGAGCTCGTGGACTCCCCCTGCCTCTGGACGAGGGAGAGAAAGGGAAGTTGATTTTTATCCTTATTTTATTTGCCTCATGTTAATAGACTTGTGGCTGGCAAGAGCTGTATTGCTACATGTTGGATCTCTCACTCCTATATCACTCCCATGTCTCTGAGTGAGCTTTTATTTTGGAACAAAAATTTAAGTCATAGAAGTGTAAATATTTTGGACGTCGTTAAGGCACGACCGGTCGCGACCCTCTTCTTCCCTGCGCGAGCTTCATCTTCCTCCGTCCGCGCACCCTGCCTGCCCCACCCCCGCCTCCACCCCCAACCACCCTGGCTAGAAGCTGCTGGCCGCGCCGCCCACCTCACGCCCTGCCGCTCTGCCCCGCCCTCCGCCAACCCTAGGGCGCCAGCGAGCTCCGCCGTCCTCGTCCTCGCCCTACCCCTGCCCAGACCACCGGCGACTAGTGGCAAGCCGCCTCGTCATGCCACCCTCAACCTGCCCCCACCCCTCGACCCTGCCCACCCTTATACCAGGGCAGGGAGTCGCACGAGCTCCTCAATCCGTGACGCCCCCGCAGCCGGCCCCGCCCAACCGGTTGTCCCCCGCCGCCCTTCAACCCGCCACCACCGCCGTGTCGCAGCCGCCTCCCCCCAAATCCTCTTCTAAGGTCGCCAGAGATGGAAACCCTAACCTCGCCGTCGTCGGAACCCTCGCCGCCGGCGGCTTCTTCTTCCTATCTGGCATAGGCACGGGCACGGGCGTGGGTGCGTGAGCGTGGTCGGGCGCATGGGAGAGGGAGAGGGAGACACGGAGTCGCGCTGTCTGCTAGAGCGCGATGGGTCGCGTAGAAGCTTTTGCCAAATATTTTGGGACGAAGAAAGTACATATCTCGGACGTAATGTTCAACCACATGAAAAAAGGTTTTTTTTACAAAAACCACATGAAAAAGGTGAGATTTGAAATCCGCTTCAAGATGTATAAATTAACTCTGAGATTTGAAATCCACTTCAAGATGTATAATTTCACCCTGTTCGGCTGAGCTTATCAGCACGGCTTATCAGCCGTGGAACAGTGTTTTTCTCTCACAGCAAAACAGTCACAGCCGGCTTATAAGCCGCAGAAACAGCCTGCCGAACAGGATGTTTAACTTTCAGAACAAAGTTGATTTATTTGTATACAGACAAGCGTCCTTGAACCAGCCACACCGTATTGAATTCTGTCTGTTGACTTTGAAATTGTTTGTACGGGCAAGTACCGTGCACTTGACAATATAGTTGTTATGTTGGGCAAAGAACGGATCCTTGTCAAAAAAGAAAAAAAAAAAGAATACAACTCTATATGGGTGGGTGTATTTTACCTCTCCTTTTTTCAAAAATGCGTCCGACAAGAAATTGTTAGACATGTATTAATAGAGAATAAGTAACGTACAACAAAACACACGAAGCCCTTGTTTAGTTGCCAAATTCAACCCCAAATTCCACTATGCAAAAAGAAGATTCCCATCACATCAAAATGCCGGCATATGTATGAAGTACTAAATATAGATAAAATTAAAAACTAATTGCACAGTTTTGTTGTACTTTACGAGACGAACATTTTGAGTCTAATTAATTAAAATTTGGACAATTTTTACCAAATACAAACGAAAGTGCTACAGTACTACAGTACCCCTACTGTACCGAATCGGCACCACCCGATTCGGTATCTAAACACGGCCGAAAAACAGTGGACGAAGAAAACCTCCGTAGACCGCTGTAAGGCTATCCGCACTCATGGACCTCTATATTCATCCTCTATACGTCCTAGTCAGTAAGATTCTCTCCTCTATACTTAATTCTTCCACACCCATCCATCCTCTATATCATCCTCTATCCACTCTATCTACTGTGGGACCCACTTGTCACTTTATCTAAATATATACATGTGTGATCTAGTTTTAAAGGATTTATTGAGACGAATTTAATGGTGCAATCGAAATTTAATTTGGATTTTTGGTTTGTGAGTTATAACATTTTTTTGTTAGAAAAAAGGTGGGGCCCGCTACTGCACTCTCTGTCGCGGCAGCTGCCTCACGTGCGGTTCCCGGAAGGACGGTACGTCCGCTTGATTTACCGGATGGGAAGACCCACGCTAATTTACAGGGTCACATAGAGTAGCCCGCTGCAGCTCTTTTCTCTCCGAATCGCTGGTGCAGGAGGATATAGAGGACGCCGGTGCAGTCGGTCTAAAGATGTACACCCCCTTCAACAAAACCTCTGTAAAGATGTACGGTATAACAGTAAAACCAAATGAGATGCTATAGCCTCGGAAGCTAAGAAATATAGAAAGGAAAAAAAAGAGGCTTTATTTGGTGGTCCAAAAAATCATATATACTGTGCCAAATTGATAAGGCTGGCTGGTTCATACGAGGAAAAAAAACAGACAAAGGCAAAAGAATAGTTCACATGGAGATGGAACGGCAGGAAAAGGTGGACCTCAGCATCTTCTTTCCTGGACGCATGCTACGTACCGTAACATTTGAAGGAAAGCAGCAGCTAAGCTACCCCAATGCGATAGCAACAGTGCAATGAGGTAACATGGCCATGTCCTGCTAGCATGCCGACGCAGCTTACTTAAGCCTCAAGACTCAAGAGTATTATATTGTGGGGATAAATCATAAATGGATGAAAGCCAGGCAACAAAGAAAAGAGGCATGTCATGGCATGGGCACATGCGGCCTTCGGGCACCTGGAACCGAGATTTCAGCATCTTGTTCCTCGTCCCTACTTCTTTGTCTTGCTCTGGTCCCTCACTCAGCTCCCATTCCAACGTTCCTATTGTTTTGAACAAGCATGGCAGAGCCTCACAGCAAGAAAAAGCTCTACCATGTGACATTTGTGTTGCAGTTGTTCTCGTTTTATTTAAGTATTCCATACCTTAATAAATCATCTAGTACCTCATACAGGACGAGGAATCCCCAAAGCCAAAAGTAACATAGCAAAGGAAGCTGGGTACCTAGCTCCGCTCCTGCAAAGAGAGGACGGCATCATCCACGTCCATGGATGGTCGGTCACCACTGCTGTTCCATTAAGCAGACAGCGCGCATCAGATTAAAGACCAACTGGCAGGCAGGACAACTTTAATCACAAACACACATAGATGCTTCTACGGTTCTACAGCTTTAAACAAGACCAAAGGCTCCTTGCACTACCTTTGGCAAGTCCGGTGGTTTTTAGCAGCCAACCCCACTCGAGAAATTCACAGCAGTAGTTACCACCCTGCGATCGCAATTGGCAGGATCTGGATCACCACAAGTCCCAGGCAAACCAAACAATCTAGGCATGCATCCATTACTATGATGTGCCTCCTTCAGCAGAGCACTGACAACATAGACAAATAGTGTGCCAAATGACAAGAACCATCGGTCTCCACCCAACAGAAAACTGAAAAAGGCATAAATATCACACTCACTACTACTCAGCAGTTTGGACAATCCAAATGCAAAAGGTTCCATTTCCACCTAGTGCTCCACACAAAGCCGAGTGCATCATCACAAGCTCAAACATCTTACATGGTACAAGGTTCTCTCTTAAAACACTCGCAGTCTCATAAAACAGTTACATGAAGACCTGTGATGGAGCTCAAGACTGGATTGGCTTGATCTTGAAGTGGAGGTTGATGAGTGAAAACACGAAACACTTCAGATCCTGCAGGAGAACAACATTAAGTGGCCAAGTTAGGAATACATCTCATTCACAGTGCCATGTCCTGTGCACAACAGAAGTACAATTTTTTTTTCCTCACAATAAAGTACAAGCTTTCAGAAGAATTTGAACCAAACAGTCAGGAGTGGCTATCCAGCTCATCACAGGCTACTGGACCATGTTCAAACTACAAGCCCCAGACCATGATCCATCCCAGCTTTATAATGTAGTCAAATATCAGCATGATTCACAAAGCTAGCCCAACATAGGTTTAAGGACATATTGACATAATCACATCTACACTAGAGGGATGCAATTGGTTAATTTAAAAACAGTACCCAAACTAAGACTGCACACAACCATAGAAAATAAAATGATCATCAGCATAACCAGAGATACCTTTTATCTATACTAGCTATTTTCTAATAGCATTATCTTTGTTTCTCTTCACGTTTCTTAAACTCTGTTTTTACATTCTGCTATCTTTTTCATCTATGTTTATTAACAGTAGGGGGCAACACTTCCTGATCCCAAACACACACACACACACACACACACACACACACACACACAGAACAACCAACTGAACCAGTAGCTGTTTATGTAACCTCAAATTATTTCCTCGGATAAGTATTGACATGTATTATGCTTGACCTACCATGAGCTCAATCAGATCTACAGTGTAAAAACCATGGTATACACACACCCCAGCACCCCAGGCGATGGAAAAAAGCACAAGGTAATATAAACACGACATTTTTTTGAACCATTGAGTATGACATGTACAAAAGAATAAGAAAACGAATATCCTTTTGAAAAGGAAAATGGACACATTTTGCTGCTAAAACTCCAAGGGGCTTAAAGAAAAGGAAAGGGTGCTTGCACATAACAATTTTTTTATCAGATTCAATGAGCACACATACTTCTTATCTTCACTACCTACCTAACATTTCTAAGTTTCTCAATATCGTACTGCAAATTTTATATACAACAAACCAACTGAACCAGTAGATGTTTATCTTAGATGAAAATATTTCCTCAGATAGAAGTACTGACATGTAATAATGCTTGACCAATTAAGTTCAGTCAGATCTACTGTGCAAAAAAAAACATGGCATTTGACTAAGCTTCAAAGAAACGGCAATTATCCATCAACTCTAGATATCTACAACAAAAGAAATCACACTTTGACATTTTAGTGGATTGTTAGGCTGTAAAGTGGACAAGTGGCTAAGTTTCTAGAAGAAAGGTAGTGCCAGAAAAACGTAAAACCATTTTCCATACTTTTCCCCTGCACCCAAGAAGTTTATTGTACCCCAGTTACTGAAATTGTGGGATATTATTCAGATTATGTTGATGAATGACAGGTATAGTAGTGCTCCCAAAATGCTACCCACCCTCTTCGAGGGAAACACATGATAATATAGATACAACAGTTTTCAAACTAAGATCCTTTTCAAAACCAAGATCCTTTTCAAAAGAAAACCCCTCTGAGTATGACATGTAAAAAACACTCAGAAAACCAAGATCCTTTTCAAAAGAAAAAATGACGCATTATTCTTCTAAAACTCCAAATAGAGGCTTAAAAGGAAAAGGGCTAATGTGTCTTCACCATAACAAAAATATTTTCATGAGAATTGATGAGTACAGAACGATGGGCCACAGTGAAGCAGTTCACCTCAGAGGGGGGACTCTTTTCTTGTCGAGCATTTACATTGTGCAGTTTTCTTCAGTTTTAGAATAAAATCAATTATCCTAGGGCAGGTAAGTAACATGTTTGTCCTCCTAAGAAACTTGCTCATCTAAAAATTTAAACTTGATTTCAATATACCTCTGGTGCCCACAGGTTACCATTGCTCAAAAACATGAACAAATGATGCCTACTATCTGCAACTAGCCTCAGCAGCTAATCAATTCAGCGCATAATTTCAGCATAAGAACTGGTCAGCGTCAAAAAAAGATGGCAGAGCCATCAGATGGATCCCAAGTCTGTGGTGAATACAAACCAATGTTTGGCTAAGCTACAATCTAACATCAAGGTCATACTAGTACTAGTTCTGAAAGTTATAGGTAGTATAAAATGCACAACAGAACGAACAAGCATATTCTTAGTTGCTTGTTGTCCTGAATTTGAGAACTCACGTGTCCTCACAAGCACACAAGGTATTTAGTGCTAGCGTCAAGTTATCAACCACAGAAATCACGATTTGACATCTAAGTGGATTGTCAGGTTGTAAAGTGGCTAAGTTTCTAGAAGAAAGGTAGCTAGAAAAACATAGAACAATTGTCCATCATTTTCCCCTGCATCCAAGAACTTTACGGAACCTAGGGAGTGAAATTGTGGGATATTATTCAGATTATGTTGATGAAGAGCATATATATGACAGATACAGTAGTGTTCCCAAAATGAACCCCACCCTCTTTGTGGGGGGAAAAAGGCACATGATAATATAGATACAACAGTTTTTGAACCGTTGCGTATGACATGTACAGAAAAAAAAAAAACCAGAACCAAGATCCTTTTAAAAAGAAAAAATGGCACATTTTGCTGTTAAAACTCCAATAAGGGGCTTAAAAAGGGAAAGGCTAATGTGTCTTCACAAGTTCACATAACAAAAATCTTTTTATCAGATTTGATGAGCACAAAATGATGGGCTGTATGGAATTAAATTCTTCCAAGAAACAGTTCACCCCAGAGGGGCGACTCTTTTCTTGTCGAGCATTTACATTGTAAGTTTTTCTTTAGTTTTAGTATAAAATCAATTATCTTAGGGCAGCTAAGTAACATCTTTCTCGTCCAAAGAAACTCGCTCATCTAAAAAATATTAAACTTGTTTTAAAAGTTCCTCCGGTGCCATCAGGTTACCATTGCTTAAAAACATGAACCAATGATGCCTCTATCTGCAACTAGCCTCAGCAGGTAATCAATTCAATTTAACCATGAATTATTTCTCTGCTGCGCATAATTTCAGCATAAGAATTGATTAGCGTAAAAAAATGACAAGGCCATCAGGATGATCCCAAGTCTGTGGCGAATACGAACCTAATGTTTGGCTAAGCTACAATCTAACATCAAGGCCATACTAGTACTATTCTGAAAGTTACCAGTAGTATAAACTGCACAACAGAACAAACAAGCATATTCTTAGTTGCTAGTTGTCCTGAATTCAAGAATTCAGGTGGCCTCACAAGTCACACGCACACAAGTATCGTGCATAGTTATCAGCCACACAAATGATCTATTCTACAGCTCATGTACTTATTATCAATACATTGTCAGGTAGAGGTTAGAGCCATCAAAACTCTGGAGGGCCACAGTGAACAAACAATGCCGGTATTTGTGGGCGGAATCGGGGGTTGAGGGAGAACCTGGACGAGGTAGTAGAAGATCCGGAGGCCCTCCGGGTCCTTGCTGGACTGGACATCGACGAGGGAGCCGATCTTGGAAGTGGTGAATGAAATGTGCTCGTTGCCCATGACGATCTCGAGCTCCTGGCGGCCGATGCGGTCGGGCTCCGGCCAGTTGCTGTCGTCCTCCTTCATGATCTGCGACGGGGGTTGGGAACAACCAACCAATCAATCAAAAAATAAATCCGCTCTTCAGTCTCAAACCCTAGCTAGGTTTTCGTGAGAGACCGAGAACCCAATCGCTGATGAATGAACACGGGGAAAAAAATGGGAGCGCCCACATACATCGGACTCCTGGATGATCCTCCTGGCCTCGCGAAGGACGGAGGGCGAGACGAAGACCTCCTTGCGGATCATGGTGTCGTTCTTGTAGTTGGAGTTGTTGGCGTAGCGGAGCTTGCCGTCGGGGCGGAACTCGAACTCGAGGAACTCGTGCCCGAACTTGCCCTTGTGCCCCACGTAGTACCGCAGGTAGAACTCCCCCTCGCCCGCGCCGCTGTTCTCACCGCCGGCCGCCGCCATCGATTTCTTTTTTTTTTTCCCTACCCTTATCGACGATTGGAATGGAACTGGATTTGGGGTTTTGGCCGCCGCAAACGTGCTCGCCTCTTCCAGAGTCTTCCTGCTCTCGTGTGAACTAATCTGCAAATATCCATCAATCTGGGCCGCACATCTCTTGACCTAACGGAGCAGACAGTTTGCAAATATCCCAGTTCAGGATTTTGCAAATTGCCCCCTGATTTGAATCCTGGAACTGGAAGGAATCCATCCAGGCAATCTCTCGTCTCTGAATGTTTCTGTCAGACTTAGTTCTTTTTAGGAGGTGCCACAAAGTTGATATTCAAAATCCATTCAAATAAGCCTAGGGTGTGTTTAGCTTGCGAATTTTTTTGGTTTTGGCTACTGTAGCACTTTCGTTTGTATTTATCAATTAGTGTCCAATCATGGATTAATTAAGATCAAAAGATTCGTCTCGTGGTTTTCTACCAAATTGTGTAATTAGTTTTTTCTCGTCTACATTTAATGCTCCGTACATGTGTCCAAACATTCGATGTGACGGGGAATCTTGAAAATTTTTGGCAACTAAACATGGCCCTACTCTACTGCTTTTTTTTGAAAAAAAAAGATATGACCTTTGCCTTGCATAATTAGACTTGTTAAAGGCTCTGCTGAACACTACAACAGCTATCTCGTTAACATGCTGTCAGGTCACTCTCCATCGGGACTACAAGACTGGAGTCTGAAATCTCTCTTAACAGGGGCTCATTTAGATCGCAAAAAAAATGAACATGATGAATAGTACCACTTTCGTCTTATTTAGCAAATATTGTCCAATCGTGGATCAACTAAGCTCAAAAGATTCATCTCGTGATTTCCAACTAAATTGTGTAATTAGTTATTATTTTTACCTACATTTACTACTTCATGCATGGGTCCAAAGATTGATGTGATGGAGAGAGAGTGAAAAAATTCTAACTTTTCATGTGCATCTAAACAAGGCGCAGAGTTCAAGAGCAACAACAGAGAGGTGCAACATCAGGTTTACAAAAATCACAGAAGTCAAGATATCACTTCCCTCTAGCAACTCAAGCTAGGAGGACCCTTTCTAGTAATTTTTCCTCTTTTTGTTTTCTCAAACCTTGCTCAATCATAGGCAATCATGCCCTGTAATACAACCCCTGCAGTCTGTGCACTGGGACAATGTTCTCTTACTGCATGTAAGATGTTCTTGATTTAATAGAAGCAGTTCGTTATATAAAAAAATGGTTTTTCATTCCTCAAAAAAAATGTTAAGTTTTTCCTTGGCTTTTGTTAATAGAGAAATGGCAAGCAGCAGCACAGATTGAACAGATAAAAATGAAGGAAAAGAACACATTCAGAATGATTGAGAACCCTAATTTGCCTCTTCACAGAACAAATCAATATGAATTCATTCTTGAGCCACAATGCGCAAACTAGCAATACAGGTTCAAAAGAGAACTGGATTTCATTTTACAGCAACAAAAGACTGAAACTGCTAGAAGCTGCCTACAGCTGCACAGTTTGGGAAACCCTGGGTCGCTTGGAGGCTGCCATGAGCTGGACAAGTGATGGCAGGGACCGCGGAACCGGCACGTTCATCGAACGGTACAGCCTCCTCAGGTTCGCATTAAGGCCCTTTGATGATACGACAATGGTTGAAGCATCGGTCACCCTTTCAGGGTACTGATCAGAGTTCCTCCCATTCCTGATGTAGCAATAATGGTGTCATCCTCTGTTGCATCCTTATTCGTTGTAGCTGAAACTGTAACATGCACAGCTGAGATCTCTTCAGTCACTTCCATTCTGTCTTTACCTTCGTCAGTCACCTTATGCCTACAAACTTCCATCGAACGAGCATGAACATTCAGATTCTGTTCTTGAGCCCCCAATTCAGCCTCTCCATTGACACTGTCATATTTACATTGTTCAGTTTCTGCCCTCAAATTCTGCTCTTTCCTTCCATCTTCAGTTAGATCAACTGCTTCAACTCCATCATCAAATTTGCTGTCCTTCAACAACTCAGATTCATAGACTGAATTCTGCTCCTTTGTTGCAGTTTCAGTTAACCCAACTACTTCAACAGGCTTGCTATTGATACAAAACCCAGATTCAGAAACTGAATTCTGCACCTTTAGACTTGTTGATTGATGTTAAGGTTTTTTGTTCCTCAAAATAAAATGTTAGGTTTTTCCTCAGTTTTAGTTAATAGAAAAATGGCAAGTAGCAGCACAGGTTAAACAGACAAAAATGAAGGAAAATAACTAATTTGGAATGATCGAGATCCCTAATTTGCCTCTTCACAGAACAAATCAATCTGAATTCGTTTGTTGAGCCACAATGCACAAACTAGCAATACAGGTTCAACAGAGATTTCATTTTACAGCAACAGAAGACTGAAAGCTGCTAAAAGCCTACGGCTGCACAGTTTGAGAAACTCTGGGTCGCTTGGAGGCGGCCATGAGCTGGACAAGAGATGGCAGGGGCCGCGGAACTGGCACGTTCATTGACCTGTACAGCCTCCTCAGGTTCGCATTAAGGCCCTTTGATGATCCAACAACAGTTGAAGAATCGCTCGCCCTTTCAGAGTACTGATCAGAGTTCTTTTCAATTCCCGATGATGTAATAATGGTGTCATCCTCGGTAGCTGAAACTGTAACATGCACAGCTGAGATCGATTTAGTCACTTCCATTCTGTCTTTACCTTCGCCAGTCACCTTATGCCTGCAAACTTCCATCAAACGAGCATGAACATTCAAATTCTGTTCTTGAGCCCCCGATTCAGACTCTCCATTCCGTTTGTCATCTTTACTCTGTTCACTCTCTGCCCTCAAAGTCATATATTTCCTTCCATGTTCAGTTAAATCAAGTACTTCTACTCGATCATCAGATTTGCTGTCCTTCAACAACTCAGATTCATAGACTGAACTCTGCTCCTTTGTTGCAGTTTCAGTTAACCCAACTACTTCAACAGGCTTGCTATTGCTACAAAACCCAGATTCAGAAACTGAATTATGCTCCTTTGTTGCATCTTCAGTTAACTCAACTACTTCAATAGGCTTGTTATTAATACAAAACCCAGGTTCAGCGGCAGAATCATTGGCTTCAAGCTCAACATCACCAATGATCTCAACACTCTCATACTCGTAGTTCCACAGTTCAGGTTCATGTTGCGGTAATCCGAACCTTGCACTTCCGAAAAGCGTGACAGGCGGCTCAACTCTGATCTCAAAATCAACCACTGCTGCTTCTACAACCTCCTCAACTACCTGGCTGCCATCATCAGAGGCACACTCATGAACGCAAGACCCAAACACTTCCTCGCTCTTCTCGACAGCTCCTGCTGTCAGCAGCACTGCCTGCGGCGAGCCACTGACAGTAGACATTGCATCAGATATCCCGAGCAACTTCCAGAGGGGATCATCAGGGCCAAACCGGGACAGCGAGCAGTGCTTCCTGACATAGCTGAGGTCCATCGCCATGCACGGCGGCGTGGTGGAGACGACCCATTTGGGCTTGAGGATCCCCAGCGCCTGCTCCAGCTCATCCCGGGACGAGTGCATCGACAAGCAGACGTGCCAGACCCCGAACTCGTCGCGCATCGCCTCCGTCAGCAACGGTTTCTGCTGCTGCTGCTCCTGCGTCGACGCCGCCTCCTCCGGTGGCGGTGGGTCGTAGTACGCGTACCACTGCGAGGAGGGCCTGATGATGAGGGGTTCTGGCTGGTGCGCGGCGCGCGCCAGCGCGAGGATCTCCGTGGCCCGCTCCGACAGCCGCGGGAACGGGATGACGTGGAAGCGGGTGGAGGCCGCGGCGTCGGCATCGGCGAGGATCTCCGGCGCGACGTGCGCCAGCGTCTGGTGGCAGTCTGAGTTCCTCTCCCTGTCGACGTAGATCTTGGAGCCGAACGCCCTGGACACCCCGATGAGGACGTCCTCCTGCCCCAGCATGTCGCAGACGAGGTACACCACCGGCGCGTTCGGGTGCTTCCAGACGCAGTTGATCACCTGGCGGATGGAGTCCTCCTTGGTGGGGAACCGCAGGGCGCACCGCGCGAAGGTGCAGTCGAGGAAGAGGTAGTCGATGCGGCGGGCGAGGTGGGGCGGCGTCAGGGCGCTGAGGCAGTCGGGCGTCAGGCGGCAGTCGCCCGTGTGCAGCACGGCGCCGAAGGGGCCCTCGAATAGGAACATCACGGCGCCTGGATGTTAAAAGGGGGTCGGATGAGCTGAGTGAGCGGCTCTGTCGGTGATCTGAATCGACGAGGTGGAAGGGGAAGGAGGGGCAGCGCGCTGACCTGGGCAGTGGTTGGCGTCGAGCGCGGTGACGGTGAAGTCGCCGTCGGGGTCCGGGACGCGCAGCGGCGGGTCGCCCACGTCCAGCTCGACGAAGGCGGCGCGGTCGAGCTGGGGGAAGATGCGGAGGGCGATGAGGATGGTGAGGCGGGAGGCGTACACCGGGGAGGAGGTGGAGGCGGAGACGGCGGAGGTGGCGGCGATGCCGGCGAGGTGGTCGCGGTGGGCGTGGGTGAGGAAGCGGTGGCGCTTCAGCGACGACGCCGGGGTCCACGTGTCCACCGCGAACGGCAGCCCACGGGGCATCTCGATCGGCATCTCGCTCGCTCGCTCGTCTCCTCCCGGGTTCCGGCCAGGCCTTCGCCGGCGAGCGATCCGATCCACGGATTGGATAGATTGGCACCGCGCTCGCCCCAATTTTGTAATTTGTGGTGTGTGTGTGTGTGTGTTTGGTTTGAGCGGGAGGGCGGGAGGAGAGTGGGAAAGGCGGGAGTTGTTTTTCACTAGTATATTTCACTGTCGGCGAGCAGGCCAGCAGGAGACCCTCCTTCCTGATTTCTGAACGGAGTTCTGTTTTTTTTTAATGCGCGTGGGACCTCAAAATGCATTCAAAACAGGAAGTTTGCAAAATTTTACCTACAGCTAATGGTATATTGGCATATTTAGTTAGCATCCTACTCCATTCATCCAAAAACAAAATAGTCATCTTGAGTTTTATACATGTTAATTTTCTAGGTTTATAGAAAATATTAGTAACATCATATCTCACTCAGATAGGCTTATTGTGAAAATATATTTTAAAACTTTTACTTCCTCTATCCCATAATATTTGCATATTTACAATTTGAATTTTGTCCCAAATTAACATACATATATAGAGTGTCACATCTGTAGGGGTTGTAGTGCTGCAGCATTACCAGCCACAAGTTTAGCTGCGTGTGGACCCAACTACCTAAGAAAATATCAAAACAACTTGGAAAAAAAATGAAAAAAAACATGGGAGGCTCCCGAAGTTCCCGTGCACTGTTGCTATTAAAGATGTACTTCCTCCGCCCAGGAAAGAATGCAACTATGGGATCCGTGCCGGTTAAAGTAGCTCAAGTTTGATCAAATTTATAGCAAATAGTATTAATATTTATGTCTTCAAATAAAATTCTTATGAAAATATATTGTATGACTAATCTAATGATACTAATTTTGCATCAGGAATGTTAGTATTTTTTATATAAATTTGGTTAAAGTTCAAACTGATTGACTTCTCGGAAAGCGAGAATTGCATTCTTTCGTGGACGGAGAGAATACTCTAAAACATTGTGTTGGAAGTGAACTGAGCTCAACTATTGCAACTGTTGCAGGAGTATATATGTAATTTGTCATCTACCATTGGCTTTCGTGCCCAGATCTAGAATTGTAACTTATTTTAGGATGGAAGAAGTATATATCAGGCAAATTTTGTTTACAGACACCGCTTAAACGTGGTATTATCGCTGGACACCGTTATCCTGCTAACTGATCCAATACCATCATGAAAAATAGGTCATTTGCCAGAAAACACGACAACCACTATTTATTCTTCTCTATGGTTTGGGAAAGAGATACAGGCACCCTGGCGCGCATACATGGTTTGGTTTAACCAAGCCAGCGAACAAGTTGTGTCGAATGTCTTCCTCCTGCCATGTACATTTGGTGAAGAACTTTCAAAAGAGGTACAGAGGTGATGTGTACAAAAGCATTTATGGATAGGATGCATGGCGTACGGCACTCGCAATGCTATAAGCCAGTTACCAACTCTAAGCCAACCTTCAATAGTGCTAGCTTTTAACAATGACTCATAGTATAATTAGGTCCATACACGACACTCTCACATGATTTTCAAATGTGTGTATAAGTCTAGCTCTTGATCAAGAGCTAGCTTTTCTCTCTTCTATTAAAATATGAAAAAAAATAATTAGAGCTAGCTCATGAGTGAGCCATTGCGGGTGCCCTTACAACCAATAACATTATGGGCATGTTATTTTGCATGGACGACCTTTTGGGACAGGCCCATGCACTGCAGCTAGCTGTTTTTGTTTTCCTAGACGTGTTATGGGCCTGGCCCGCACGTTGTTCAAAGCGGCCTAGAGCCCCGCTCTAGAAAAATGAAATCAGAATTTGTTTCTTGAGAGTCTGGCTCTCTTTGGCGGCTTTGGCAATGGTTCCTGTCACCTCTCTTTCCCCCACCGCCCCCTCATCTTCCATCGATTCCACTAAAAAAATCTTTCGTCGATCCTCATAGATCCCTCTCCTCCATGGCACATCTAGCACCCAGGGGCAGCAGCGACGATGGTGGGGCCCGCCGTGGAGCACGGGTGCGACAGCGAAGGTGCCGAGCTAGTGGAGCCACCACCGGCCCCCACGCGGCCACACCGGTGCACGCGCAAGCCAAAGCCTGCAGCCACCAAAGTCCTCCGTGTGCTTGGGCCTGGCGCTGGCGGCGTCCACCGCGTGCTGCGCCAGTAGCGAGGACGACTACACCTGCCCCCGCCTTCCCTCGCGTTCTCACTCTCCATCTCCCACCCCCTCCTCCCTCTCCGACTCCCCTGAAGGGGTAAGTTTATCACTTGTTACTCTAAGGTCACCATACCAAATTGTGTAGGAAAACATAGTCCCAACTTACCCTGGCTCTGCAAAGAAATAGATTCAAACACAACAAATTGTATCCAGTGGACCGACCTCTTTTTACACATGCTAAGTTCAAACGAGACTGGTAAAACCGTCCAGGAAAACAAATAGGCCCCATCACTACCACTACAACACCCGATGCAGTCAAGTGGATAGAACAAATTAACACATATATGCGCACTAGGGTGCCAAACTGCCAGGGAGACGCAATAATTATAAGAGGAGACCAAATGGGCTAGCGAGGTCTCGGTCCAATACATGTAATGACTTTGGGGGGGGTTAGGTTTCATTGATATGAGAGCCACCATGCTCTATTGTTAGCTAAGTGGATATACAAACTAGATAAATGTGATAAAATTTGGCTCTTAACTTATTGAGAAAGGAATATCTACAAGGTAGGAGCTTCAGTCAACTTAAAAACAAGGGAGGGTCTCAATTTTAGCAAGGATTAATGTCTGTGAAGCACTAGTATGAGGAAGGTAAAAAAGTATAAGAAAGGTATGAGGTGGAAGGTTGGTAATGTAATGGCTCAAGTGTGAGATTCTGGCATGATGTGGGGTTAGGGTAATGCCTTCTAAAATAAAGTACCTGAGGTTATTCATGATTAACATACAACAAGAGTGGTCAATGGCAGATCTACATAAGGAAGACTGGAACCTGTATTTTAGAAGGAATGTGGGGTTAGATGAGGTGGAGGAATGAGAGGAGATGCAAACATCCTTAGGGATTGTGGATGTCAAATTAGAGGAGGGCATACTATTTTTGAAGTTGGAAGTTTGAGGAAAGTTCTCCACCAAATCTTTATACAAGCTTATTACTTTTGGAGGAGTGATTGATCAAATGATGAAGGACATTTGGTAAAATAAGCTACCTCTAAAGATAAAAATTTTCCTGCAGATGGTCTAGCACAATAGAGTGCAGACAAGAAAGAGTGAAAAAGGTGGGAGTGGAAGGGCTTTGAGAAGTGTAACTATTATGAAAACTTTGAAACTAGGAACCATCTTTTTTTACTCGCCCAATTTCCTAGGTTGTTTGGGCTTGGGTTCAAGATAGATTAGGTTTGCAAGAGAGTCTTATGCCAATAAGTTTGTACCAGGATAAATTTTTGCCTACGTCAGGTTCTAGAAAAAACTAGTGGGGGCTTACCTGTTTAGCATGTATTGTCTAGATCCTATGGAAATCCAGAAATGACTGATTTTTTAATGATGTGCTTGTAAAGTCTCTAGAACTTAACAAAGTTGTTGATTTTATGAATCACTGGAATAAGATAGCAAAGACTTTTCCTCTTTGCCTAATGTCTTTGTTAGGTGGTTGTTTCTTAGCACATAGCTTTTGTTGGGTTTGACTGCCCGATGCTTGCATTTAGGAGAGGCAACATTGTATAGGTTAGAGTCTAGTTGCTTCATGGACTAGAAAGCGTGCCTAACCCAGCAAAACTCATGTTGGTTGGCAGCATTTCCTAGGCCAGGGTCCAAAGCAAATAACCCCTTAGTTAGTGGAGGTGTATTGTCTCAAAACTTTTGTGTAAGCTAATATCCCCAACAAACACACATGTTGCTTTCAATAAAAGCAGGGCCTAAGTGAGAATTGGTTTTCTTTTTACATAGTTGCAAACACATGATGGATATGCGCCCATGTGTATGTGTAATGAGTGATTGTCAAGAGGCGGTCAGAGCTTTGGTTTAGTGTGTTGAGACTAACCATGGCATGAGTGAGTAGGGTGTAAAACATGTCTCTTGTCTTGTGATGTGTAGGTGTTGAGCATGAGATGGTCGATGATAATGGAGAAGGTCATGCAAGTTCATGCGTGATGGACCGGGAGCAGTGAAGGACGAACATGGAGGTTTGGACGGAGGGATCGAGGGCTAGAGGATGAACCATCGATGGCTAGGACCTAGGCACATCAATAAGCAAGTGTACATGCAAAGAATAAGAATGTGTTGACCGAAGTCAAGATTGGACCAAGTCAAAGCGAGGGCGCGAACACTTGGTGATCAGGTGGTCGAGGACAAATGGGACATGCGTCGACATCATGTAGAAGGCATAGTGGCTATGCGACTCCAAGTGGGTATGCTGGTTTGGGCCTCAAAACCGCGGGCGACTATCGGATCTGGGTCTCAAAACCTAGGGAGGATCTCAGGGCAGCACGTGGCATCATCAAAAAGCTTGTGTCGAGGTGGAGTGTCTTCGTGAAGGGCCTATGGCCATTCAATGCAAGGAACCCAACCTGGTACGTGTACATTTGTGTTACCCTACTGCAGGGTCGTTGACATTGTGTTCCTCAGAGACACGCTCTATGGGATCACCTCGGATGAAGAACTCCTCGCCTTTCTCACCTCAGAGAGGTTGAGGATGGCAGGCCCAATGTTACTAGGTTTGAAGTAGCCAACAGGGAACCCATCAGGTGATTATTACATGGAACTTTGGTGGACATGCATGGCTGTAGGATAATGGTGATGATGAGGACCAACATAGCAATGGTGATGGAGAGGTGTACGAGGAGAAACAAGAGCTGGACGGTGATAAGAGGAACCTAATAACCAAGAAGCAGATAATGATAGTAGTGTCGAGGAAGATGAGGATAGCAATTAGGGGCCATTGGACGATGATGACAATGACGATGAGGCGCCGGACAAAAAAGCATCGAATGATGCTAGCTTCCTGGTGTCTGATAACGAGAGGAGAGAGGGGTATAACAAGGATGTGTCCTCGAACCCAAAGATGAGATAATTATGGGCCGGTAACTTGTCAAGTCATAGAGCGGGGAGCTGGTCCTCGTTAGGCACCAGCTTCAATCATCACCATATTTCAATAGCTACACTCGCAAGGTCTAGGTCTTCAAGGCGGATTTTGACATGGAAAAGTGGGTCGCCTCTAGGGGGGCTAACCAAAGGCATCTTCTCCTCAGTCGTCAGAAGTGGAGACACTTATTTGAAATATCAATTATGTAGGATCAACCTCGCCATCAAGTCTGGGCTTTCTTTCTGTGGTACGAGAACCTATTTATGTAACTAGAGTAGAGGTTCTAGGGTACACTTTTTGGATGACTAGAATGCCAAGGGACTTGACATCTCTTTTATTAGGAGCTCTTGGAGAGTTATTTGCTTGTTAGTTACACACATTAGCACTGATGGCTCTCTATAGAATCTGAGTCAACGAAAAGGAACAAAATTGTTAACTACTCTCACTACTATAGAAATAATGATTCTTGGAATCTCCCTTTTTTCATAAACGTCTCTATAAAAAACATCTGTAAAAACAATTTCACAGGTGGCACATCTCTAAAAATATAATTCTAGAGGTGGTTGGAGTATCCAACCCCTCTAGAAATACCCTCTATTTTTAGAGGGGGTTAGTGCAGTTTCAGAGATGCACCATCTCTAGAAATCCATTTCTAGAGGTGGTTTGAGTTTCTAGTCACCCCTAGAAATGTCATCTATTTTTAGAGACGGGTAGGGGTTACTTCACCTAGAATCTCCTATAATTAGAGGTGATTTTTGAAAGTTTAAATACCTTATACTTAAGCATAGAGAGGCACTCCTACAGAGATGCTTTCTAGAGGCGGCAAAAAATGATTCGTAGAGGTGGTTTCTACTCAAGTGTCTTCTAAAGGTGGGTAAACAACCGTCTCTAGAAATTGATTTCTATAGGTGATTAGAAACATGTCACGACTCTAAAAATCATTTCTAGAAAAATAAAAGTACAAATAGCAAAAAACTTTTGAAGCCTAGGAAGAGCCCCACTAACTTTTTTGAAACACGGGAGCACTACTACATAGATCCTTTTTTATAGATGACAATGATTTCCAATAGAGGCGGACAACATAAGAAACTTCCTATAACTAGGACGGAAAGCAGTATAGCTCATGAACCACTCCTAAAAATCAATTTTCAAGGGTGCTTTTGCTAAAGATGTGTTAGTTTTTAGAGGTAGTTGTCTTAAGACAACCGTCTTTGAAAAATGGATTTTTAGAGACAGCCGTCTTAACCTAACCACCCATAAAAAAATGAGATTTTTATAAGCGGTGTTGTGAGACGGTCATCTTAACCCAACCACCTGTAGAAAAATGAGTTTCTTTATGGGCGGTGTGTTAAGAGAACCATCTCTCAATAGGGGCCGTTCTCTTAGTCAATTGATCCTAAAAAGTACTCGCTATAAATACTTCTTCCTCCTAACGGTTGTAGCTGTGCATGCCATTGTTAAGCTGAGTTGGAGGTGAGAAATTGCAAAAATATGGGGAGGGGGTGGAGGATTTTTAATTTGAATCTTTGAAGAAGTGGGGTTTAAGAGGTAAGTTTATGTGAGCTGATAAGCCGTTGAAATAAATGTCATCGTTGGCTTGACGCATATCCCTAAGTTTGGACATCCTATTTTGCCCGAGGTATGCTTGTAAGCTCTCTCCAAAACTCCAGATGGTTTGTTGCATTGATAGCTACTAGTTTTATACTGGTTTAGGAAAGATAAAGCTAGCTAAAATCTCAGTGCAATTAGTTAACGTCTCAGTGCAAAAACCATTAGTAGAGAGTAATTTTTTGTGCAAATACTGCGCGTGTGGAAGCTATAGTGAGTAATGACATGGGCCCACCCCACGTGTTACAGTGTCATGGTTGAGAAGGTTATAGGGATCGAACTGATTGAGAGGTAGTATCACTTGGCTACGGTTGGAGATCGAACAGGGCAGGTTGTGCCTGATACGTACGGTCAAACTGGGATCTGATCGGAGTCAATGTCATCGTGCTCTCGGCCCGACATCACCAGTTCGTTACAGACTAGGATTGAGAAATCATAGGGCACACACACTATATATATACCCTATGGATCCATATCGAGAGACATACCATCGTAATACCGATCCGCACGCCAACACCCGCGTCGCCGGCTGGCTAGGGCAAATCTAATCAACGCCCGTTCCGTCCGTACGTCGCCGATGGCGTACACGTGCATGGCAGGGTGGACTGACCTCCCGATGGACCTCCTGGCCGGTGTCATCGCGCGCCTCCCGTTCCCCGGCGACCGCGCCCGCTTCGCCGCCGTCTGCCGCGCATGGCGCTCCGCCGCGCGCCAGCTCCCCAGCCACCTCCCGTGGATTGTGTTCCCGAGCGGCACGTTCTGCCCCGCCGGCCAGGGCGCAGCCTGCTTCTCGATCCCTGGACTCCCCGAGGACGCGACCTGCCTCGGCGCCGCCCACGACGGCTGGCTCGCGATCGACTGCACGGACGACGTCGTCCGGCGCACAACCAATGCGGACAGATGGTGTAAGGACACGGGGGAGGCTCTCATCTACCCCAGGCGCAACGTGAAGCACAAGCACACCTACCTCCTTTACAACGCCTTCAGCAACGTCACCGTGCCGCTCCCCGAGCTAGACGCCGTCGTCGGCTACATGGCTGAGACCTTCAACATCCGTAAGGTGCTCATGCGTTCGCCGGCTCCAGACGATATCATTGCCATCACGACCAACAACTGCAACTACAACATCATCCTATGTCGTCCGGGGAAGGGTACGTTTGTGCTACCCGACTACAGGATCATTGATGTCGTGTTCCTTAGAGACACGCTTTATGGGATAACCTCGGGCGAAGAACTCCTCGCCTTCCATCTCGGCGAGTATGAGGATGGCCGGCCTAACGTTACCAGGATTGAACTAGTCATCAAGAACCCATTGTCCAGGTATTATTACGGTGAATTTCCTTGGTCATGGCCTCAAGACGTAGTTGACACGAGTGACAACGAGGTTGGTCAAGATAACCATAATAATGGTGGCAAAGAGGTGTCAGATAGCAGTGAGGAAGACGAAGATTTAGGCGATGATGCAGAGGAACCTAACCAAGAAGAGAATGACAACGACGGCGATGAGGGATACGAAGAGGAGGAGGAGGATAGAAACGAGGACGAGGAGTTGGATGATGATGAGCTAGCAGACCAAGCATTGGAGGATATCTTTAATGGCGATGACGGGGTACCGATCAACACGGAGCCTGAGGAGTATGACGAGGCGTTTATGAGGTATGACGAGGAGGTGCCCTATGAACCTAAGGATGAGATACTTATCAGCCGATACCTCGTCAAGTCGAGGACTGGGGAGTTGCTCCTGGTGAGGCACCGGTATCTATTGTCTCCATATTCTCATAGCTACACTCAAGATGTCGAGGTCTTGAAAGCGGATCTTAGCAAGGGCAAGTGGGCTGCCTCTGATGGGCTACCCAAAGGAGAGGCACTTTTCCTTAGTCAATCCTACAGCAAGTGCACGCAAGCGCACGGAGACATCCAGGAGGGCTTCGTGTATCATCTAACTCTGGTGGACGAGGCATACGACATGACATCTTGCACTACTCGTAATATCGCATTTGGATGGCCACGGGAATGCAGACTGGAGTGTTATTCCTTCCTAACCTGGCTTTTCCCTCCGGAAGTAGTGGTTTGATAAGGCACCAAAATAAACTATATATATATAGTTTACAGTCCGTCCATGAAATGGGAAGATTGACTCTTCGTGTGTCGTCAGTGTGTTACTCACTCCGTTTCAAATTATAAATCGTCTTAACTTTTTTAGTTCATACATTTTGCAATATATTTAGACATATTATTTATATTTACTAGATGCATAGAAAAATAGATGTACCAAAAAAGTTAAAGCGACTTATAATTTAGAACAGAGGTAGTACATATATTTGAGCAAAAATAAATTTGTTGCTTTTCAAGTCTTCCGTTATCATAAAATCAAATGTTTTGGGGAATCTATTCTGAATACCTTGCAGTGCGAAGATGGATCGATGATACGTCACTTCTGCCCTTGGTTTTTAAGGATTTTTATTAAGCACGCACTTTGCTAAGGAATTTTTGACTATGAACTAGACGATTTTTGTTTGCAGAATTTGGAAAACTCGAATATACGTAGCATTCTAGAAAGATTTAAAAAAACCAAAAAAGAAATGGTGCCAGATATACAGTCAAAGGGAGTTGTGCTCTTGACTTCATCTATTTGGAAAATTGCAAAACAAGTTGTTAAAGGCCTTAGGTCATTTGTTTCTCTCTATGAAAAATATTGAAGAAATCTGTGTGGTGTTGTAATTTCGTTTATGAGGGAAAATGGCATTTAGAAGTGGCTTATTTATCCATAAAATGAATTTTTAAAATCTTTATTTTTCTTCTAAGTGGCTTATTTATCCATAAAATGAATTTTTAAAATCTTTATTTTTCTTCTACACGAAGATAGAATCGCCTTATCTATGTACGATTTTACTCCCTCCGTTCATAAAAGACTGTAATTATGGAAAGTGTGATGGTCAAATTAGCTTAAGTTTGACCATATTTATAGAAAATAATATTAGCATTTATATTTCTAACTATATAAACTTATTATGAAAATATATTTTATAACTAATGTAATGATACTTATTTTGTTTAATGAGTATTAGTACTTTTTTATATAATTCTAGTCAAAGTTTAAATTGTTTGACTCCCTAGGATCTAAGAATTGTATTTTTTCTAGTCGAAGGGAGTACTTGAAGTCATTTTGCAAAAGAACAAAGGGCTGGTTCGGCTGGTATAAAAGTCGGCTGGTTTTGGCTGATTCAATAGTGTTCTGTGAGAGAGAATAAGCTGAAACAAGCTGAAACAAGCCGAAATATGACCAGCAGAACAAGGCCAAACTTTAAGGGCAGGTACAACACGTCGTTTTTACTCGTTTGTATACGTGAATTTTGTGAAAAGCCCCCTTGTGACCTAGGAGCGAAGCAGCGGACTGAGCTCGTCGTCACGAGGACGGCTCGTGCTCCAAGGCTCAGGCTCGTTCTGGCTCGTTAGGATAACGAGCCAACTCGGCTTGGTTCGTTATCTTAACGAGCCAGAAAGCCAGCTCGGCTCGGCTCGTTATGAGCTCGAGCTGACTCGTTAGGCTCGCGAGTCAGGTATAAAAAATACACAAAATATAATATTTGCATTTATCTAAAGCTTAAAAATATTAATAATATAAAAATAATATATTCAATAACCTTAAATCGAATAAAATATTCATATGTACTAACATATCATCCATTTATGAAGTGGAAGACATGAAGTAATATAAAACTAATATAAGTTATGATGACTTTTTCCTTAAAACTACGGCTCGTTTGGCTCGCGAGCGGCTCACGAGCCAGCTCGAGTTGGCTCGTTATAGCTAACGAGCTAAAATCCTGGCTCGGCTCGGCTCGTTATCATAACGAGCCGAGCCGAGCTGAGCCGAGCCAGCCACGAGCCGAGCGAGCTAACGAGCTTCGAGTTTTTCGTCCAACCTTAGTTGTACAGGTCGCGGGAAGATCCTCCTCGGACAAAATTGTATATTTGAGATTTCGATCGTAGCGCTTCGCAGTTTTAGACTCTAAACGTCGACTTTGTAAAAATAGGTCTCCAAATATTAGACATTTGATTTATCTTGCTATTTCATGTATTTTTATCTCTTTTCTACTCTCTATACATCTATTTGTTCCTTAAAAGGACTGGTTTGCCCTTCTGTGCTTGAATTTTTTTATTTTAACATTTTTTAAAAACTATTTTTAATTTTTTCAATTCCTTCGCTTTTTTATAGTATATAGATTTACTAGATGCATAGAAAAATAGATGTGCCAAAAAAGTTAAAGTGACTTATAATTGAACAGAGGTAGTACGTATATTTAAGCAAAAATAAATTTGCTGCTTTTCAAATCTTCCGTTATCATAAAATCAAATGTTTTGGGGAATCTATTCTGAATACCTTGCAGTGCGAAGATGGATCGATGACACGTCACTTCTGCCCTTGGTTTTTAAGGATTTTTATTAAGCACGCACTTTGCTAAGGAATTTTGGATTTGACTTTTGACCATGTAATAAGCTAAGAAAATACATGACAAAATACTATTTCCACAATATATATCGCACTATGAACTAGACGATTTTTGTTTGCAGAATTTGGAAAACTCGAATATACGTAGCATTCTAGAAAGATTTTTAAAAACGGAAAAAGAAATGGTGCCAGATATACAGGCAAAGGGAGTTGTGCTCTTGACTTCATCTATTTGGAAAATTGCAAAACAAGTTGTTAAAGGCCTTAGGTCCTTTGTTTCTCTCGATGAAAAATATTGAAGAAATCTGTGTGGTGTTGTAATTTCGTTTATGAGGGAAAATGGCATTTAGAAGTCGCTTATTTATCCATAAAATATTAATAATATAAAAATAATATATTCAATAACCTTAAATCGAATAAAATATTCATATGTGCTAACATATCATCCATTTATGAAGTGGAAGACATGAAGTAATACAAAACTAATATAAGTTATGATGACTTTTTTCTTAAAACTACGGCTCGTTAGGCTCGCGAGCGGCTCACGAGCCAGCTCGAGTTGGCTCATTATAGCTAACGAGCTAAAATCCTGGCTCGGCTCGGCTCGTTATTAACGAGCTGAGCCGAGCCAGCCACGAGCCGAGCGAGCTAACGAGCTTCGAGTTTTTCGTCCAACCTTAGTTGTACAGGTCGCGGGAAGACCCTCCTCGGACAAAATTGTATATTTGAGATTTCGATCGTAGCGCTTCACAGTTTTAGACTCTAAACGTCGACTTTGTAAAAATAGGTCTCCAAATATTAGACATTTGATTTATCTTGCTATTTCATGTATTTTACCTCTTTTCTACTCTCTATACATCTATTTGTTCCCTAAAAGGACTCGTTTGCCCTTCTGTGCTTGAATTTTTTTATTTTAACATTTTTTAAAAACTATTTTTAATTTTAGCACTGAAACTTTTTTTATTTTATACCTAACACTTTTGGCCGCTCCCCACGCAAGGGAGCAGCATTTCAACGTTGCTGCTCCCCACGTGGAGGAGCGGCAAGACTGCTGACATAGCAGTAGGTGCCACGCGGGTATGGGGCTGCCGCTCCCCAGATCAAGGAGTGGCGAGCGCTGAACCGTACCGTCCGTATCAGTAGTACATATAGGTAATACAAAATACAAAAGGAACGATGCATGCATGGACACGACTGACAACAACAAGTTATTAGATTACATGCATCTAGCTACTTCAATACCATCTTGTTCTACATCTTAACTTCAGCAAAAAGGAAACTTTATGTTCATGTTGGCAATATGGTTTTAAATCCAATTATAGGCATGATGAATTACAGAATACCCGGTCAAAGATTTATATTCTTTTGGTGAAGAACAAAGATAAACTCATGGCACATTTTATTTGTTAAAAAAATTAAAAGTATATCATTAGCAAAACCTTATTCAGTGTTTTAAGTTAATAGTTCCCAACATCCTACCTTCGGTTACTGACCATTTTCCCTCTGTTTTTAAATTTTCTTTTTTTTGTTATTGACGTGTAAACCACTTCAAAGACAATGTTTTTTAAAGTTTCCACCTCATCGATCACAATGCTTTTAAGTACAATGTTAAAGTGCACATAAATAATTGTGGGATAGGGATAAAGATGGAATTTGTCAAGGCACAATGGGCACACTTGAGTTCACCATCTTGCAAAATTCATTGAAAAATAAATATTGGTCCAAAATCCTGAATAAATTTTGCTAGCTTTGAAATTTTATCATCAAATTTGTTAAAAATATCAACAAAGAAAATTTAATTCTTAAGTTGTTAATTTTAAATACTGAGACCAATTTTGCTAGCTTCCTTATGGTGCGTGTTTCGAGTTACCTAGTAATGATATTTCTTTTCTAAAATCATTACATATGTCCATACAGGATACAAATATGTAAGCTAGCCTAGCCCTATAAGCTTTAAGTTTGGGGTGAAAATGGATAAAATTTGCAAAAAAATTGTTTCAGGCATAAAATAATTGCATATGCCCTTACAGCGTAAGACAAATGAAAATATCCATATAGCCCTAGAGAAGCTTGGTAAAGAGGCCATGTGATTTTAGGGGGGAATGAATAGATTTCACATGGAATTTGATATAGATGTTACTAGTATCCTTATCAAATGAGGATCCCACAATATCCCTAGAAATGAATCGACGAGTTTGGATTCAAATTCGTAGACAGATATCTGTTCAATTTTGTTACCTATAAGTATCCATCCTTAGTAATTTTAGAAAAAAATTATAGCGAGAGATGAAAATATGAGTATCCATCCTTATATGTCATTATTTATCTTAAAATTATTTCATAAGCCGCTAGCTATAAATAGTTTCAGTAGGCACATCTCAGTAATATTAAAACTAATATGATTATTAGTCGTTAGTCATAGGGACATGTAAATGTTGTATAATTTCACCTTGTACTGTATTCTTCACAAATACAGATAATATCGGATATCTATCATTAGTCTCAGTACAGGTCAATTTATCGATATCTTCACTGGAGGATTTCAGATATATGTGTCATAGCAGTGGGAAGGTTCATCGCTTGCCGCTCCTTGATCTGGGGAGCGGCAAGCTTACCGCTCCCTGATCTGGGGAGCAGCAGCCTTGCCGCTCCTCCGGGGGGAGCGGCAGCTCCATGCCCGCGTGGCACCCACTGCCACGTCAGCAACCTTGTCGCTCCTCCACGTGGGGAGCGGCAACGTTGAAATGTCGCTCCTTTACATGGAGAGCGACCAAAAGTGTTAGGTACAAAATAAAAAAAAGTTTCGGTGTTAAAATTAAAAATAGTTTTTAAAAAGTGTTAAAAATAAAAAAAATTCTCTGTGCTTTGACGTACCGATTGGAAAGATGGATGCGTGGGAAAGCAAGCTTTGCGCCGCCGCCGCTGCCTGGGCTGGCTGGCTGGCAGGCGTGCCGCTGCCGCCAGGTCTTGGGTGCTCGAGGCCACGCCCTCTGCAGGCACTGCCTGGCCGTGAGCGGCCGCGGCCAGGGAAAGCGAACGGCCCGCACGGCGTCAACGGCATCTGGATCGCGATGTGGGCGGCGACAGGAGGAAACTTCAATCGCGGTTAGGGCGAGAGCGACTCGAAACATCGGTCCTTCGAGTATGTACGGTGAACATTTGGACAAAACGTCAATTCAGCGAACAAATACATGGAAGAATTACAAGAAAAGAGAGAAAATACATGAAATGGCAAGATAATAAGTGTCGAATGTTTGGAGACATATTTTTGCGAAATCGACGCACGACGATTGGAGTCCCAAATATGTAATTTTCTCTTACAAGTAAAGAGGTGAATGTGATCACGCAAGAGTAGAACAGAGAAGGGGCCGGCTGCATCCGGAGGAGATTGGCAGGGAGCATCTCGCTCACCTGATTCACTGATTGTATCTGGTTGCCCTTAAACTCGTGTTAAACTACTCGTTCTACTGAAATCGTTGAGTGAAACCCACCCCAAATCTCTAGTATCGTTACATCAACATGAGCATGCAACATTACTTCTTTGCCCCTGCACTACGGGAGAAAGAAACTTCGCCGACAGCCCCACATTTTGCCGACAGCCAGGCCCAGGGCTGTCGGCGAAGGAAGTCTTTGCCGACAGCCTATCCCCGCTGTCGGCAAAGAATTCTTTGCCAACAGCCCATTGGCTCCCTGCTGTCGGTGAACAAACACTGTCGGCAAAGGATATCTTTGCCGACAGTGTTGTTGTCGGCAAAGAAATCCTGTCGGCAAAGAACTGGCTGGAAAAACGGTGGACAGACGCCGTTAACTTCGCCGACAGCACGACTTTATGCTGTCGGCAAAGATATCTCTTTGCTGAGAGCCTAGCCATGCTGTCGGCAAAGAGTTTACATTTTTTTTAATTTTGACTTCAAACTTTTTATATGGCCTAATTATATTGTTTACAAGCATATGTTCTAATTTGGGCCCTTTTATAACATTTTGCTATATTTTGTTAATTTATTTTGTTTACTTGAATTTTCTCGCATAATCCAAAATTAAACTGCAGGTGCATGAAATAATAAAACGTAGCCATTCGAAAAATGATATTCATGTTGGAGAGTGTGTTTTGAGGCGGTGTCCATAAACTCACCCAAAAGTTCGAAGTCCATGTCCACGTAACACGACCATCCAGGAGTGGTAGAAGTGTTTTTTAATTATATAAAATCCAAACGAAGTCAGAAAATCATGAAACTTGTCGGGGTGTCTTGTTATCGCATGTGGAGGCTACGATAAAAATTTGAGAAAGTTTGGAGCAAGCTGCGACGTCGGATGCTCAAAACCCAGACATCTCCGCATGTGATCACTTTGTGATGAATTGAGAGAGTAATTTAACGATCGAACCGGCCTAACCCTGCAGGCCGCGACAGATCCAAAAATGAGTGATGAATTGAGAGAGGTGGGCCTTGGCTTCAACCGTAAGGTCAAGTCATTCACCGTTTATGATGTGAATGGCTATCGCTTTCGCACTAGAAGCTACGAGGAGAGCCGGCCCCAACAAAAAACCACGTGCAGTGGAGTTCGTACGCCCGGCAATGATACCGAGGACTATTACGGCATAGTCGAAGAGATATACAAGCTCCAATTCAAGGGTGGCAGTTCTTTGAAGCCAGTGGTATTCAAATGCCATTGGTTCGATCCTGATGTCACGAGAGAAGACCTTAAGATTGGGCTAACTGAAATTCGACAGGATTCCAAATATAATGGAGACGATGTCTATATTGTGGCTAACCGAGATGCCACACAAGTTTATTACCTCCCATGGGCGTGCCAAAAAGACCCAAGGCTTGCGGGTTGGAGCCTTGTGCACATGGTATCACCGCGCAGTAAAGCGCCTGTCCCAAACGATGAAGATTACAACTTTGACCCAACGACAGATGAGTTCTATCAACCTGAGGGGCTAGAAGGGAGTTTCGAGATAGACATTTCTGCGCTAATGAGCATGGAAGAAGACAACGACATCGATGAGGATGAGGGTGATGACGTGCTGGATGCTAAGGACTTACAACTCCTTGAGTGATGGCAGAGGAAGCGCGATGGAGTTGTTTTGGACGATGACGATGACGATGGCGATGGAGATGATGAGGACGATCGAGAGCTCGACAATATTGATAGTGATGACGAGGAAAGTGGTGACGACGTCGCACCGGTCATATTGCCATACGCGGAGATAATGTCGCCTACACGTAATACTATATTTTTATTATTATCACCTTGCAATTATGTTTCTTTATTTACAACTACTTGTCATTTATTTATACTAACTATTTTAATCATCTTTGTCATTGCAGGCACTCGACAAAATGCCAGGCGGAAGGCCAAAACGGAGCTGCTGCTCGCTCTACGGCGTTCTCGGTGCCGGCCACCGGGAGGAGCAGGACGTGGAGGAGCCGGCCGGTAGGGAGGAGGAGCCCTCCAGCAAGCATCTCTAGTCGACAAGGAGGCTGGAGTTCGAGACGTTGACGACGACCGGGGACGGTGGCAGCGGCGGCGACGACGACGATGACGACGACGACGATGACGACGACGGGGGCCACGACGACGGGGGGCCTTCCTCAGGTTTGACCAAGGTGGTCTCCGTCGTACCAAGGTGGGGGCTCTGAGACTCCTAGGGACGGCGCCACGAGCTAGGTACCTTTGCCTCCCTCTTCTGGACTAGTAGCAATGATTGTTAGACCCCTGGACCAGTACTGATGAACTTTTGGACATCCTATGTGTATGTTGGATATGTATATACTCGTTTCGCGATGTTATGTGTATTCTGGACATGCATCGATGGATTTGACGGCGTTGATGTGTGGATTCACGTTGAGACCGAATTCGATGCACAAATGTAGTTCATATGCTATATTGTTGTGAATAAATGTGGTTCTGTGGTATATATATGCGATAAATGTGGTTTAAATGCAAGAAAACAGCAAAAACAAAAGAAAAAAATATTGCCCAGCTTTGCCGACAGCATAGGCCAATGCTGTCGGCAAAGCTGGGCATTTTCCCAGCGAGAATGCCAGCTTTGCCGACAGCCTTTCTTTGCCGACAACATCTGGCATAGGCTTTGCCGACAGCCCCGGCAGGTACTGTCGGCAAAGCCTTTCCCGACAGCCCAGGAGTACTGTCGGCAAAGCCTTTGCCGACAGTAACAGAGGCTGTCGGCGAAGCCTTTGCCGACAGCCTACAGGTGGCTGTCGGCGAAGGAGACGGCAGCCGTCTTGATGGCGCAGTTTCCTTCGCCAACTGAACACGTGGCTGTCGGCGAAGCAACGCCGACAGACCAAACATGCCTATCGGGAAAGAGACCTTTGCCGACAACAACTTCGCCGACAGGGCTTTGCCGACAGGATAAGAGAAACCCTGTCAGCAAAGCATTTGCTGACAGGATTAAGGCCTTCGCCGACAGCTTCAAGCTGTCGGCAAAGAGGGCGTTCCCAGTAGTGCTGGTTAGTTTATATTGAGTGCTTGGACGACGGAACCCACCCGAACCCGACGCCGCCCCGTTCTGTTCGTACGTGAGGCCGGGAAGGGAGCTGCGCCACCCGTCCCCACCCCGGCGGCTGTGCTCTAGGCTGCCGCCACCGGCTGCTGCATACCCGCCGCGTCCGGCCGGCTTTGGGCCTGCCGTGCCCAACTATGCTACTTACTGCGTCTGCTCCTGTGCTGTCGTCCCTATGGTCTAGGTGCTGGCAACAGCGTGCTGACAAGTGCAGTTGGATTCGCTTTGATTTCGTGCATTTGTTGATTCATCTCGCTTGAACCAAACAGGTCTCTTTTGAAATCAATCATGAACACAATCCTGAACAAGCATCTCACAGCAGCCTAGCGCAGGGAGTGTGGGGCGGGGCTCCCGGGCAGCCGGCATGGTGGTGGACCAGGCAAGCGTAGCTGCTGGTTCGACGTCCACGTCCGGGCTTGGTGCGGCTGCAGGCCAACCTGCGGCTGTCAACAGCTCCATGGCAGGCAGCTTCTTCTGTGTGGCAGAATCGGACGGGGAGGCGCAGAGGAGACAAGCCGGCAGGGTGGCCTCTCGGCAGCCAGCAGGCGCGGCCGTTGCCACCGTTGAGATGGGCCAGCAATGCGGTGGCACGCTGGCACCCGTCTCCCCACCCACCGCACATTCGCACGGGAGAGATACGGAAGGGAACATGAAAGTACGGCGAGAAACGGATCGGGTCTATTAGAAACTGGCCCGTGGCAAAAAAGTAATATCGCGTGCTCATGTTGACTCAGATCATCCAAATAAAATTATAAAGTCATCCAAATCACTACCGGAGACGGCTTCTATGCCGAGTGCCAAATGTTTTGCCGAGTGGGTGCCTTTATCGGGCATTCGGCAAAGAGGCTCTTTACCGAGTGCCGCTCTCGGCAAACTTAACACTCGGCAAAGATCGCTTTGAAATGCACTCGGCAAAGCTCTCGGCAAAAATTTACGCTCGGCAAAGATGCCCTCCTCCGACGGTAATCACCCAACGGTGACCCTTTGCCGAGTGCCTACTGTTAGGCACTCGGCAAAGTTTTTTTTCGTAATTACTTTGCCGAGTGCCAGGAATCTGACACTCGGCCATGAACCTGGCACTCGGCAATGCTAAGGAGTTATCTCGGACCGTGATTGATGACTTGGAAAATGAGGCGCCTATGTTGCTCTGTAAGTTGGAGAAGATCTTCTCACCCGGCTTCTTCAATCCGATACAGCATTTGATATTACACCTCCTGTATGAGGCACAAATGGGGGGGCCGTGTAGGCCCTTGGTGCTATCCAATCGAGAGATGTCTAAAGACTCTTCGCAAAAAATGTAGAAATAAAGGGAAAATTGAGGCTTCTATTGTAAATACATACATTCTGGAGGAGGTGTCAAACTTCACAAAAAAATACTACGCCGAGAACCTTCCTAGCGTGCATAATCCATCCTCTTGTTACAATGTTGGCGAAAATAAATCGAACATCAGCCTTTTTCGAGGGCAACTCACAAGCGCAAGTGCATCGACCACTAAGACCTTGACATATAAAGAGTGGCGCTGCATCATGATATATGTGTTGAACAACCTTGACGAGGTGGCGCCGTACATTGGGTAAGTTCTCAACGAACTTGTTTCAATACACCATCACTGTTCCTCATCTAACCCCTTATTTCACGTTGGTACAGGGAATTTATTCATCACTTCTGGAATCAATCAAGGGATCCTACCCCGCAGGAAGCTGATACCCTTCTTTCAAAGGGTGTGAGACCAGGGAGGCCCGATTTCATTTCTTGATTCAAAAACAAGGTACTTTCGAATTTAGCTCGTACTTAGTTCGACCTTTTAAGTTGCTCGTACGTTCAAATAATATAATGATCTATCCTGCTCGAGCTTGCAGGTCCAAACCGATGTGTCTATCAGTGGCGAGTTGAGACAGGTTGCAAACGGTTGTGCCTATAGGGTCAAGTCATTTACCAGTTATGATGTGAATGGATATCGCTTTTACACAGCAAGCTACGAGCAGAGTCAGCCCAACCGAAGAACCACAAATAGCGGAGTTTTTACCCCCGGCACTGATGGACACGACTATTATGGAAGAATTGAAGGAATATACGAACTTTCATTTGCAAATACCATCGGTTGCAAACCTCTTAGTCCTATCATATTCAAATATCATTGGTTTGATCCTGGAGTAACGAGACGGACCCCTCATCTTGGGCTAGTCAAAATTTGACAGGATTTCGTCTATCCAGGAGATGATGTCTATATTGTGGCTCAACAGGCCACGCAAGTTTAGTATACCTCATACGCATGCCAAACCAAAGAGCATCTTAAGAGTTGGGCTATTGTGCACAAGGTATCACCACACGGTAAACTACCTGTCCCAAACGATGAAGATTACAACTTCAACACAAACATATATGACGGAGAGTTCTATCAAGAAGAGAGACTACAAGGGATGTTCGAGATAGACTTAACCGAAACGATAGGAATAGATGTAGACAATGATTGGGTTGATGACGAGGACGATAGAGATGACGTGCAAGATGTGAAGGACTTACAGATGCTTGAGCGATTACGTTTAGGCAATGACAATGAAGACAACATTCCTTCTTCGGATAGTGTTGATTATTTCGACATGGTTGATAGTGATGATGAGACTTATGATCCAGCTAATCCCGATCATGCAGATTATTTATAATACATGTAATACAATGTTATTTTGTAATTATGTTTTGTTTATTTTGCATCTATTTCTAATTACTTCTTGTTTATTCTTTCTAATTTCTAATTAGCTCTTGTTTATTCTTTCCAATTGCAGGTGATTGAACAAAGATGGTTGGTAGTCGTCAGAGGAACGTGTTCTCGATTTACCGAAGGACACGCCCTATGCCGGCTGCAGAAGAGGAGCTGTCGGATAGGAGGAGGAGGAGCAGTAGCAGGGGGCAAGCTCGTCCTCCCACGCCGGTGGAGGAGGAGGTGGTGGCCCGAGACGGAGAAGGGGACGGGGATGAGGAGGAGCAGGCTCGGCAGACGGACGAGGAGGGGGTGGGGACTCGGACGATGAGGAGGAGGCTGTAGGTACAGGTTTCGCGTCCTCTAGTTTGTCGAGTGTCTACTTGCGAGGTCCCGCGAGCCTCCCTCCTCCGCTGGCAACTCATCAACGCCCGATGATTCGCCCCGAAGGGAAAAAGTAAGTAACTTAAGATGTTATCAATACTTCTTCATATGATATGTTGAAAATTAAAGTAGAAACTAATATTTTTTTCTTAATCACTTATGCAGGAACTGGACCGTTGTGTCGGGTGGTGGTATCGCACGTCATGTCAATGGCATCCTAGGTCTTCTGTGCAGGACCCACTTCCCTAGCCTGGTTGACCACGCCGGAAGAGGGAGCCGACCTACACCTTTGACCACTACGCCAACGCCCTCGACGCGAAGGCTGAGAACAAGATGGTGCGGGTGAAGCGGGACTTTTGGACAAGTATTCATCGCACCACGTTGCTCAATACATCACATTCATTGGACTTTTCTTGAAATAATAAATGGATACATCGTGCCTGTATGCCGCTTTATTACATATGCGAGGAGGGATTTGAGGCCAGGGCGGAGGCGGTGCTTACCAAAGCCTGCAAAAAAATCTCGTCGTGGACATCCATTATGAGATGCGCGTCTAGACCGTCGTCACTTACCACAGGTCGATCCTTGGAGAGGATGTTAAGAAGCCACAAGCAAGAAGCATGACGCTGACCCGGGACCAGTACATATAGGTAGATAAAGAACATTAATATTGATTTCTTTTGAGATTAAGTAGTCTTAATTTGTTCCTCTTATATGTCAAATACTTGATGACGTGCAGATGTGTCCCTGGTGGTGCGCCGCGTATCCTGAGTGCTGGGAGATGATAGTGGACAGGTGGTGCGGCCCTGAGTGGGCCGAAGCGCACAACACTATCCGGGAGCGGCGATTGCTGATGCCAGGTGTACCGCACCATCAAGGCAGCCACAGCCTCGCCGCATACGGACAAGCATGGGTACTTGAATTCATTTCTCTATTCTAACGCTCAATTCTGCCTAATTTCTAATCATCTTGTTGTCTTTCTCGCAGTCGGCGTCACATGCGGGCCAGGAGTGCACCATGTTCATGACATATGCTATGGCCCACAAGGGCAAGGCGATGTCCGACATCTCCTACAACCTGGAGGACCCGCCCGAGGCGTACAAAACCCGACCGTCTACACCCGCATCAATGAGTACACGTCGGCGGCAAGGTCTCTCCATGGAGACGACTATGACTTGAGCTCCCAGGACTTTGATCCAGAGGTCGTCATGAGGATTAGAGGGGGCAAGAGGCATGGGCGGTGCTATCTTGGCGACGGCGTCATCGACACGACCTCTACTCCCTCTCTCTTCCAGATCTGAGCACGGAGCACGGACGCAAGTATTCCCATACGCCCATGGCCGGATACTTCACAGCAGCAGATTCTGTCACTCCAGGTGATTCTAGTTTTATTCGTCGTACATTGATATTTACATACCTTAGATTTGCATTGTTTAAACATTGTGGTTAAATGTTGCAGGCCCAGATCGAGCAATTGGAGGCCCTGCGGGAGGCTGATCGCCAGAGGATGGAGGCTATGGAGGCCCAGCGCGTGGCGATGGAGCAGAGGCAGCAGCAGCAGATGGCGGATGTTCTCCAGTACATGCAAGCTCTTGAACAAAAGACGGGTGTAGCTCCGCCAACTTCGCTATTCGTTACACCGTCACCTACACCTCCACCTTTCGGGCACAGTACTCCTGTAAGTATGAGTATGATTGTTTAAGTTTGTATGTTCATGCTTAGGGTCAAACCGCAACATTACTCGTAGCCTAGTGGATTATTGTCTAACACATGCAATGTCTTCTCCTTTGTGTAGTCTCAATCGGCGGGTTCAAATAATCCACCTCCCAGTCCCTCGAATAATCCAGTTCATGGTACACCACAGTCTCAGTGGAGAGCTTGGGGATCTGGGTAATTGTCTTTGCATTTGTTGTTCACTTGGTGATGGACTTGTGATGCACTTGTGTTAGTTATTTGGACTTATGATGGACTTGTGTTAGCTATTTGGACTTGTGATGCACTTATGGTTATATATGTGATATATATTGTGATGCATCTGATCTATGTGAGATATATATGATGTAGGTGAGATATATGTGATGGATATGATATATATGTGAAATATTATTTTTGTCATGATGCAATGTAAAAATTCAAAAAAATGGGTCGGTTATGGTCACTTTACCGAGTGCAACACTCGGCAAAGACAGCCTTTGCCGAGTGCAATGCCAAAAACACTCGGTAAAGCTGGGAAAACGAAGCCCATTTTGACCAGTTTCCCAGCTTTGCCAAGTGTCGGGGAAGAAGGCACTTGGCAAAGAATTTTAAAAAAATTATTTCTTTGCCGAGTGCCATGCAGAGGGGTACTCGGCAAAGATTTCTTTTAATTTTTTTCTTTGCAGAGTGCCATGCAGAGGGGCACTCGGCAAACAAATTTTCAAAAAAATACTTTCTTTGCCGAGTCCTAGGGTGGTGAGCACTCGGTAAAGGTTTTTTCAAAAAAAAATTTGCCGAGTGCCATGCAGAGGGGCACTCGGCAAACAAATTTTTTTAAAAAAAAATATTTTCTTTGCCGAGTGCCATGGTTGTGGGCACTCGGCAAAGATTTTTTAAATTTTTTTCTTTGCCGAGTGCCATGCAGAGGGCACTCAGGAAACAAATTTTCGAAAAAAAATATTTTCTTTGTCGGGTGCCGGGGTGGTGAGCACTCGACAAAGAATTTTTCATTTTTTTTCTTTGCCTTGTGCCGAACAGTGGGGTACTCCGCAAACAAATTTTTTTTAAAAAAAATGTTTTCTTTGACGAGTGCCATGGTGGTGAGCACTCGACAAAGAATTTTTCAAAATTTTTTTCTTTGCCGAGTGCCCAGCAGTGGGGCACTTGGCAAAGCATCCATTAACGTGTCGTGCGAGCCTTTGCCGAGTGCCCGACAAAAAACACTCGGTAAAGAGATCTTTGCCGACAAATTTTTTGTCGTGTACCCTTTGCCAGGTGCGGCACTCGGCAAAACCTTTGCCGAGGGCAAAATGGTCTTTGCCGAGTGCCCCCTGACACTCGGCAAAGCATGCGTTTCTAGTCGTGAATCCATTCTAGTGGTTTGGTCTCGCTGTCGAGGAACCCTTCCCAGCGAAGCCCACCTTTAAGAGTCTATTTCAGCGAAGCCGAGGCATCAAATACTGGGATATTTAATTTTTTGTCGCTCTTTTGTTTGGCACGAGCTCAATTGCCATCTTTGTGCGTGACACTATTTTTTGCCACCGTACCAACCTAAACTTCATAGTTTTAGACATTTTGCACGCCTGGCTTCTCAACTCACTTCTCTAGTGTGGCAGGGGCACGCAAAAAGGCCAACTTGCCCTTGCTCGTTCATGCGGTGTGAGCAAGCCCCTATGCCGGCTTCTTCGTCCATGCTGTCCAACCCGGCGGCAGCCTTCTCGGTTGCCTCATCCACGCTGGTGCTAGGCATGCGAGAGTCGTTTCGTGTGAGCCTACAAGGCGGACCAGGAAGGAGAGTGTAGGCCGCTACGACGATGGCCAAAGCGATGGTGGCGTGCGCATGGTCGACGACATGCGCACGCTCGGCAAGCTGAGCAACTCCTTGACCTCCACACGCACACGGCTACGCGCTGACGGATGGGGAAGGCGGCGCAGAAGTCTACCTCTGGGTAGTCGGCGCTGGTACACTGGTCCCACCACACGCGCGACCGGTCCTTGACCCACAGCCGCCCTGCTGGTGTAGGCCTTGGCCATTTCCCGCGGCGGCGACAGAAGCGAGCGCGAACGACGACGACACTGTTCCTCCTCCGTCGTCGCCGCCGCCGGTCACCACCTCCTCTTCCTCTTCGTCGTCGTCGTCCTGTCCCGCCTGCTGGTGAGGCCGACGGAGCTGGAAGAGGGGGAGCTCCGGGCGCGGGGCGTAGTTAACGTCAAGGGAGGTGAGCACACTAGTGGCAGGCCTCCTCTTGTTGCTGGTCGGTCCGTCGGCGGCGTACCCTTCGTCGCCGCCACCGCCGCGCTTCCAGCGCCGACTCGTCATCGTCGTCTTGCGGGCGGCCAGCAAGGAATTGGAATTGGGGGGGGGGGGGGGGGGGGGGGGGGGGGGGGACCCGAATGGGATTGGGTTCAGAAGTGGGGGAGGAGGTGGAAGTGGTCGTCGCCTACGCTCCGAACCTGGATGCCCATGGACGTGTGCGTGGCCCTGGGACTCCTCATGTCCGAGCTCAACGACGACCCCTTGTGTGGCTGTGTGATCAGCTTCAGTGAGTAATGGTGAGCCCATGGCGGCCACGAATAGGAAGAGGCACGGCCGCGTCACCCTGGAGGACGGAGGCAGAGGTGGCACGGACAATGGCGAGGCTGGTAGGACGAAAATGGCAATGGTGCGACGGCAGCGCCGGTGGGACAGCAGGTTGCAGCTGGAGGAGCGTCTGCGCGTCGCCAACCCTACGCGCGTGTGAGGTTGCTGCTCGGCACGACACGTGGGCAAGAGGGAGGTTCACACGGACTAGCGCAGCGCGCACGACCGACGACAGGTGGGCCGCCTACTTCTTGTCGAACGTTGGTGGCGCATGCGCGGGCTCACAGTGTGCCGCCGGGACGACCTTCATGGCAAACGAGTGCAGTAACAATGAGTAGTTGCAGGCCAAAATCGAGGATGTAGTGCGGGGAAGACAAATAGTGGCCATCGAGCTGAAGGATAAGGCAGGGGTAGGGTGGTCTTTCGCTTGCCCTTGCCACGCTAGACAAGTGAGTTGAGCAGCCACGCGTGCAAACTGTCTAAAACCATGAAGTTTTCGTTGGCGCGGTAGCAAAATGTAGCGTCACACACAAAGATTACAATTGAGCTTGTGCCAAACACAAGAGTGGCAAAAGATTAAATATCCCTGAAATACCAAATTTGGTGCGTCGTGTCGCCGCTCGTCGGACCGCACGAGTCGGCCTGCGTAGGCGTTCAGGGAGAAGATAAAAGGTAAGGAATAGGCTCTGTTCATCCGGCTTATAATCCGTATTTTTTAGCTTGTTTTTTTAGTTAGAACAGTGTTTTTCTCTCACAACAAATCAGTAAACAGTGTTTTTCAGCCGGCTTATCAGCATAGCTGAACGGGGCCATATTCGCCATCTAGCATGCTTGTCTATTAAAATCCAATATAATAATGAATTTGGTGTCTTGTAGCATACAAGTCCAATTTTATAATATCTTTTGGCAAAGACAAGGATTTTTTAATGGTTTGTGACAAAAGCCATATTTTAATGGTGTCCTCCTACAAATTTTGCCTTTTTATTGTGACTAGCAAACATGCCCGTGCGTTGCAACGGGAGAAAAATTATCTAATGTTTTTTAAGAAACGACAACGAGAATATAATAATACATATATATTTATTTTTTACCATATATGTAAAATTTAAAATCTATAGTTTATTTTATAATAATAATGACATCCGATCCACAACATAAATTAATATTCTCAATAATATGACAATATTCTATTAAGTTTCTAGCGAATTAAAATACAACATTGGTGATTTTTTCTCCCATTGAAAAGCAGATAAATATTTAGATGTAAATATATCACAAATTTGATTTTTATACTATTCATGTGTTGCTACAGTTAAATATCAAGTTCCATTACTTTGTTTGAGGATCCAAAAATATATGCATTTCTAGTATTTAATTAATGTTGGCGATGAGTTAGTTGCTGACATATCAAGAATTTCCCCCTGTTCGGCTGAGCTTATCAGCACGGCTGATCAGCCGTGGAACAGTATTTTTCTCTCACAGCAAATCAGTCACAACCGGCTTATAAGCCAAAAAAAACAGCCTGCCGAACAGGGCCTTTATCTCTCTGCCGATGATTATGACGGAAGATCTTTCTCGTTATTTCATGTGTCAGCCCTTTTGGGGATTGCTATATTATTCACATTGGAGTAGACAACAAACTGGTCAAGATTTCAATTTTAATATACGATTTTAGTTAGCTGGACTATAGGCTGATCTAAGTTTTAATAAAAATATTTTATAATCAAAACTACATAAATATTTTATTTCATTGGAAAGTCAATGGTTCAAGTGGGTAGGGTTTTCGTGCGTATGCTGATAGGGGTGAATGTGTATGCGTTGTGAGTATCTGCATTGTACTGTGTAATCGCAAAAAAATGGTCCAATAATATTATGGCCCTGTTCGGCAGGCTGTTTTTTGGCTTATAAGCCGGCTGTGGCTGATTTGCTGTGATAGAAAAATACTGTTCCACGGCTGATAAGCCGTGCTGATAAGCTCAGCCGAACATGGGGTATATTTACTCTTTCTTTTGTTTATATGGGAAAAAAAATCACGGGAGCAAAAAAGAGTTACTGGAGCAAAGAACGTGCACAATAAAAAAGCCTGAGAGAAACTGATATGAACCATGCAAACAAAATAAAATCGGAATCGATACGGAAACTGAAGCAAGCGTAACAAGGATTGGGTGGAAACGACCTGTTCAAAGAAACCAAGACTTGGAAGGAGGCTGGAGTGGGCATAAATTAGACAAAAACGACCTGGACACGAAAATCATAATCAGACGATCTAAGCATGAATCCGGAGGAGATTAGGAGATGGACGAAAAAAACTGTGGCAAGAAATTTTGCCTCTTTAGTATTAGGTATATATATATAGGTTAGCAAATATGTTCGTGCGTTGTAATAGGAGAAAAAAAAAATTGTCAAACGTTCGACTCGTTGACTTTAGCTTGCTGCGCAGCTGGAGCAGCCATGACATCTTAATTTGTGTAAGTGATACTTTCTATACCGTGAGTGGTTGCTGCAGGCTGTTAATGGAAGCAAGGATGACAATGTTAGATATTTATTTTTATTATTTCTCTATAAAAGTTAAAAACTACATTTTATTCTATGATGGTCATCGTATCTATATTATAAGTTAATATTTGTCGGTACCAATAGTATAGGGGTACCCCACATTTAACGATCATAAAAACTAAAACGATTAAGTCGCAATAAAGCACAGCCCACTACGAGCGACAGGTCCGCCTCGTACGAGGCCGGCTCGACGAAGTGCCTCGACCGCGCCCCGTCTCCGACTCGTACGAGCCCCCCTCGACGGGAGGCCTCGACCGCGTTCCAACCCGCACGGGGCTTGACCGCCCCGGGCGGTCCGACTCGCGTGAGCCCGGGTCGAGGCGCTCGACCCCCTCAGTCCCCACCTACTACGGGACGAAAAGTCAAAGCGTTTAATGCAACCTACCAACCGCCACCTACCGGTATGGTCACGGCCTGGGTCGACGTGGGAACAATGCCGGTGTCAGTTTTCACTGTTTTATCGCCCATCCCGTGATGGGAGGTGAAAAACGTCACTATACCCGCCATGCCTCATCCTGTGTGTCACTATTAACCCTCGAGGGAGGATACGACAAGGCCCGTACACCAGGATTTCAGGGATTCGGACTTATCCGTTCGGCCTCGACCCTACCACGACCCGACCTCGACCACCGACACGGCGCAACAGGGAAGAAAGGACGGTATGGCGCGACGCTCCGGGTCACTTCGACGCCTACGACATCACGTTCCAGAGGATGGCCTCCCATTCCTGAGGCACGTCGCTACAGTCGACTCAACAGGATCGACAAAACATCATCTCAAGGCTCCCATCGTCCTGGCCTCACCCCGTCCTATAAAAGGGTAGGCCAGGGCCCTAGAGAAGACGACGGACAACCAGTCATACCCAACATAGCGATCAACATCTCAAGCAATCATCTTGTACTCTTTCTTTTTCTCCTTTGAGACTTGGGCTCGTCGCCCTCTCTCGCAAGCTTGTAACCCCTACGCAAGCACCCCGGTGCAAGGAAATACAAACCTCTCTCACCCCCGCTGGACGTAGGGCCCTCTTTTGCCCGAACCAGGATAAACCCCCGTGTGTTTTCCTTGCATCACCATCCAGGGAAGGGACACGCAGCATTTTACTGGTTGGTTTAGGACCCCCCGGGGTCCGAACACCGACAGTTGGCGCGCCAGGTAGGGGAGCGCTGCGTGCTAACGTCGCTTTCCCGCCTTTTCCCTGGATGGCTGACCCCGAACGCCCTATCCCGTTGGCCACGGTGATCTGGTTCGGGAGTTTGGAGTTCATGTCGCTCGGCTATGGCTACGATATGGTCCTGCTCCCGCCAAGACACTCTACCGACGAGGATTACGAGCTCTCCCAGCCTGGGGGAGCAGTCCGCCGGTACCGTCGCTCCAGGCTGGCGCGAGCCGCTCGGCGGCGGCGAGCCCGGCGCAACCATCGTCTCCACCTGACGGAGGGCAATGGGATTCCCCGGTTCGGCGCTTCCCAGCCAGACGCCGGCCCGGATTTTCTCGTGGAAAGTCTGGGCACGATGGGCCTGGCCGAGGACAGCATGCCAGCGGAGAACCCCGCCGCTCCTCCGCCTGGTGCAACGTCGCTGCCCCGTGCCTCCCTCCCGGCGAGGGCGGCAACATCTCCTTCGCCGTTTCCGCTTGGGCTGGTTCCGGCCACCCAAGCATACGCTTCCTCCGTAAGCACTCATATGAGTGCTTATGAGGAACTCCCTGGGCACCACCTACGCTTCACCCTTGACCTCGTCGCGTCCACGCCGGCTTCTGATTATCTGGACTCTACTGAGACGCCAGAAACAGAACCCCGTGTGGCCGCTTCCCCACGCCGCAACCCCGGTAGCGGCTCGCAACGACCGTGCATTCCCCCGTCATACTATTATTTTGGCGCCCCTGACTCCGACTCGGCTGACGATACCTACGATCCGACCCGCGAGTGTTTCAACGTCGATGTTGAAAGCGCGTCGGATTCGCAGGAGCAACAGCCGGTCGGAGGAGGGCGCACGCCTCCTCACGACGGGCACCCTGCCGGGCAAGGCGAGGCTCAGCTCCCTGCGGATCAGGGGGCGCAGCTCGACCAAATCCGCGAGTTGCGGGAAAGGCTCGACGAGGAACGAGAAAATCTGTGTCTACTCCAACAAACTCTCGAGCATGAGCGCGCAGAACGCGTACTTGGCGGGAGAGCTCGCGAAAGAGCTCGCGACGTCAACCGTCGCATCGACGAGGACCGGATAACCGATCCCCCGGTCTTCGCTCGAGCCAGCCAGAATGTCGTCGCCGCCGCCATGCTCCTCCGCAACATGCCCGAGCCATCAAACCCCGAAGCGCGCCGGGCTCGAGATGAGATCCGAGAACTCCTCGAGACTGCTGCCCTGCAGCAGGCAGAGAGCTCTGCCTCGAGGCGACGCGAGCCCGCCTCGGAGCGGCTCGCGGAGCCCTCCCGGAAGGAGAGGGAAGCCTCGGTTCATCCCGAACCTGCCCGACGGATCCGGATGGCACCCGCCCCCGAGCCCGTCGCTCATGACCAAGAACCTCGAGACACCCGTGGCAACGTCGTCGAGCGCCGCACGCGCAAGCACGGTGACGGTGTGGCTCGAGGCTACCACGTGCACAGGGGCGGGCGCTACGACAGCTCGGAGGATCGCAGCCCTTCGCCCGAGCCCCCGGGCCCTCGGGTCTTCAGCAAGGCAATCCGCGAAACGGTACTGCCAGCACGGTTCCGCCCTCCCACGACTCTCACCAAATACAACGGCGAGACCAAACCCGAACTTTGGCTCGCCGACTTCCGCTTGGCGTGTCAGTTGGGCGGGGCCACCGACGACCGAGTCATCATCCGCCAGCTCCCCCTGTTCCTCTCCGACACCGCTCGAGCCTGGCTCGAGGACCTGCCGCCCCAACAGATCCACGACTGGGGCGACCTCGTAAGGGTGTTCGAGGGGAACTTCAAGGGAACTTACATGCGCCCCGACAACTCGTGGGACCTCCGGAGTTGCAAGCAGAAGCCAGGTGAATCCCTCCGGGATTACATTCGGCGTTTCTCCAGGCAACGCACCGAGCTGCCCAATGTCACCGACTCTGATGTAATTATGGCCTTCCTCTCGGGCACCACTTGCAAGGAGTTGGTCCGAGAGTTGGGGCGTCACACCCCGCTCACTGCCAACGGGCTGATGGACATCGTCACCAACTTCGCCGCCGGCGAGGAGGCAGTTGGTGCCATCTTTGGCGGCGAGCAGGGCACTGGCAAACAGAAGACCGATGATCCTGCGAGCTCCGCCCGAGGCTCCAAAAGGAACAACCGCAAGAAGAAGAAGGGCCAGCAGGGCAAGCTCGAGGCCCCGGCCGACGAGCTTGTCGCCACTGCCGAACGCAAGAAGCCTCGAGGCCCCCCCGGCGGGGGCGTCTTCGACAAAATGCTCAAAGAACCGTGCCCTTACCACAAGGGGCCCACTAACCATAACCTCGAGGATTGTCATATGCTCCGCAGGTACTTCGAGGGCGCTGGCAACAAGGCCGCCGACAAGAAGGAAGACCCAAAGGGTGATGGCAAGGAGGAGGGATTCCCCGAGATCCACGACTGCTTCATGATCTACGGAGGACCCTCAACCCGCCTCTCAGCGCGCCAGCGCAAGCGGGAGCGGCGTGAGGTCTTCTCCGTGCAGACGGCGGTCCCTCGCTTCCTTGATTGGTCCGCGGTGGCCATCACTTTCGACCGTGATGATCATCCGGACTACATCCCCAATCCGGGGGTCTACCCACTTGTCGTTGATCCCGTCATCGCCAACACGCGCCTCACTAAGGTACTCATGGACGGCGGAAGCAGCCTCAACATCATCTACTCCCAAACCCTCGACCTCCTGGGGGTCGAGAGGGCGCGCCTGCAACCTAGCGTCGGGGGCTTCCACGGTGTCGTGCCAGGGAAGCGGGCGGAACCCCTCGGACGGGTCGATCTGCCCGTTTGTTTCGGCACACCGGCCAACTTCAGGAAGGAGACCCTCACCTTCGAAGTGGTCGGATTCCGTGGGATATACCACGCCATCCTCGGACGCCCGTGCTACGCCAAGTTCATGGCCGTGCCAAACTACACTTACCTCAAGCTCAAGATGCCCGGCCCAAACGGCGTCATCACAGTGGGGCCCTCATACGAACATGCCTACGAGTGCGACGTCGAGTGCGTCGAGCACGGCGAGGCGGTTTTGGAGTCGGCAACCTTGGCCGCAGACCTCGACGGTCTCGCCAACGAGATTCCCGATCCGAAACGCCACGCCGGCAGCTTCGAGCCCGCGGAGGACGTCAAGCTCGTGCCCCTCGACCCCGCTGATCCCAATGGGAAGGCGCTGAACGTCAGCGCCACCCTCGACCCGAAATAGGAAGCCGTGCTCGTCGACTTTCTCCGCGCAAATATCGACATTTTTGCGTGGAGTCCCTCGGATATGCCGGGCATACCCAGGGAAGTCGCCGAGCACGCCTTGGAGATCCGGGCCGGGTCCAAACCGGTGAAGCAACGCCTGCGCCGCTTCGACGAGGAGAAGCGCAGGGTCATCGGCGATGAGATCCACAAGCTACTAGAGGCCGGGTTCATCAAGGAGGTTCACCATCCCGAATGGCTAGCTAATCCTGTATTAGTTAAGAAAAAGAGTGGGAAGTGGAGGATGTGTGTAGACTATACTAGTTTAAATAAAGCATGTCCGAAAGTTCCCTTTCCTTTGCCACGCATTGATCAAATTGTTGATTCAACTGCGGGATGTGAAACTCTTTCGTTCTTAGACGCCTACTCCGGTTACCATCAGATAAAAATGAAGGAGTCCGATCAGCTCGCGACTTCATTCATCACCCCTTTCGGCATGTATTGCTACGTTACGATGCCCTTCGGTCTCCGGAACGCAGGGGCAACGTACCAGCGATGCATGCAGCACGTTTTCGGAGAACACATCGGACCAACCGTCGAGGCATACGTCGATGACATCGTAGTCAAGACCAAACGAGCCGACAATCTAATAAACGACCTCGACATCGCCTTCAAATGCCTTCGAGCAAGGAATATCAAGCTCAATCCAGAAAAGTGCGTTTTTGGCGTCCCCCGAGGGATGCTTCTGGGGTTCATCGTGTCCAAGCAGGGCATCGAGGCCAATCCAGAAAAAATCTCTGCCATAACCAAGATGGCCCCCATCCGAGATCTGAAAGGCGTACAGAGGGTCACGGGCTGCTTAGCGGCGCTCAGCCGTTTCATTTCGCGCCTCGGCGAGAAAGCACTCCCTCTGTACCGCCTCTTAAAGAAATCGGAGCATTTTTCCTGGACCCTCGAGGCTGAGGAGGCCCTCACCAAACTCAAGGTCGCACTCACTAACTCGCCAATTCTCGTCCCTCCGACCCCAGGAGAGCCGCTCCTACTTTATGTCGCCGCGACATCACAAGTAGTCAGCGCAGTACTGGTCGTCGAACGGGCCGAGGAAGCTCATGCCCTGCCCGTCCAAAGGCCGGTCTATTTCATTAGTGAAGTGCTCTCAGAAACCAAGGTCCGTTACCCCCAAATCCAGAAACTGCTTTATGCTGTCATCTTGACACGGCGTAAGCTTCGACACTACTTTGAGGGCCACCCAGTTACTGTGGTTTCTTCTTTCCCCCTGGGAGAAATAGCCCAGAACCGGGAAGCCACGGGTAGGATTGCCAAGTGGGCGGTCGAGCTCATGGGCGAGACCCTGTCCTATGCACCGCGCAAAGCCATAAAGTCACAAGTGTTGGCAGACTTCTTGGCTGAATGGACCGACACCCAGCTCCCTCCCACACAGCTCCAGGCCGAGCTCTGGACCATGTACTTCGATGGGTCTTTGATGAAAACAGGAGCAGGTGCGGGCTTGCTCTTCATCTCACCCCTCGGAGTTCACATGCGCTACGTCATCCGGCTCCATTTCCCTGCATCCAACAACGTCGCCGAATACGAGGCACTCGTCACGGGGCTAAGAATCGCCGTCGAGCTCGGGGTCCGACACCTCGATGTTCGGGGCGACTCCCAGCTAGTGATCGACCAAGTCATGAAGAGCTCGAGCTGCCGCGACCCCAAAATGGAAGCCTACTGCCAAGAGGTACGACGCCTCGAGGATAAATTTCATGGCCTCGAGCTCAACCACATAGCACGCAAATATAATGAGGCCGCTGATGAGCTCGCAAAAATCGCGTCAAGTCGAACTACGGTCCCACCCGACGTTTTCGCAAAAGATCTCCAACGGCCATCTGTCGACCTTGGATCGGACGGAGGGGTCGACGGGTCACCACTCGACCCCCCACCAGGGGCAGAGGCCCCCTCGACCGAGGCCGAGGCCATGCAGGTAGAGGGATCGACCCCACCGTCTGATGTCGAGCTTGATTGGCGCGCACCGTACCTCGACTATCTTATCCAAGGGGACCTCCCCTCGGGTAAGACCGAGGCTCGACGGATCGCTCGACGGGCCAAAACCTTTGTGATCATTGGAGACGGTAGGGAGCTGTACCGCCGCAGCCCTACGGGCATTCTCCAACGTTGCATCACAAACAAGGAAGGCAGGGACCTGCTCAACGACCTGCACTCGGGGGCTTGCGGTCACCACGCTGCGCCTCGAACCCTCGTCGGGAACGCCTTTAGACAAGGGTTCTATTGGCCGACTGCTGTCTCCGACGCCGTCAAGCTAGTACGCTCCTGTGAAGGTTGTCAGTACTATGCAAGGCAGACCCACCTCCCGGCACATGCTCTACAAACCATTCCCATCACATGGCCATTTGCCGTTTGGGGACTCGACCTCGTCGGACCGCTCAAAAGAACTACTGGTGGCTTCACCCATTTGCTTGTCGCAATCGACAAGTTTTCTAAGTGGATCGAGGCTCGTCCCATCACCAGTATCAGGTCCGAACAAGCCGTGATTTTCTTTACCGACATCATCCATCGATTTGGGGTTCCGAACTGCATTATCACTGACAACGGCACCCAGTTCACTGGTAAAAAGTTTCTGGATTTCTGTGACCACCATCACATTCGCGTGCTCTGGTCGGCCGTAGCTCATCCAAAAACAAACGGCCAAGTAGAGCGTGCCAACGGCATGCTCCTACAAGGCCTGAAACCCAGAATTTTTGACAAGCTAAACAAGCACGGCAAGAGATGGGCCGCCGAGCTACCCTCGGTCCTGTGGAGCCTGAGAACAACGCCAAGTCGAGCCACGGGGTTCACTCCGTTCTTCTTAGTCTACGGGTCCGAGGCTATGCTTCCGACAGATATAGAGTACGGATCCCCAAGGTTAAAAGCCTACAACGAAGGAAATAACAACGCCGCAAGAGAGGACGCCCTCGACCAGCTCGAGGAAGCCCGAGATGTGGCCTTGTTGCATTCTGCCAGGTACCAGCAGAGTCTCCGACGCTACCACGACAGGCACATACGCAGGCGTGACCTTAACGTCGGCGATTTGGTGCTACGTCGGAACCAGAACACCAAGGGACGCCACAAACTCACGCCACCATGGGAAGGACCGTACATCATCGCAGAAGTACTAAAGCCGGGCACCTACAAGCTATCCAACGAGAAGGGCGAAATCTTCACCAACGCTTGGAACATTGAACAGCTACGTCGCTTTTTTCCTTAGAAAGCCTCGAGGCCTTGTATTTCCTTTTTCATCAATAAAAACCACAGCGATGTTCAAACTTTTCGTTTCACAGTGAGGAAGGATCGACTCTGCACTCCCAGAATCGACCCTCCCTCGGGGGCTACAAGGGGGGGACCCCCCAGTCCCTGAAAAAACTTGTACTCTCTTTCAAAAATTTAAGAACCGCTTTTTCGATCGACTTCGCCGCAAGAACACCCTAAGGTTCGAAAGGGCCCTCGAGTCAGGAGTATCACTTCAACCTCTGAGGTTACGGTACCTCCACTCACCCCTCATGCCTTCTAGGGGCGCAACCGCACGCTAAGTAGGTCTTATGACGGTTCTTAACTTTGAAAGAGAGTAGCACACTCCCCGCCGCTTAGGTCAGTTTCTCACACGATCTACAAGGCCGCAAGGGCACCCTGAAGCTCGAGGGTAGTCGAGCCGCGAGATCGCTTACGCCCCCGAGGCTACGGTACCTCCACTCGCTCCCCACGCCAAAGGGCGTGACTGCGCGTTAAGTAAATCGTATGAGAACACAACCCAGGCCGAAAGGGAAAAAAGGCTCGAATAAAACTAGATTCGTCACAAACTAGTTTAAGTTTTGAGTTCTTAAGGCCCCCAGGGCCACCACGATCAAAATTCAAAATAACTAACTTGTTACACGGGCCTCCGTGCCCAGATTTGGCTCACAGGCCTTCGTCATCAGCAGGCGGCACCACCTCGGGCTCGAAGAGCGAGGCCAGGCGGCTCCCAGGCCCCTCCGCGGCTTCGATCAGATCCAAGCAGGCATCTGCGTTCTCCGCGTCCGTCCGCTCCGGGTCTGTGATGAAGCCGTCGGCGACGAGCTCCATGTCGAACACAAAACCAGAGCGAACGACGGCCAGTGCCCTCTTTACGCCGTGGTGGAGGCTGTCCCGTATCTTCTCCCGGGCAAAATGACCTAGCGCGGCCATCCGACGGATGAAGCAGTTCCCTGGGGCGTCCTCTCCGGTGTCGGCGTCGGGTCCGACCCCCAGACCGTCGCACACGGTGGTGATCGCGCCCTCGAGCAACTGGGTCCTCCGGGTCTCGGCTTCCAGGAGGCTCTGCAGGGAGTTCGCGGTCGAATGGGCCTCCTGGTTCTCGCGCTCCAGCTCTGGAATACGACAAGCTAACATTAGCACCCAATACGACGCACCGACGGCATAACTACAACAGATTATACTTACCCTCGACGTGAGTCTTCAAACCCACGACCTCGTCGCCGAGCCCCCCGCACGTCCGTTCGAGCCCCTGGAGGGCGCTGTCCTTCTCACGAACGGCCGCCTTCAGGGCCTCGATCTCCTGGAGGGCGGTCCGGAGCGCCGCGTCCTTCTCCTGGACGGCCCCATTCAGCACCGAGACCTCGCCCTTCAGCGCGCCAAGCCGGGCTGTCACCTGCCCGATCTGGACGTTGAGGGCGTCCCGCTGACGGCCAGCCTGGGAGACGTCCTCCTCGAGCTCCTTGACCCGCGCCGACAGGGGCTCGAGGTCTCGGCGGGCCTGGGCAGCCTCTTCCCGAGCCTTGTCTGCCTCGGTGCGCATCGAGGCCTCGGCCGCCCACGCCTGCATCGCCTCTTCCTTCACCGTCGAGAAGGCGGTGCGCAGTTCCGCCAGCTCAGCGGACCGATCGGCGAGCCTCTTCTGAGTCTCCTCGACCAGGGCCCGTTGCCGAGACAGGGACGCCCACACACCACTCTCACTCCGGATGAAGAGTGACTTTCGGCGGGAGGCCTCTTTGAGTTCCTAATTCAAAAGAAACCAAAAAAGATAATGAAACCAAGGAAAAAAGACACAGAGAGCCACGAAAGAAGCTAACAGATTAATCGTACCTCGGTGGCATCCCGTATACCCCGCGAGACGGCGTCGGTCGCCACGCGGAGTAGCCGATCGAGATGCTGGCGAACGCCCTCGAGGTACTGCCAGCGGTGGACCTCGTCCCTGTCGTTCAGGACGAGGATGGGCTCGCCGTCGAGGTTTGCGGCATCCTTGAACGCAAGGGGCGGCCCTCCCCACCTCGGGATCTCCTCCTCGGCCCGCGCTATCGCCAGAGCGGCGAAGTCCGGCCACGATGATGACGCCCCAGCCGGGGCACCTCCCGGCCCGGTCGAAGGGCCGGCTTCGCTCGCACCCCCGGCAGGGGCCGAGGCTTCCGCCCGGCTTGAGGTCTCGCCCTCCTCGGCCCCCACGATCTCCTTTCCTTTGTCCAAGGGGGCGTCGTCGAGGACGATGACCACGGGCGCTTGTCCCTCGACAGTGACCGGCCCCTCGGCAGCCTGTGCCTCCGGAGCCGGCACCTCCGCCGTAGACGCCCCCGCGGCCGGCATCTCGCTCGACGGCGGCTCGGACGCCGGCGCTCCCACCGCCGGTACCCCCGCGACCGGCGCCTCGACCTCCGGCGCGGCCGCCTCCGGGGCTCCGGAAGAAGGCCCGACGGCCCCACCTTCCGTCATGCCCACCGGCCGCACCAGTAGGTCCTGCTGCGGCTGCGGCTCCCTCGCCGGCGCCACCATCTGCTCCGGCGCGGGTGTGGCCTGGGGCTGCGGCTCCCCCGCCGGCGCCACCTCCTGCTCTGGCGCTGGTGCGGCCCCCTCCGCGGTCGCCTCTGCGGCCGCCTCCTCCATAGCCACCTCGACGGTGGCCTCAGCCGAGGGCAGCGCCTTGGGCTCCGCCTCGACCGGGCCGGACGCCGCCGTCCTTGCCGGCTCTGACCCCGCCACCACAGGATCGGGGCCGACAGCCGTCGAGGCACCCGCGGCCTCCCGTTGCCGACGGCGCTCCTTCGCCGCCTCGACCTCGCGGACCCAGGCAGCGTCCTGGGCCGCCGACCGGTTGAGGACGGAGGCGCTGGCTCGAAGGGACTTCACGGGGGTGGGCCCCATGGTCTCCGCCTTCCGCTTCAGTCTGAAAAATAAAAAGGATGAGTCGATCGACGAAATCAAGAAATAAGACGAGTCCCATCCTGTTCAGGAGCTTACCCAGAAATCGGCACCAGGGGCCTCGACCCCCCACGGTCCGAGCCGCTCGAGGTCGCAGGCGGCGGCCTCGCGGCATCCCCGCCCGCGGACCGGGCGCTCCTCGGGGCTCTCGCCGGTGCGCCGCTACGCGCTTTCTGCGCCTCCGAGGCCAACTGGCCTCGGGTCTTCACGCCCGATGAAGGCGCCGCCGACGACGATGTCGGCACCCCCACCCCCGTCCCCGCCTGAGCTTGCGGGGCCTGGGTTGGGGCAGGCGCCCCTGTCGACCCTCCTGGCTGGGTCCGGGGCGAGGCGACCCCTCCCGCCGAGGGGCCCGCCTCCCTCTTTTCCTCCTCTTTCTTCTTCTTCCTCTCCTCCTCTTCCTCGTCGTCCTCCTCGACCTCCTCGACCACAACGACCGAGGAGGATGGCCCCGCAAGGGGCTCCAGCAGAGGGCGGATGTCGGGGAGGTTCCCCAGCCCGGTCGCGGCCTCGTACCGCGACAAGGCGTCGTCATCCTCGCCGCTGCTGCCGTCGTCCTCTCCCGACATGGTCTCGGAGGGCGACGGCTCTAAAGGGACCCCGTCGATGGCCTGTTGGCGCCGGAGTTTTCTCCGCGCCTCCTTCTCCCTGGACTTCCGGGCCGCCCGCTTCTTGGTCGACTCCTTGGCCGCCTTCTGCTTCAAGGCGTGCTCCCGTCGAGCGTCCCGAGCAGGTTGGTCCTCCGGAACCGGCGGTCGAGTCTCCCGCAACGCCGATAAGTCCTGCGCAATGGCGTCGACCGGGTCAGGGGAAGGTCTCAGACGCGAATCGAACTAAAAAGACGAGCGTACTAAGGAGCTTACCACGGGCTCGAACCCCTCAGTGGGCCTCATGGGGAGCCGGTCGGCTTCCTCCGCCTGGAAGGTCCCCACCATCCGGCGGGCTCGGCGAAGCCCCTCCTCGGGGGTGAGGGTCTCGTGCGACATCCGGCTCCCCTCCAAAGACGCCTCCGGGGTCATCTGGTCGAGGCGCAGGCGGCGTCGGCATAGCGGCATCACCCGACGACGGTGGAACGCCGTCGCTACTGCCGCCGCCGTCAAGCCTCGAGCACGGAGCTGCTGCAGCGCCGCCAGCAGCGGGTCCAGGCGCGGCTTCTCGACGTCCGGCACACCGTACCCCCAGTTGTGCTCCCGGGCGGTCAGCACGTGGCCGGTATACCTCGGCAGCTGGTTCTCGTCGTTGCGGAGGTAGAACCAGCCCGTATGCCACCCGCTGTTCGAAGAGATGAGGCGCGCCGGGATGTACTGTTCCGACCGACTCGACCTCAACTGGAGGACGCAGCTCCCTACTCGCACGGCGTAGAAGGCGCCCTTCGCTCCCGCGTTCCGCGCGAAAAGCTCGGCCTTGAAAAGGTGGAGCCACAGGTTCCACTGCGGCTCCACCCCGAGGTATCCCTCGCAGACCGCCGCGAAGATGGCGGCCTGCGCAACGGCGTTGGGGGCGAGGTGGTGGAGCTCCACCCGGTAGTAGTGGAGGAGCGCCCGCATGAAGGCTGACGACGGGATACCGAACCCCCGTTCGTGGTAGCTTACAAAGCTCACCACGTAGCCTTCCGGGGGGGCCGGCTCCCGGTGGGTCGACGGCGGCGCGATCCACTCCGGCCGCGACCGGCTCGTCCTCGGCCGCAGCAACCCATCCGCAACCAGCTCCTCCAGCTTCTTCTCCGTCACGGAAGAGGAGGCCCAGCCGTCGGTAGCGAGGAACTGGCTCTTTCCAGCCATCAGCGCCGGCGGGGAGGAAAGGTGTGGGGAAAAAGGGCGGCGGCGGCAATGCGGACGGAAAGCGCAAGGGGGCTAGGATTTCCTAAGGCAAAGGATGGCAAGAACGCAAAGAACCGGAGGGGAACACAGACCCCAGGGCCGCGCTTTTATAGACCGGGAAGAAGTTCAACGGCCGCGCGAAAAGGTAGCAACAGTTTCCCGTAATAAATGCGCCCACCTAACCGTCCTTCTTGCCTTACAGGAGCGGGGCACGTGGCCGTCCCCACGCAGTAACCGAACGCCACGCCGCCCACTACCGCGCCGATCCCGCCCTAAAAAGGCGCGCCTGGCTAAACGGGCGGGCGAGATCCGCGGACGGATATTCCGAGATTCCGCTAACGGGCTCCGGGCCCATTTTAAGTCTCGAGGAAGCGAAGGCTGGCCCTCGACCTGGGTTCGACAGCCGCCCTCGAGCAACAGAGCAAGGGACGACCAGGGATGCGCCCGTACACGGCCAGGGCTCGAGCCACGCTCTCGAGGCACCCCGAGACGTATTCGAGGCCAAAGGATGAGGACGGAGCAGGAATCCCCTCGGGGGAGGCATCGAGCCCTCGGAATCCCGTCGCAGGGAACCGACATCCGCACGACCACTCCTTGGCACCATTTGAGAGTGCCCCCGGGCCCCAAGCCGACTCCTAACGACTGGAGCACGGACTCTCACTCGAATCTCCCCGCTAGTAGCTCACCGGAGGTCGTCGCACTCGCCCGAACGGGGTAGTACGACGATCCCCACCCCTCCTCCTCCTCTCCGTGGGATGAGCGTGAGGGACGGACGACGAAAGACGGCAGAAACTCCGATCGACCTTGTGCGCACGAGGCTCGGGGGCTCAGCCGCATCAACTGTTCCCTAGCAAACCACGATTAAAGACCTCGGAGGAGACTTTCTCAATACTCCACCAAGGCCTCGGGGGCTACACCCGGCGGGTGCGCTCGCGCGCCCCCACCAGAAGAAGTCCTGGAAGCACTCAGATGTCCCTGTCAAGGAGGCGAACAGCGCTATGACTCCAGTTCATCGGCTAACAACCTCTAGGAGAGTGAACGTACACTCACCTAAAGGCTCGGGGGCTACTGTCGGTACCAATAGTATAGGGGTACCCCACATTTAACGATCATAAAAACTAAAACGATTAAGTCGCAATAAAGCACAGCCCACTACGAGCGACAGGTCCGCCTCGTACGAGGCCGGCTCGACGAAGTGCCTCGACCGCGCCCCGTCTCCGACTCGTACGAGCCCCCCTCGACGGGAGGCCTCGACCGCGTTCCAACCCGCACGGGGCTTGACCGCCCCGGGCGGTCCGACTCGCGTGAGCCCGGGTCGAGGCGCTCGACCCCCTCAGTCCCCACCTACTACGGGACGAAAAGTCAAAGCGTTTAATGCAACCTACCAACCGCCACCTACCGGTATGGTCACGGCCTGGGTCGACGTGGGAACAATGCCGGTGTCAGTTTTCACTGTTTTATCGCCCATCCCGTGATGGGAGGTGAAAAACGTCACTATACCCGCCATGCCTCATCCTGTGTGTCACTATTAACCCTCGAGGGAGGATACGACAAGGCCCGTACACCAGGATTTCAGGGATTCGGACTTATCCGTTCGGCCTCGACCCTACCACGACCCGACCTCGACCACCGACACGGCGCAACAGGGAAGAAAGGACGGTATGGCGCGACGCTCCGGGTCACTTCGACGCCTACGACATCACGTTCCAGAGGATGGCCTCCCATTCCTGAGGCACGTCGCTACAGTCGACTCAACAGGATCGACAAAACATCATCTCAAGGCTCCCATCGTCCTGGCCTCACCCCGTCCTATAAAAGGGTAGGCCAGGGCCCTAGAGAAGACGACGGACAACCAGTCATACCCAACATAGCGATCAACATCTCAAGCAATCATCTTGTACTCTTTCTTTTTCTCCTTTGAGACTTGGGCTCGTCGCCCTCTCTCGCAAGCTTGTAACCCCTACGCAAGCACCCCGGTGCAAGGAAATACAAACCTCTCTCACCCCCGCTGGACGTAGGGCCCTCTTTTGCCCGAACCAGGATAAACCCCCGTGTGTTTTCCTTGCATCACCATCCAGGGAAGGGACACGCAGCATTTTACTGGTTGGTTTAGGACCCCCCGGGGTCCGAACACCGACAATATTGATAATAATATAATAATATTCTATTAATTCAATATTTTTGAGGATCCATGAAAATATGTATTTTTAATATCTTATTAAAGTCGGAAAGGGGTAATCGTCATCGTGTCTTGATTTTCATGTGTCAACACTCATTGAGAGTTGCACTGGTATATGTGGACAAATGAAATATTTGCACTGATATGCAAATAGTTTGGAGAAACATTTATTTTGATTAGATTGGATGACAATCTGCTTAAGATTTAAATTTACGATTTGTTTACTTAGGCTATTGGCTGATTCATGTTACACTAATAATTTATTTCTAATTAAAACTAACAACTTAGTAATAGAAATATTTTTTATTAAGACTGAACGTTTCAAACATAATATCGTGTTTATTCTTTATCTTTATCTTTTTATATATATGAAAAGTGTATTTCCTTCGTTAGAAAAGAAAAACAAAATACATAAACATGGAAAGGACATTATTTCTGGAAATAGAAAAGTCACGGACATCACCGTGCACGAGTGCGACAGCACATCTGAGACCACGACGTACGATCCGGAACATGTATGGGCAAGTAAGGATGAAAACGGTCGAAAACAGATTTACGATATAGAAAAATGAAAACGATCGGTTCGAGATATTTCTACATTTAGTAATTAAAGAGTACAAAAAATGGTAGAAAATGGTTGTGAAACCAATTGAAACTGACAATTTTTCATGTTAAAAAATGGTTCATAATATAGAAAACGAAAACGGTCAATTCGGAATATTTCTGTTCCGTTTTCATCCCTGCAAGCGGGAGGATGGAAAAAAGATCAAGATGGAAACGGAAAAAATATAGATAGAGTGCTTGTAACACGGATACAATATGGATGATTAGGTTGAACGAAAATTGAACAATGGTAAAAATTTTTATCTCTTTATTATTAAATATAGATATAGATGTAGATATAGATATAGACAAGTGCCATGGGTACCAAAATAAGGACAGTCGGCGAAGACCGAAACTGAGTGGTGGTTGCAGGAGCCGCGTGAACCAGTAGAGGAGATCTCACGCGCCTACCGCAGCACATGGCGAGAACGAGGGAGCTGCAGCCAGGGCGAACTAGTAGAGGCATCAATGCAAGCAATGCTTGTTTCTTCTTCTGTCCGTCTTTTATTTATTAAAGGTAAGTAAACAAGACTTGTTTATCTATGCAAGGCTCTGAATATTCATATATTGATTCGACATTGGGATAGAATTTCTACCACACGTCCACACCCCTGTTGGAAGTGTAACTGTGTAAGAAGAGTTCAGGCCTTGTTTAATTCCTTTCACGAAACTTTACACTCTATCTCATCGAATATTTAGATACATGCATAAAGTATTAAATATAAACTAAAAATAACTAATTACATAATTTGTGACTAATTTGTGAAACGAATCTTTTAAGTCTAATTAGTCTAGACAATGTTGTGCTACGATAACATATGTGCTAATGATAGATTAATTAGGCTTAATAAATTTATCTCGTGTTTTAGGCTTAATAAATTTATCTCGCATTTTAGTGACGGATTCTGTAATTTATTTTTTTATTAGTATCTGAACACCCTATGCGATGCTCCCATATGGCACCCGATGTTACACACCAAAACTTTACACCTTGGATTTAAGACGAACCTCAAGCTTAGGATATGACGGCACATGTTTGCAGTGTCATCTCGGCACTTTTTTTTTACTCCCTTGTTGATTTGGTTTGGTTCAATGCTCGTTCTGTACTACCTCTCTCATTGTTCGTGGAATCTATGCAGACGAAGAAGAAACTCCCACTCCATGATGATGATAGTGCCATGAGTAGGGCTTGCAGAGTTTAGCTGAAGACCTATACTGCTGCAACAAGGTGCACCAAAATTAGTTCTCCCTTTATTCTAAATGCGAATACAAAAGCACAATGAAAAACAAATAATAGAGAGGACATTGCTACATTCCTATTGCAAGATACGTTTTTTTGCTTTCTGGACTGCACAATTGGGTTCGGAAAACTGGTATGCTGTATGATTCAGGGTATTTTGTATGCCTTTTGGAAACTATACTTATATGAGGTGGTCAATTCAAATTGCTTCTCTCATTGACTGTTCTGAAATAATCAATCAGACGGGCAGAATTTGAACATACGCATATTTATATAAAAAATCCTTTAGCATGGACCATACCAAGAGAACTGAGCAAAGCTGCAATACAAGATTCATGGATTGTTTTTGGAAAAAGTCTAATTGACCCCCCCCAACTATAAGGGGTGGTCTAGTTTACCCCCTGAACTATGAAATGGTCTAATTTACCCCCTGAACTTTGCAAAACCGGCCAAATCACCCCCTCGGGCGGTTTTGGGCGGTGGTTTTGCTACAGTGTCAGCGGTTTTGCTACAGTAACAGCGGTTTTGTCTTTTTCTTTTTTATTTATTTCGTCTGAATCTTTGAAAAATCATAGTAACTCACAGAAAAATCATAAAATGGAAAATCCAATTTTGTTGGACTCCACATGAGTAGATCTACACAGTGAATATATAATATAGTATGCTTTAGTATAAAGTTTTTGCTGTAAATTTTGATCTATTTTTTTCTGTAATTAATTTGAATAATTCATACAACAAAAATTTTGTACTAAAGCATACTATATTATATATTCACTGTGTAGATCTACTCATGTGGAGTCCAACAAAATTAGATTTTCTATTTTATAATTTTTCTGTGATTTACTATGATTTTTCAAAGATTTAGACGAAATAAATAAAAAAGAAAAAGACAAAACCGCTGTTACTGTAGCAAAACCGATGACACTGTAGCAAAACCACCGCCCAAAACCGCCCGAGGGAGTGATTTGGCCGGTTTTGCAAAGTTCAGGGGGTAAATTAGACCATTTCATAGTTCGGAGGTAAACTAGACCACCCCTATAGTTGGGGGGGTCAATTAGACTTTTTCCGATTGTTTTTCATATACTCACCGGCCATCAGGAAACTCTAAATATGTCTTTTTAAGCCTAAAAATTTCTGCATAGTTGTTTTGTTAGCAACAAAGACTTTTTGTTCTATCTAACATAGGATAGCGATTGACAAGACCTTACATTGACTCGGCATATCTCAAGCAAGTCTATTGGTGGATCAGCTATCAGTATAGTTAAACGAGCCATTTTTATGGTCATTTTTCTTAAGTACATTGTGCTAATATACAAAGGTAGCTATGCTTCAACTGAAATGCAATTCTCTTTTTATATTACCAAAATGTGATATCATCTTTTTTGTTCTATTCTTAAAAGTCAAACCAAGCATTAATCTATAAACATGTTAGAAAGACATGGGCGCGCTCTCCTTTTGTTGTCCTATGTGAACTCTGAAATCTGTATATGTTGAGTACCTAACTTAGATCCTGATCATAAATAGGTAACATTATTAGCAATAGATAACTACAGGCGACATAAACATTCAAAGGCCCTAAATACTCCTCTCTGGTTCTCCGTTACTTCTTTTGCTCCAATTGTCTGCCACAGGCTTTCAGAGGCTCAACATAGAGGTATTCTGCATCTTCAGAAGTTCAGATACTTTCCGACACATATTGTGTACCTGCTGATCCGGAGTGAAGGAGAATATAATTAGTGGAATATTAGATGTATTGCATTGGGCCTCATGGGCTGATTATATAGGGTACATAGGACTAACACCTCACGTGGGTACACAATGTGGTACTATTCCTATTTACTCTAACATCCCCCGCAGTCACAGCAGGAGCGCTGCAGACGGTGAGACTGGAGAAGAAGCTGACAAAGCTAACATCCCCCGCAGTCATAACAGTCGATGCATCGCGCATGCTGTGGCTGGAGAAGAAGCCGATGACTCCTCATGTAAGGCGGTAGCCCTTTATGCCAATTTATAGATCCTAATCCTAGCCGCCGCCGCTTCTGCTTCGCACGCCCCCGGGGAGAGGTCGATCTCCGCCGGGGGCAGCGCCCCCGTTTAGGTGCCCTATCCTAATTGATCCGGCTGCCATCGTCGTCGTCGCGCAGCAGATCGGGACCTCCCCTACGTAATCGCCAGGCCGCCGCCGCCTCGTCCCCGGGCTCGTCGTTGGCTGTCACCGTCAACACCTTCCTGATCTTCGTCGCATGGAGGTAAATGGATCTCGCCCCGTCCCGTGCCGCCGTGGTGGCGGCCAGGCCCGGCCACACGCCCCGACCTTGTGCTGCCATGGAGGCAGCCGAATCTGGCATGTCGCTGCTGTTGGGCGGATCTGCCCATCTTCACCACGTCGATCCGCGTCGACGCCTTCGACCCCGCGTGTCACCCGATCGGGTCGCACCGCCACTGTCATGCCATCTCGCTGGGTACATCCGATCTCCTGCTACTATATCTTTTTGGTTTGCCCGATCACTAATCGGGATTGAGTTGCCATCGCCCGTCGACCTCGCGCGTACTACTCGGCATGCCATCGACTGTGCATCTGCCATCCCCGCACGGCTGTACGCCCCACTGGCTCGTCATCAACACCATCGCCGGGTACTACGTGCATCTTCTCCGAGCAACAGGGCTGCAGCTGTGTCGCCTCATCGGGCCGCAGCACCGCCGCCCGTGTGTCCGCTTCGCCGTTGCATCTATATCGCCGTCACCTGTGCATCGACGACTGTACTGCGCAATCCCCGTTGCACTATCCGTCTGCACAAAGTCTTTGTCTTGCTGATTGGGTCTTCGTCATCGAGCTGCCCCTACCCACACCGTCGCTGAGCCCTGCTCGCCGGTCCGGTCGCCGCATCGCATCGTCGCTGAGTCCTACTCACCGATGCGTCTTCTCCCGCATTGCTTCTTCTTCGTCGAGCACAACCTCACGGTTGGGGGCCTCTCCCTTGTACGTCTGGTATTGGCAACACTGTCGCGTGCTTTCGTCCTCGACATGTTGCTGGATCTAGCAAATCCAGCCTCGCCTCGGCGCTCAGGCGACTTGACTGCATCGACTTCGGCATCGACCCTCCCATTCCCACCCCGTCTGCCTCGATTGCATCGTCGCCTTTCTTCTACGTCCACGACGGCCCTGACTGCGTCGATTTCGGCATCGCCTCCTCCCACGACGATTGCCTCAACGCGTCTCCGTCATCACCATGGCGCCCCTTGTGCGCCTGCAGCTCTGATACCATGAAGGAGAATATAATTGGTGGAATATTAGATGTATTGTATTGGGCCTTATGGGCTGATTATATAGGGTACATAGGACCAACACCTCACGTGGGTACATAATGTGGTACTATTCCTATTTACTTTAACACTGAGATGCTCCAGGTCTTAAATCATACTATACTGCACGAATGCAGGTTCAGAATTTCGGATTATGGCATGGTAAATTTTAGAAACAGAAGTTCAGAGTTCCTCCTTAAATCTGCAATCTTCGTGTGTCTACTTGCCCCACTGCAGCCACGTCGGTCATGATATGGATGCCCGCTTTGAATCTGTGCCCCTAAGAACACGGTAGGATTTCATAAGAGAAGAGAAGGATAAACAACCGAAAAAGCATGCACACCTTTGAATGCATGCTTTACATGATGCTCATGGATTCTACTTGCAGTTGCAGATTGGAGGAATTCATTGTTGCCCCGAAATCATGTTTGTTCCTGAACTAATCATGGATGACTGTTACAAGGCAACTCAGACAAGACATCATGGTGTGAACTCAGAAAACGCTGTAGCAACTAATCCTTGGCTAGTATTTTCTTTTGGTGACTTGACAACAACCTGGCTGAGAGGATCAAACAAAAATGAACAGAAGCTGCTCTGTTTGTTCCTCAACCCTCATGCTCTTTCTCCATCAGACGCAAAAATGGACCTATGGCTTCTCAGAGCACAGCTTATGCCTCTTTCTCCCATGTTCATATCTTGGGAGCGAAAAAACATTCTGCCACTCATTCTCACGCAAGAAATATGGCAGCAGATTTCCCACGATTTTTCTTGCCTTTGCTATTGTTCTGCTCCTCTTCTTGGCCTCTCCCACAAGCTCTTGCACCGAGCAGGAGAGCAACTCCCTGCTCCAGTTCCTTGCAGGGCTCTTGCAGGACGGCAACCTCACCATGTCATGGAAGAATGGCAGACTGCTGCAAATGGGAAGGCATTGCCTGTAGTCCAGACAAGATGGTCACAGATGTCTTCTTGGCTTCTAGGAGCCTTGAGGGATTCATCTCACATTTCCTCGTAACCTCACGGGCTTGTTGCGCCTCAATCTATCCTATACTTGTTTTCTGGTGGCCTACCGCTGGAATTGGTGGTTGTCCAACAGCATCACTGTGCTTGACGTCAGTTTCAACCAAGGGCCGGTTCAGTTCCAAAAAATTCTGCAAAATGACACTGTAGCGATTTTCGTTGTTATTTGGCAATTAGTGTCCGATCATGGTCTAATTAGGCTTAAAAGATTCGTCTCGTCCATTTCGTCCAAACTGTGTAATTAGTTTTATTTTTTATCTATATTTAATACTTCATGCATGTGTCCAAAGATTCGATGTGACGGGGAATCTTGAAAAATTCTGCAAAATTTTTTGGAACTGAACAGGGCCCAACTCAGTGGAGACCTGCAAGATCAGCCATCTGCAACCTCTGTACGGCCTCTGCAGGGCAGTTTCCATCGAGTACATGGGAGGTCGTGAAGAATCTGGTTGCACTCAATGCTAGCAACAACAGTTTTATTGGGCCTATACCAACTGTGCTTTGTGTCAGTGCACCATCCTTTGCTATGCTTGACTTGAGCTACAATCAGTTCAGCGGAAGTTCCCTCCAGGCCTTGGCAATTGTTCCATGATGACGTCTCTTAATGCTGGGCATAACCGCATAACTACTTCAGTGGGATTCTTCCGGATGAGCTCTTCAATATTACCATGTTGGAGCACCTCTCTTTTCCAAAAAAATCAATTGGAAGGATCACTCAGTAGTAGTATCAGCAAACTCATTAATCTCCCTAGACCTTGGAGGGAATGGATTTGGTGGCAATATCCCAGATTCTATAGGTGAGATCGAGAGACTGGAGGAGATTCATTTGGACTACAATCAAATGTCTGGGACTTTCCATCAACTCTTAGCAATTGCAGAAATCTTATAACCATCCACCTCAAGAACAACAATTTCTGTGGAGAACTCACCAAGGTTGATTTCTCCAACTTGCCCAATCTAAAAACCTTGGATAATATGTGGAACAACTTTACTGGAATAATCCCAGAAAGCATATATTCATGCAGCAATCTAACTGCACTGCGGCTATCTGCAAATAAGTTCCATGGCCAGTTGTCAGAAAGAATTAGCAGTCTCAAGTTTCTCTCATTCCTATCACTTCTTGACATCAACCTTACAAATATCACAGCTGCACTTCAAATCCTTAGCAGTTTCAGGAACCTAACCACCTTGCTAATTGGGTATAACTTCAAGAACGAGGCCATGCCAGAGGATGAAATAATTGATGGTTTTTGAGAAACTCCAGGTCCTTTCCATGAGAAACTTCATTGTCTGGATTCTGGAAAGATACCCCAATGGTTAACAAAGCTCACAAATTCGGAGATACCATTTTTATATAACAATAAACTAACCGGACCAATACCTGACTGGATCAACAACCTAAACTCCCTCTTCTATGTAGATTTATCAAGCAACACCCTTACAGGAGAAATTCCAACAGCATTAACGGATCTGCAAATGCTAAAAACAATGTTGCACCAAAGGTTTTTGAGCTGGCTGTTTATAAGGATCCGTCACTTCAATACCGCATTCCCAATACCATCCCTAAAGAGCTAAATCTACGCAACAGCAACTTCACTGGCACCATCCCAAAAGAGATTGGTCAGTTAAAAGCACTCCTTTCAGTCAATTGGAGCTCCAACAAACTATATGGAGAGATCCCTCAATCAATCAGCAACCTCACAAATCTGCAGGTGCCATCAAGCACTGCTACAATTCCAGATGCACTGAAGGGTCTGCACTTCCTTTCTCAATTCAATCAACAATAACAACATAGCCTTTTGTCCCAAACAAGTTAGGGTAGGCTAAAGATGAAACCCAAAAGAGACGAGAAATATGGAGACACATAAAGGGACATAAAGAGCACAAGACAGAAAGAGGTCACGGTTCAGGCACGTTGATTGCCAATCTCCAAGCGCTCCTGTCCATAGCTAAATCCTTGGAGATATTCCACTCCTTCAGGTCTCTCTTAACGGACTCGTCCCAAGCTAGTTTAGGTCGACCCCTACCGCTCTTTACATTATCGGCCCGCTTTAGAACCTCACTACGCACCGGTGCCTCAGGAGGCCTCCGTTGGACATATCCAAACATTTCAACCGATGTTGAATCAATTTCTCCTCAATTGGTGCCACCCCAACCCTATCCCGAATATCGTCATTCCGGACTCTATCCCTCCTTGTGTGCCCACAACACCAACGCAACATACGCATCTCTGCTACACTCAATTGCTGGACATGTCGCATTTTTGTAGGCCAACACTCAGCACCGTATAACATCGCCGGGCGAATCGCCGTCCTATAGAACTTACCTTTCAGCTTCTGAGACATCCTTTTGTCACACAGGACGTCAGAAGTTTGACGCCATTTCAACCAGCCGGCTGAAATTCTATGCCTAGCATCTTCATCAATGTCTCCATCCTTTTGTAGCATCGGCCCTAAATACCGAAAAGTATCCTTCTTGGCCACTACTTGCCCATCGAGGCTAACGTCTCTCTCTTATGCCTAGTCGCGTTGAAATCGCACCTCATGTACTCGGTCTTAGTCCTACTAAGTCTGAACCCTTTCGACTCTAACGTGTGCCTCCATAGTTCTAACTTCCTATTAACCCCTGCCCTACTGTCGTCAACTAGCATCACATCATCAGCAAAGAGCATACACCAAGGGATATCACCTTGTATATCCCTTGTGGCCTCATCCATCACCAAAGCAAATAAATAAGGGCTCAAAGCTGACCCCTGATGCCATCCTATTTTAATTAGAAAGTCACTGGTGTCGCCATCACATGTTCGGACAAACGTCACCACATCCCTGTACATATCCTTGATGAGGGTAACGTACTTAGTTGGGACTTTGTGCTTTTCCAAGGTCCACCACATAACATTTCTCGGTAGTTTATCATATGCCTTCTCGAGGTCAATAAAGACCATGTGCAAGTCCTTCTTCTATTCCCTATATCTCTTCATCAATTGTCGTAATAAGAAAATCGCCTCCATGGTCGACCTACCAGGCATGAACTCAAACTAATTTTGGGTCACATGTGTCACTCTCCTTAGGCGATGCTCGATAACCCTCTCCCAGAGCTTCATCGTATGGCTCATCAACTTAATCCCACAGTAGTTAGTACAACTTTGAACATCTCCCTTGTTCTTGAAGATAGGTACTAATATACTTCTCCTCCATTCTTCAGACATCTTGTTAGACCGAAAAATAAGGTTAAAAACTTAGTTAACCATACTCAAAGGTAGGACCCTCATTCTCCCCATTAAACAATTTGTCAAAGTACTCTCTCTATCTGTCCTTGATCTCGTCATCCTTTACCAGAAGTCGATCTGTCCCATCCTTAATGTATTTTATTTGGTTGATGTCCCTTGTCTTTCTCTCGCGGATTCTAGCCATCCTATAAATGTCCTTCTCCCCTTCCTTCGTGCCTAGCCGCTGATAAAGGCCATCATACGCCTGACCTTTTGCTACACTCACAGCTCGCTTTGCAACCCTCTTTACTATTTTATAGCCCTCAATGTTGGCTGCACTCTTGTCATGGTGAAGACGCTTGAAACAGTCCTTCTCCCTAATAGCCCTTTGCACCTCGTCATTCCACCACCATGTGTCTTTCGCTTCTCGTTTGCCTCCCCTACTCACGCCAAACACTTCTGAAGCCACCTTCCGGACACATGTTATCATCTTTAGCCACATGTCATCGGCATCTTCTTCTTCCCAAGACCCCTCGTCTAACATCATCTCCTTAAACGTTTGCGTTGCTTCCCCTCTAAGCTTCCACCACTTCGTTCTCGCAATCTTGGCCCGTTTGTCCCGGTAGACATGTACCCGAAAGCGAAAGTCCGCCACCACAAGCTTATGTTGAGGGACACACTCCCCAGGTAACACCTTACAATCAAAGCAAGCACGTATATCCTCCCTCCTTGCAAGGATAAAGTCGATCTGGCTCGATTGTTGTCCACTACGAAAGGTCACTAGATGGGATTCCCTCTTCCTAAAGAGGGTGTTCGCTATCAACAAGTCATAGGTCAACGCGAAGTTCAAAACATCCTCCCCCTCTTGATTCCTACTACCATACCCAAACCCCCCATGCACCCGCTCGAAACCTACATTAGTCGCACCAATATGGCCATTGAGGTCTCCTCCTATAAAGAGTTTCTCGTTGATAGGCACGACACTAACCATGCTATCAAGAGCTTCCCAAAACTGCCTCTTGGTGCCCTCGCTAAGACCTACCTGAGGGGCATAGGCACTGATCACATTCAGAACCAAATCTCCAACTACCAACTTGACCAAGATAATCCTGTCACCTTGCCTCCTAACATCAACGACTCCATCCTTAAGGCTCCTATCGATCAAGATGCATACACCATTCCTACCCGATGTTGTCCCCGTGTACCAAAGTTTGAAGCCAGTATCCTCCACCTCCTTCGCCTTCTGGCCCTTCCATTTAGTCTTCTGAACGCATAGAATATTTACACGCCTCCTAATTGCTGCATCGACTAGCTCTCTTAGCTTACCCGTTAGGGATCCTACGTTTCAGTTACCTAGACGAATCCTAGTTGGCTCGGCTAGCTTCCTTACCCTTCGCACCCGTCGAGGGAAGTGCGAAGACCCTTGCTCATTTTTCACTACACCCGGGCATAGATGTAGCGCGCCACTAAGGTTGCGACGGCCCGACCCTTGCTCATTTTTCATCGTACCCGGGTCACGATACGACGCGCCACTAAGGGGATGACGACCCGGCCCTTGCCCATTTAACTCCACACCCGGATTCCGATGTAGCGCGTCGCTAAGAGGGTTACGCCTCAACGAATCTCTTGTGGGTTTCAAATCCATAAGAGTGGCTGTTTTTTACTGTTGGTTCGCCAGACCTTAACACATCCTCCTCCTTTACCCGGGCTTGGGACCGGCTATGTTGAGACGACTCAAGAAAGTCTTCCAGTCAACATAGACGGAGTTCCTTTCTCAATTAAATGTTTCCAATAATGACCTAGAAGGCTCTGTTCCAACTTTAGGCCAGCTTAACACATTTCCAAACTCTAGCTTTTACGGAAACCCAAAATTGTGTTGTCCAATGCTTGCAAATCACTGCAGTTCAGGTAAAACAACATTGGGCTCCAAGAAGCGGCAAAACAAAAAGCTATAAGCTATCTTTGTGCTTGCATTTGGTATAACTTGTGGAGGGATTGCCATTCTATTCTTGCTAGCTTGCTTCTTTTTCTTCTTCGGGACTACAAATTTCATGAACAAAAACAGGAGCAACAATGGGAATGTCATACGAGGAATGCCATCCAACCTCAATTCAGAGCAATCCTTGGTGATGGTTTCACGAGGCAAGGGAGAACCAAATAAGCTCACATTCACTGACCTGGTGAAGGCTACAAATAACTTTATAGCAAGGAGAATATCATAGGCTGTGGAGGTTATGGGCTAGTCTACAAAGTTGCATTATCTGATGGCTCCAAGGTCGCCATAACGAAACTTAGCAGTGAAATGTGTCTGATGGATAGGGAATTCTATGCAGAAGTTGATGCACTCTCCATGGCGCAGCATGAAAATCTCGTGCCACTCTAGGGCTATTGCATTGCATCCAGGGAGATTCAAGGCAACATGGAGCACGTCAGCCTGGATGATTGGCTCCACAACAGGGATGATAATGCGAATTCATTTCTTGATTGGCCGAGGAGGCTAAGATGACACAAGGAGCAAGCCAGGGTCTGTCATATACATCCACAATGTGTGCAAGCCTCACATTATTCACCGTGACATCAAATTCAACAACATCCTACTGGACAAAGAATTCAAAGCCTGTGTTGCAGATTTTGGGCTATCCAAATTGATCCTCCCCAACAGAACGCATGTTACAACTGAGTTAGTTGGCACTCTTGGCTACATCCTTCCTGAGTATGGGCAAGGTTGGGTGGCTACCCTGAGAGGCGATATGTACAGTTTTGGGGTAGCCATGCTTGAACTGCTCACAGGCCAGTTGCCCGTTCCAATCTCGTTTGTGTCAAAAGAACTCGTCCAATGGGTATGGGAGATGAGATCAGAAGGAAACATATTGAAGTTCTGGATGCAGCACTACGGGAACAGGGTATGAGGAGCAAATGTTGAAGGTGCTGTTGCTTGCCAGTGTGTCAACCATAATCCATCCATGACGCCAATAATACAGGAAGTAGTCTCTTGCCTGGACAGCATAGCCGCCAACGTGAAAATGCAAGATATTTCAGTGAATACAGAGTAATGTGCACGATAAGTGTACTTGAGTGCATTTTTTCTCAATCGGGTGGTTAACCCGTTTTTCATTAAGAAGAATGTAACAACATGTTGCAGAGGGGAGAGTATTCAGGATCAGCTAATAATCGTGTCGGCGTCGCTCCTCACGGGGCGACTCGGGTGGAACCCAAGCGCCGCCACCGCCGTGCTCCTCACCTTCGCCGCACGTCCTCGCCGCCACCCGAGCGCACCGCCGGAGGCCGCGCAGCCGCAAGGAAGGTGGCGGCGGGGTGCTGCTCTACTTGCTCCATTCCACCATCCCCCTCCTCCCCATCTTCCACTCCGGCGGCCGGTTGTGCGCTGCCTCTGGTGGCTGCCGGCGGTGCGGATTCGGGCCCCCCTGGCCCAGATCTGCCGTCCCCGCCGCCGGATCCGCGCGGTGCAGCAATGGCCTGCGCCCTCCCAGGCCGGGCGCGGTCGCGCGCCCACTTGACCCGGACCTCCTCCTTTGTCTTGTCGGCGGTGGCGATGTAGGCCGGAGCTGCCTGGTTTCAGTGCCCAGCGGCCGGATTCGTAGCCCTAGCGGCTGAATCTGGCCCGCCCGGGTCGGGCGGCAACTGTGTCGACGGCGGCCGGCATCAGGCAGGCACGGGGGCTGCGTTTGGACGCCCTCCCTTCCCTCACGATGTCAGCGGCTGCGCACGGCCGGCCGGAGCTGCCGCGGTGGTGGCCGACCGCAGCCTGGGCTGGTTCTGCTCACGGCCGGCGATGGTAAGCAGATGCCGGCTATGCGGGCCTGCACGTGGCGGCCGGCCCGACAGCCTGGGTGCGGTCACCCTCCATGCGCGGCGTGCTGTAGCTGCTCGCGGCGGCTCAGTGCCGTTTGGCAGCGCGGCTGCTCGGCCATCGCTCCGGCGGTGGTGTCCGCCGGGCGCGTGCAGCACGACGACAGTGCTGAGGGCCCCGGCAATGCTTCATGGGGGCGGCGCGGCAACTTGGAGACCGTCCCGGCGGTTGTTGTGCCTTGACCAGAATCGGTCTGGGGCTACCGCCGGTCTGCTGGTGTCCAAGTTTAGGCTCCATGGCGTTGTGCCCCTGCTCGTGCGAGCTGCCAAGAGTAAGGATGGCAACGGGTCGGGTTCGGATCGGGTGGAGTCTCCGTGCACCTAAAACCGAAACCCGAAATCAAAACCCGAACCCGAACCGAAAACCGATTCAGGTGGAAATCCATCACCAAAACCAAACCCGCGGATACCCGAAACCCGAACGAATACCCGAAACCCGAATGGATACCCGAAACCCGCGGATAAATATACACATATTCACATGTATAAATAAGAGGCAATAAATAATAAATATTTTCATGAGTCAATTTTGAATAGATTTAATAATCTAAGTAAACAAGTTATTATTAGCATATTATAAAACATGAGTTTTAATTCCAAATGATTTATTTCGGATATCCATTGGATATCCACGGATGAAAAACCAAACCCGAAACCGAACCCGATACCAAACCCGATACCAAACCCGAAACCAAAACCGAAAACCGTGGGTGAAAAACCATCCCCAAACCCGAAACCGCAGGACCCGAAACCCGCGGGTATCCGACCCGAACCCGATCCGCTGCCATCTCTAGCCAAGAGCTCAAGCAGGTGAGTGCAATGGCAGCTGGGGCCCTTGGCGTTGTGACCCCTGCTCGCGCAAGCTGACGAGAGCTCAAGCATGTGGGTGCAATGGCAGCTAGGGCCCTGGCTGCAAGGATCGTTGTAAGGGTTCTGGGCGAAAGCTCTGCCCAGCAAGGCTGGGCCAGCGGCGGATGATGCTCTTGTGTTGAGCTTCCTCGTTGGAGGCATCACTGAAGAATCTCTCTATACATCCTCCTATGGTGTTTGTGCGCTGCGCAGCTCCCCTTCTTCTTGGCACAGGGCTCGGGCGAGAGTCTTGCCTAGCTCGTGCTAGGCCGACGGCGATTACGCCTCTGGGCATCATTTACCTCCTTGGGGGCGCTGTTGTTGTAGCTTTTGTGCCTTGGATTGCTGTCTTCCTGCTGTTCTTGTCTGTTGTGCCACATCTTCGCCCTTCACTCCCTAAAACATGGCACAAACTGCTCGCTGGATGGTGTCCGCCATTGGTGTCATTGCTTTGTCGTCCTCCTGAGTTTTGGTCCATCATTTTACATAATGAAACTAAACAACATACAAAATTTTTGGCAAAAAGGTGGCTATTCTCCATTTTGGATTTTGGCCTCAAGAGGAAAAAAAACCCAAAAGAGCTCACTAGAACATAATTAATGAGGGCAATAAATTCTGCATTTTGACAAAAAAAAAAAAGTTGGCTATTCTCCATTTTGGATTTTGGCCTTAAGAGAAAAAAAAAAACCAAAAGGGCTCACTAGGCCATAATGAGGGCAATAAATTCTGTATTTTGGATGGAACTAAACATAACTCTGAAAATTTTGGTATTTTGCATTTCACGTTTCAAAGTAGTTAGCATTTTACATTTTATGGGGAACTAAACAGACCCTAAATGCAAACCGGAAAGGTAGTAGTGATAAAAAAAGTAGCAGCATCCTCGACAAATCAGGATCGAAATCTATATCCGCGACCACGCCATCCTCCGCCTGTAATTGCGACATCAGAGTCGAGCGCTCTGCTAAAACCTATATCTGCTCGGAAATCTCTCTCAACGCATCGAAATCACTGATGAAGTGGCGAATCAAGTAGAGGGTATAGGGTAGTCCCACCCAATAACATCGCTCCACACTACAACAAGCGAATACTCCGTAGAAGGCAAGAGAGGTGATGAGCTGACCCAAGTAGGCGCGCAGGTGCTCTCCGTGCGGCCGCGCGGACCCCCAGAAACGGCAGCACCGCCGTTCGTCGGTGCGGCGCGGGGAAAGGAAGCGGAAACGTGAAACGTGGTGAAGGGAGAAAAGGCCGATTTCGCGTACGTATGGGCCGGCAAGCGGGCCCACGTTGGTGAGGCCGTGAGGAAAGGATAACATTTTGATTTTTCCTTTCGAAAAAGTCCACCTTAACTCTCTCATCCTCCCTAAGCTCTGAACATTTAAAACCATTTATTTTAATTAATTAACTCCCTAACTGGTTATAAGCAGTTCTTAAAAGCAGTTTTATCTTTTTCTTTATTTATTTATTTCGGTTGAATCTTTAAAAAAATCATAGCAAATTACAGAAAGATCATAAAATAAAAAAGAGTAAAATGCATGGCGGATCCTCAAACTTTTAGGCCACTCCCATCTAGGTCCTCGAACTAAAGAAGCGACTATCCAAGTCCCTGATCTAGTGCCGACGTACACCAGAGGTCCAAATCCTGTCACGCCAGCGTCATCATCCAACGTGGCCATGCCACGGTGGCAACTGGATACAGTAGCCGTACCAATTTCTCAAAAACCCCTCTCGCGGCCGCCTCGCGCTTAGCCATGCCGGTCATGGTGGCCACCGCGAACGTGTCGCCGCACTTTCCTAGGAACACCATGGCAACGATGAACGTGCCGCAGAACTTCCTCAGTGTGCGTGCGAGCCGCCGCCACGGCATGCGGGCACGCGAGCAGGCGAGCGCAGGCGGGCCGCCGCCGCCGCCACGTAGTCGTGCGTGCGAGCGCGGGTGGTCTGCCGCCGTCGCCGACGCTGCGGTCGTGCGTGCGAGCGCGGGCGGGCTGCCGCCGTCGCCGCCGCTGCGGATGTGCGTGCGAGCCACAGCCGCGGCACGCGGGCGCGCGAGCAGGGGACCGCGGACGGGCCGCCGCCGCCGCGCGGTCGTGCGTGCGTGCGAGCACAACGAGTACGGTGCGAGCACTTGTGAGCACTGCAAGGACGGGGCGAGCACTTGCGAGCACAGCGAGGACAGGGCAAGCACTTGCAGGGGCAGCACAGGCATATGCTAGGCACATCGCGGTGACCCACTGCACCTGGACCTCCGCCGCCCCCATCCAAAAATTCGTCGGCCTCGGTGCATCCTTCTTCGATTCCCCATAGCCATGGCTCCCTGACCTCCCTAGTAACGTCCTTGAGCCAGCTGCTTGCAAGACCAACAATTGGCGGATTTTGCGCCGCCGGCCGCCATTGCCGTGGCTCGAGCTCCGCGCGCAGCCCCGCTCTTTGCCTCACTAAGCCACCACCATTTCGCCCGTTCTAGGTCCGCCCTGATGCCCTCCATCTCGGTCTCGCAGAGGTTCGAGGGAGCTTCACCGTCGCGCCGGGAACGGTGACCTTGCCGCCGGTTTCCACTGCCGCAGGGCATGCCGCCGCAGCCAGCTCTGCTCCACCCGCCTCGGACCTGCTGCGGCTGGGCTACGCTGTGGGGAGGTGACCCCTTTGCACCTCGGCAGGTTCCCATGCTGAGCTCGGCCCTGTGCTGTCACGTCGCGACGCTCGCCGCCGCCATTGCTGCGCACCTCCGCCATGGCCGCCAAGGTGCCTGATGCACCTACCGCCGCTGCCTGCAGCGCGCCGTACCTCCCTCCCTTACCTACCTCACTCGCACGCGCGCCCGCAGTGGTGGCGGCGGCGCCTGCTTGCGTGCCCGCGGCTGTGGCTCGCCGGTACGCCCGCAGCGGCAGCGGCAACCCCTGCTCACACGCGCGCCCACACGCCGACGACTGCTGCTCTGCTCGCCCGCGTGGCCGTGACGGCAGTGGCTCGCACGCCCGCCCACGGCCGCGGCGGCGGCCCCCTACGCTTGCCGGCTCGCCTATGGCACGATCACGGTGTCCAGGTTTTTTTTTTTGAAAAGTTGGCATGGCCATGGTGTCCGGCTGCCACCGTGGCATGGCCACATCAGCTGATGGCGCTGGTGTGGCAGGTTTTGGACCTTCAGTGCGCGGCGACAATAGGTCAGGGACCTAGACAGTAGCTTTTTTAGTTTGAGGACCTAGATGGGAGCAGCCCAAAAGTTTAAGGACCCGACATGCATTTTACTCAATAAAAAATTCAATTTTGTTAGACTTCGCACTAGTAGATCTACACAGTGAATATATAATATCATATGCTTTAGTATAATTTTTTTATCTTTATCTTCTCATATGGAGTCCCATAAAATTGGACTTTTCATTTTTATGTTTTACTATGATTTTTTTAAGATTCGGCCAAAATAAATATAAAAAAAAACGCCTTTGAAAAGCTCGGTCAGGGGATAAAACGATCGGTTCTAAAGGTTCAGAGAGGTGGCTTACCCGGTTTTAGAGTTCAAGGAGGAAAACAGACTTTTGCAAAAGTTAAGGGAGATAATGTGGACTTTTTTCTTTTTCTTTTTAGTAATCTCCATCCGTTAGGCATGTTCGGTTATCTTGGAATAGACACCTGGAACGATTCCTAACCGGAATGATTGTCTAATTTGTATAACATTGACCAGCGGGTATGATCCATAGCATCATTCCACACTAATCGAACAGGCCTTAAGGGAAAAATATCTCCGAAAATAAAACTGATAATGCCAGCATCAGTTTTGTACAGAATATTTAGCATACTGATTTAGCCACCTCTGGTGTTGAACTTTATTATATACCAGTATAAATACATGTTTTTACTCTGAAGTCCAAAAATTGATTATGTCTGTTTTACCAGTGAAGAATTGCATTCACAGGTAATTATAATTTTATTTATAATGCATAGTGCAGAAACACAAACAAAAAGTGTGATAAAAGTTATTCTCTAATACTTTGGTTCAAATAGAGCCACGAAAGTAGCCAAATCGTTTTCGGCCTGGTACTGCACGCGTTAGTATATATGAGAGCTGTTTACATCGCAAACCATTTGTGCAGACTGCCCGAACCATTATAGCAGAGCAGCCACAATGAAGATTTGGAGTGAAAGTGAACTTTATACGACCACCATATTTGCACTAAACTCACAAATTATTGCCTACAAGACAAGGTGCTTTACAAAAAAAAGGAAAAAAAATTATATGGTATTTTTTTCTGAGATATTTACTTAGTGAGTTTGATACACAAGCCGAAGCAGGCCTGAAATCACCAGCTGAGTCCGACATACATTTAAACCAGGTCGTTGCCATCCAGTGTCCACCAGAAACCCACAAGGCCAGTACAATGGAAAATTTCAATTGTCAAACGCGTACCACAGCCACAACTAGCTAGGCTTGATTATGACGACAGCCACAAAGTAAACGCTTCCTTGGGTCAATAAGAACCATAGCACTCAGCATAAATTCATCTATTAATCTGAAAAATCTTCTCGCCCTCCATCACTTGCCCTTCTGTAGCCATCTTCATACCCCACACAAATGGACGCTTTGAATTATTGCGTGTGATTTGTCCCTCCAAGGGGTCTGTCCTTCGTTCAAGATTTTGTCTGTAAGGCAGGTTTGTTATAATGGAACTGATAACAGAAGTGATCCCAAACAAAAAGTAAAAGACATGCTGTAGCATTTTAAAAGCAATCGATCATGGATGGCTAGTCCTAGTATTACGTACCATTTCGCACATGGGAGTCAGCTTACAAAGTGTTGTAACAGATGTAAAATCCAGACAAGGATGTGCCTGGAGCAGCCGCTGCTCCTTTTTGTACTTCGTGCTCTTTCTTCATCCAATCTCATTTAAATTTATAAACTCTCTGGGCACAGCTTACGCCTATGCTTATGCTTCCATGCTGATTCCTTGAGAAAAGAAAACATGTGGACTCCCCATTTCTCATTCATGAAATACAGCAGCAGATTTTCCACGAGTTTCCTTGGCCTTGCTCTCATGTTGCTGCTCCTCTTCTTGGCATCTTCGACAAGTTCTTGCACGGAGCAGGAGAGTAACTCCCTCCTACACTTCCCCGCAGGGCTCTCGCAGGGCGGTGGGCTCACCAACTCATGGCACAGATTACTGCGCTTGGGAAGGTATCACGTGCAGTCCATACAGGATGGTTCACCGATGTATTCTTGGCATCTAGGGGGGGGGGGGGGGGGGGGGGGGGGGGCGGGGGGGGGTGTGGAATCTCACCATTCCTCGGCAATCTTAGTGGTCTACTGAGGCTCAACCTATCCTACAGTTTGCTGTCCGGTGTCCTACCATTGAAATTGATGTCGCCCAGTACCATCATCATCCTTGATGTCAACTTCAATCAACTCAATGGAGGCCTGCAAGAGCTGCAATATTCAACCCCTCTCTGGCCTCGCAAGGTACTGTACATCTCGAGCAACTTGTTTTCAGAACAGTTTCCATCCACCACAAGGGACGGGATGAAGAGCCTGGTTGTGCTAAATGTGAGCAACAACAGCTTCAACGGGCAGATACCTTCTGTATCAGTGTCGCATCCTTTGCTGTGCTTGAACTCAGCTACAACCACTTCAGTGTAAGTGTCCCTCCAGGGCTCAGTAATTGATCCAATCTCACATCTCTAAGTGTTGGGGACAACAACCTCAGTGGGACTCTTCCAGATGACCTTCTCCATATTGCCCTATTGGAACACCTCTCTTTTCCAAATAATCAGTTGGAAGGATCCATCAGCGACATCAGTAAGCTGAAAAATCTGGTAACCCTTAAGGGAATGAGTTCAGTGGTGATATATAGATTCAATAGGTGAGCTTACGAGACTGGAAAAGATTTGTTTGGGCAATAGCAACAACATGTCTGGGGAACTCCCATCAACTCTGAGCAAGTGCACAAAACTCCAAATTATCAACCTCAAGAGCAACAGTTTCTGTGGAGAACTCACCAAGGTCAATTTCTCCAACTTACCAAATCTAAAAACCTTAGATCTTATGGGGAACAAATTCAATGGAACAATTCCAGAAAGCATCTACTCATGCAAAAATCTAACTGTACTACGACTATCCTCCAATAGGTTCCACGGCCAGTTGTTAGAAAAAATCAGCAATTTGAAGTCCCTCTCATTCCTATCCCTTGTCGACATCTCCCTTACAAATATCACAAGTGCATTACAGATCCTTAGGAGTTGCAGGAACCTGACCAGCTTGCTAATTGGACTCAACTTTAAGCATGAGATCATGCCCGAGGATCATATAATTGAAGGTTCTGAAAATATTCAGGTTTTTCCATAAATGATTGTTCTTTGTCTGGGAAAATGCCTCCATGGTTATCTAAGCTCAAAAACTTGGAGAGGAAACCTGACTGGATAGGAAACCTAGACTCCCTCTTCTATATAGACGTATCAATACGGGTGAAATTCCAACAGCCCTAATGGAGCTGCCAATGCTAAAAACAGGAAGGGTTGCATTTGAGCTGCCTGTTTATCCGCTTTATACACCTCAATCACTTCAATACTGCAAGCCTAGTGCTTTTCCTAAAGTGCTGAAACTAGGCAATAATGACTTCACTGGTGAGATTCCCAAAGAGATTGGTGAGCAGTCCAGCCAGAATTTAGTTAAAGTTCCATTACCAACTGTGGTATGTACAGCAACACCAAAGAACATTTGAGCAATACGTGGGACTTGCACTGGTAAACCTTCCCAAAGACATTCCTCATCAGTCTTTTGTGCCATCAAGGTTTTTTGCACATAGATTACCTTGGATTGCAAACCTATAATATCTGGAACTGGAAATAGAAATAGAAACGGAATAAAGGATGGCACATAGGGATTGCAAGTAAACATCTTATTCCACATAAGAGAAAAGTTAAGAACTTGAAATGTGTGCTTCAGATATTAATGTTTACCTTTCTTGTTTGAGCTGCATTAGAAAAATCTAGGATGTAAGCATGTTCAAGAGATGATCGACAGGAGAAAGGCACACCATGCAGTAGTGAACCCGTCGAGAAATGATATGTATGTGATATCAGATTATGCATTGTGAATAATACGTTTTTTCTACAAAGTAATATTCAAACAATGAGGAAAGCACTAGTCATCATATTCAGGGGCAGCATAACCATAGGTTTCCACCACCCGCATTGACACATGGGTCTCATTACCTTGAGGAATCAGGACCAGCTTTTGCTAGGCCAAAGTCAGATAAGTTGGCAATATAAACAAAAAGAAAAATCATCATGTCAAACATAAACATATATATGTATTGCCGGTGGATGATACGCATAGAACTGAAAAATGAGAAGAAAGCACGAGCAAGCAGCTAACACTTATGGAGGCAAGCAAGCCCTTTAGCGGTTCCCAGTGCGATTGAACCCTAGTGCCCCAGGGTTATGGTGCAGCTGTCTCTGTGAACATGGGAAACAAGCTATGTGGTACAGAGCCAGAAGGCCGGGAACGCGCAGCACAGAGAAATGGAGGGGGGGAGGAAGACCGCGCACGGCAATCCGCTGGACCCGCGCTCGGCTGGCCGTGAGGAGCTGGGGACGGCGGAGGGCGGAGTCCGGCGCGGCAGGCGAAAGCGGCGGAGGGGACATGTGGCCGGTTGCGGCGGCGACGAGACCCGAACCCGAACCAGCCTGAAATCGGATCCAACGGTTGCAGCTTTGATGTTTTGGTTTGGTTGGGAACGGGGTTAACGGGTTGGGGGTCCGGCCGATTACTGGACCAATTATATAAAGGAGGGCCTCCTTCAGCCCAAATCCCTCTAGCAGCCCAGCCCAGCCCAGCCCAGCCCACATTCTCTCCTGTTCCACTCGACTCGAGATCCACCCGGCGGCGGAGCGGAGATGGGAGCCGCGGGAGGCGAGGGCGCAGGCGCGGAGAACGGGGACCGTCCAAGGGAGGTCCACGTCGGCGATCTCATGGTGGAGTTCAAGTGCACGACGTGCTCGATGCCGCGGAAGGAGTGCAAGATCGAGTGGCGCGACTGGCACATCCATGTCTGCCGCGAGGCGCAGGTGGCACGTCAGAAGAAGGATCAGGAGCGCGCTGCCCAGAGGCGTGCGGCGAAAGCACGACAAGGCCACGGGCGCTGAGGGGGTAAGGGCCCAACCATCGGGTTCAGGTTTTCTATCTACTATGGATTGAGTTCGCAGTTGCGTTTTGGATCGGATGACCGTCTTATCATTTTTCGCGAGACTATAGTAGACTACTTTCATTCAGATTCTATCGCCGTTTGAATCGGCAGATCTTATCGTTTTATGTGGTGGTGACGACATTCACGGGAGTTTTAATAATTTCGTTCGAATCTGTCCATCCAACGTAATGAATTTGCTATGCTGCATTTGTTGCTGTCCATTATGTCTCATTTATTGCTGTCCAGCTATTCCTCCTCGTATTTTGCCTTGTGATTTCAGAAACTAGCATTCACCTGACATAAAATCAAATTCGTTGGGTTGGTAAATGGTTTTGCAAGTCACCAGTTCAGTGAGGTTTCTCTGCTTGTCTAACGATATTGTACAAAATAAACACAATATTACCTTGATTGTTGTTTCTTGACAGTTCCATCACAACCTGCAAGAAGAGATATATTTGTGTAGTCTCATATTTAATTACTTGACTTTTGAAGGATGGCACGTATACTGTGACACGACACGATACAGTTGAACATCATGATAATTTCAGAAACTAGCATTCACCTGACATAGAATCAAATTCGTTGGGTTGGTAAATGGTTTTGCAAGTCACCAGTTCAGTGAGGTTTCTCTGCTTGTCTAACGATATTGTACAAAATAAACACAATATTACCTTGATTGTTGTTTCTTGACAGTTCCATCACAACCTGCAAGAAGAGATATATTTGTGTAGTCTCATATTTAATTACTTGACTTTTGAAGGATGGCACGTATACTGTGACACGACACGATACAGTTGAACATCATGATAATTTCAGAAACTAGCATTCACCTGACATAGAATCAAATTCGTTGGGTTGGTAAATGGTTTTGCAAGTCACCAGTTCAGTGAGCTTTCTCTGCTTGTCTACCGATATTGTACAAAATGAACACAATATTTACCTCTAGCTTGCATAAGTTCGATGATTGTTGTTTCTTAACAGTTCCATCACTACCTGCACCAAGAGACTGCACTGAAATGTTGATTTATAGGGATTTCATATGATGTTGGGGACGAACAAAATTCATGATAAAATGGCATACATGGGTGGGTACACTACACGGGAAATAATAACTTATGTATTGGAGCAATCCCATATCACAACTTGATGTTGATGTAGGTGCATCTGTTGATGTTGTGTGAGTAAATTGATTTGGAAGTATCAGGTTGGGTCACTGGAGCTGCATGTTAATGATTGTCATCTATAGCGTGCTCATAGCCATAGAAAGCGATGATGGTAATTTCGGTATGAGATATCAAGCTTATAGTAGCTCTGTTGTATGATGCAAATTTCAAAAAGACATAAATAAACCTTCACAAAGTAAAGTTAGGGCATATTTGCAAATGCTCCACCAACTCCAACTCCACCATAGAGTAGCTCCACAAAACCTGGAGTTTCTAGAGCACTCTTTTAGGTGCTTTACAAACTCCACCTCTTTGTCTGGAACAGAACTGGTGGAGCTGTTCTTATGTGGCTAGCGAAGTTTGGAGCAGAAATGAAAAAGGTTGAGCCGAGCTGTTCTTATGTGGCTAGCGAAGTTTGGAGCAGAAATGAAAAAGGTTGAGCGGAGAATTCTAAAACATAGCCTTACATGCCCACAAAATTACTGACACGGGGGGCAGGGGTCTCTTTTTGTGCAGCAATGTACACCACTTGCAGCGAACTATATGCTTGGCTATAGTATGCAGCTAATGCGTCAAGTTTTTGTGCTGCTACCTGGGTATAGAAGTCTAAGTTAACCTAATTGATCAAATACCAAGGCTATACATTTTTTAGAATAAATTCTAAACCTGTGTGTGAAATACATGGACTCATGAAATTGCATCACACATGTGCCACCCATATAAAATTACATGACCCATATTTTATCATGTTCTTCTGAACGACACAATACCTCTTGTGGATTTTTTTTGCAGAACCTATGAAAAATAGCAAGTACACAAATAAATAACTTAAGGCAAATAGTCAACACTGATCTACATCTATGTGCATTCTAGTTTCAGATGGCATGCAAGGAAAAATTAAAATTTAGTTTATAACCATGTTGCTGGCACATGATCAGGTAATGTTGAACTGAACTTTGTCTAGGCTAAACAATGTGCTTATAATTATATAATTACCATATTGATCTTGAATGGGCTACATGACAAAAAGCAGTCTACAGAACTATTGATTATGAATGAAAAGGTTGCATTAAAATAAAAGATAAACAAAACTGCACATATATACAACCTCCAACTCCACTGTTTCATAAAGGGACGATGCTCCAATGCAACATGCTTAGATATAAAAGAAATGCACCATACAACCACAATTTCAAGGGAGTATCCTACCTTCATTAGAGCGGGACAGCAAGAAACATGCCAGCATTAGCTGATTAGCGTTTGCATCCCTGAGCTGCAAGAGTAAAACCATACTCAATTCAATAAGATTCAGTAGCAGAACAAACACTGGATATGCAAAAATAAAGGAATATATAGGGTTCGTCTTGAAACCCAGGTGATGTCGTGATGGACCCCAAAACTGGACCAAACCAAACTCAATTCAATTAGATTCAGTAGCACAACAAACACTGGCCACGCAAAAATAAAGGATTACATAGGATTCATCTTGCAACCGAGGTGATGGAAGCCAAAACTGGACCACCAACTAAACCAAATGAAAATCTGCCTTTTACACTAATTTGGAGCCCGCAAATGGCCAACGAGGCATTAAGTTGTGAACCAATGGACAATTTCACTCCAGTCTAAGAAAAATATACCAGGAAAAACGAGAGAATTAATTGTCTATGTACATTTGCTGCAAACTATCACTGCTTTTAACAGCAAATCCAGGCAGTGTGAATTTCTGAATATGCAAAGGTCTAGTCTACAGCTCGGCAATGGCCAAGGTGGAATTAGCCCTTTAGTATAAACCACTTATGCATTTCAATCAATCCTAAAACAAAATAAGGGAAGACAAAGGGCAATTTTTATTTTCTCCATTTGGCAAGTACAAATCGCCACTGCATGTAATAGTAGTCCTCACTATGAATTCCTATCAATCGAAACACTTACTTTCCTCGTCTCAGCCTCTCATGCTCTGTTTACTAAAAAGGATACATATGCGAATTGCAGAAAACTATTTACCATGCAAAGGCTGGAGATGACACAGGACAAACGGATCCTAATTGCTAAGCCTCATCACCCTCTTGTCTTCTATTCTAGTGAATTGAACTTACATATGATTCGAAACCCACATTTTCTGAATAGGAAAAGCTTGCATCATGACTACAAATAAAGACCGGAATTCCAAACACATATAGTCAAAGGGAGAACTGCTGCCTTCAGAGGCAGGACCAATACACAAACAAAGCCATACAGGTATTGAATAAGGATCACAAATTTATAGAGTAATTCTAGGTCCACGCACTAAATGAAAACACTATAAACATGACTGCAAACCTGAATCAATGAAAAGCTTACTATCAGCACCGGCGATGCAATAATACAAGTGGCTCATCTTTATTGATGGGGTCGACAACTGCTCAAGCTCAAAGGCAACGGTACCCAATTTGGCTCGCTCGAGCGATAGAAAGCAAAATCACTGGAAAATTTTTGCTAGCCCAGACAGTTAGCTGCCTAGCCAAATGCATTCGCTGGCTTCAAATCTGTGCTCGACATGATGAGAAAAGGCTTGCCTGAGGAAAGAGGTTTTCAAATGATTGTGTAAGGCATATTGCGAAAAAACTAGGGAGTTGCATCTGTCCATTGCCGTCGCAGTACAAAGTTTGGAATTCAGGTTCAGAGTAGAATAGTTTACAACAAGCTTGGTGTGGGGTCCTGCATACGGTGTCCACCAAAGTTCAGATGGTACATCTATGATAAACAAAAAACTTCGTACCCAAAAACACACCAGATGGCCAGATCTCCAGTTCCCTTAACAGCGAGCTTCGGGCATCTCCAATGTATAGAATCACCCCTAGTTCTATACAATACAATAATGTGATGTCACCTATCAAATTCATCACAATGCATTCAATCATAGGTTGAATCCATAACCCATAAGGCAAGCTCGCCCACTTGTCCGGAGCTGCGTCAGCAAGCAGCAAAGAAACTTCCCTGCAGCAGGGGAGAGAGAGGGGAGGCTGGGAGCATGTCCTATAGCAAGTGGTGGCACCTTCATGGAGCTGGGGACACAAAGTATAGAGATGGATCCAAGAAAGATAGAAGCAGCAGCACCCATTGTTGACGCCCTGTGAATCCACTCGAACAAAAGACAGCAAAAGACGATGGGTTGATGGGTGGGTTGATGGATCGGAAGATGGAAAAGATATAATAACGAGAAGGCAACCGATGCCACTGGGACTGTGTTATGATTCATCAGAATCAGAAGAAAATAAACATGGATATGGAGAGTGTAAGGAAGGTTACTACTACCCATACCCTGTTCTTGAGGAGTAGCAGAGTCTGTCATACACACACACACTAAAGGAGTAGATAGACTCTGTTCTCCCCTGTTGTGCAGGAGTGTAGACTCTGTTCTACACCCTAGAGAAGTATACTCTGTTCTGCAAGGAGTGTAAGCGTAGACTCAATCATCGAGGAGTAGGCTTGGTGCCTGCAGAGCCTCGACTCATAGGGCCGCATGGCCTCAGACGCCGCCGCTGGTCCTGTTCTGTGGTGTCGCACAACGCCCGCCGTGTCGCTGTTGCGAGCAGAATGTGCAGATCGATTTGTGTGAATCCTGCCATGGACGGAGATGTGCGAGAATTTAAATCGAGCAGCCTAGCGTAACTGTACATGAAGGAAGGTGTCGCACCAGGACGCAGCGGTCTTAAGTGAACCGAGTTCTGGCTAGCGCCGGCGCCGGCGCCAGTCCGGCCGCCGCGCCTCCGATGGACCAACCGTGGGGGGGCTGCCTGGGCGTGCGCCCGGAACAACTGCAGCTCCTTCCTCCCGCGGTAAGGATTCGTAGGTCCTGGATTTGGTTACAGGTAATCCACCCTTTGGCCAAAGGCGTCGCTAGCGTAGACTGAGTGAGTAACTAACGTTGGATCGAGATAGATAGTTATCTTACCCATCCTTGGTCGCCGTCGCCGGCCACCGCATCCGCTTCGATCCGGATGTAGCAGATCTGAGCGTGGTGCGGCCTGGACCGTCACTGACGGGCCGGGCGGCGACCGCCGGCCACCAGACATCCTTGGAAGCTGACCGGGGAACATGGCACAGGTTTCTGCCCTCCGCCTAGCTCCCTCCCCTCCCTGTGACATGTGCATGAATCGGGATTTCTTCCGTGCATGGGATGGACTGGAAGGAATTCAAGCGTAGATCTCAAGCCTCCCCCACCTCCTGTCCTGTCATGGAGCTTGAGATAACGCGGATTTGACTTGCGTCCAACAAGGGAGCCGGGGAAGACCTCCCACTTCCACCCCACTATGGTGCTCCGGCCGGTTTGAGGGAGCGACCACTCTCCAAGGTGGAGCTGTGTGGAAGCAAGGAAGGGGAATTGAATGGAGAGGAAGGAGCGAAGAGGAAGACGATAGGTATGGATGGTAGGCCAACCGACAGAGACAGAGAGAGGTAGATTATTATACTCCTAGGATTAGCAACACTGTCGTAGGAGTATTCGGTTTACATACAGATTATACTTATTAATTAATTAATTAATTAACAGCTACAGTGCACGACAGGACAGGGTATGAAAAGAAATCGTCCACGGAAGGAAATTGGGGAGAGAAAGCGGAAACGGCCGTTCCCCCCACAAAAATTCCGCTGCCAGCCCAAGTTGTCAAATGCCTACCATCATCAACCCTGAGCAAGATTTTGGCCTGAGCTCGATAGGACGACGCTGAAGCTTCTTCCCCGGAATTTCGTCTTGTAAGAGATTCTAGCTGCAGCCAGCTGTGCTGCAAATTCATTTCTGGGTCGTTTCTGCTGTGTTCACGTTTTTTTTGTTGCGTCGTCTTTACGACATGGGACGCGTACGGCTGGTCCAGACAAGGCTGATTTTGGCAGGTAAACGAGCGCCGGACCTATAAGCATTCAGCGGATTTCAGCCTAGATTAGGACCTGCCGAGCACGCCCATGCTCACTCAGTTTTTGGCTCATTTTCTCCTTCACAGACGAGACGACTATCTTCTAGGTTCTATGTCAGCTCATCATTTTTGGGAGTGTTACCGAGAGGCAAAACTGCCACAGCAACTCCTCCTTTCCATTTACACCCTCAACATATATAATAAAGCTACAGGATCTTTTTTTATCTATCCACCTGGCTAACAGTTATTAGCACTTAATTTTAGATACCAAATAGGGGGTAATTACTCCCTCTTCCTGTAGTATAGTGCATTCTAGAAACCTTAAGACACATCAAGAGAGAACATAAAAGTAAGTTGCATGTACCCTCGTTTTATTTCCTAATCAGATGCTATCATCCACGTAATTAATGTTGATTGGTTAATAAATGGAAAATATTTAATGTAAAATTAGTTTTTTCTCTAGAATGCATTACATTTGAGAATAAATTTTGAATGCTAGAATGCACTATATTGCAGGACGGATGGAGTATGTTCTAATGAAGATTAATTGATGGTTACAGCCAAATAACTCTTATTAACCCATAATCAGCCTATGTTTAGCCCACTATTATAGGATGACCTAACTTGTAGCTCTGGTATCTAAACACTCTCCTACTCCATTTGTCCTGAAATTATAGTGGCTTTTCAATCACTACCACAAAAGAGATTTTCACATATGGCCAAGAAATTTCCATAGATGAGCAGGGCAGGGATCATGGTCCCGTTAACCATTGTTTTCAAAGACGGTTATAATGCACACGTCTAGAAAATAGATTAAAAAAAGTCATAGGCCCGTCGATGAGCCTGTTACCGAGTTTACTCCCAAGCTCGCCACCATCGCCAAGCTCACTCGCTCCTAGGCACATCAACATCATCAAGACCCACCACCCCACATTGACCTATACAGAGAGATGAGGAGGTGACGACATCGAAATCAAAGCTAGATCTAAGAAAGGGTAAGAGCGGGATCTCACCCGCAGCCACTTCCGAGCATGTGGATCTCACCGGCAAGAGCGTCACCTCCCTGTGGCCCTCTCGCCGGGACGGTCACCACCTGTGCTCTCGTGAATCTTGCTGGGAAGGTTGTAGCCTCCAAATGGGGCGACCACCACCTCTTCGCAGCCCTCATTGGTATTGGCGGAGCTACGTGTAGGCCATAGTGGTCATGCCCCCCTTGACAATTGAGTTTTCTTAAGGATGGGAAAAGATGATGCTTAGCAAGTAATAGGTATTTGTACACCATAGAAAACTTTAATACTATTGGCCCCTCTTGAATTTCTTTCAAGCTTTGCTAATGCTCCTTGGGATCAGTGGCAAATCCAGCCAGCGAAATGACCTAGGGCGGACTTGTAGTATAAAATTTGGCTACCAAAAACAACATGCATGTTTTCAGCAAAAAAAATGTAGAACAACCAACAAGAATCAAGATGCTACCTTTTAATAATAGAATTATCAATAATAGATGTTTCAATAGAGTAATGAAGTACAAAACCTGTTAATTTTAAGACAAGTCAATTAGAAAAATGACATTAACCATAAAAGTATTGAAGAATATAGAAAGGACATCTAGACATACCTTTCCTAAAAACACTAACAACATCTTAGGCCGTTTTTTAAGATGATAAACTCATCTTCTAATCTTTTATAGATTGGAAAGTCATCTTAATTTTCTCTGGATCAAAATGACCAAATCAGAAACCACCAAATGAGAAAATGATGAGTGAATGACCAAATTCCCAAAGCAGCAGATGGGGCTGGCTTCTGGCTACCTAGCTGGCAACCGAGCGCTAGCGGCAAAGCTACTGCCGGCTAGGGCAGAGGCGGCAGCCGCCTGGGAGTTGGCTGCTTGCTGGCACGGCGGCGCCAAGCAGCAAGCCAGCAGCGGCTGGGGGCTGGGGCGGGGTAGCGCCGCTGGATGGCTGGATCCACCGACTGCCGGAGTGGGCAAGCGGCTGCGACGCGCGTGGCAGTAGCGAGGCGGTGGCGGCGACCGGCGAGCCACGAGCCTGGAGGGCATAGCAGAGGCAACGAACATGTCACAGGGTCACAGCGAGACCTAACTGGGGCTGGGGCTGAGTCCGAGCTGGGCCTGGTCTGGGCCAATACGAACGCGGCCCACGACGAGTCTACTTCTCCGGTTCAGCGCTCTGCCTCGCCCTCGCTGAAAAAACAGCGCCGCACACCCTGCCTCCACCATCTTGACTCCTTTGGCTTGAACTCCGGTGGCCTCCTAGGGGTGGGGATATGGTGCCCGGCCAAGGGGAGCTAGGGCGGCCGCCCTATCTCGCCTTAGTGGTGGCTCCGCCTCTGCTTGGGATGGCCGCTGCCTCTACGTGGATCTCACAAAGCCAACTATCACCATCGAATTTGTGCGACACTCTTTAGGCTGCAGCATGTGCGGCTATTCTGGCCCCGCAATGCCATGGGTGGAATTTGACGTTCGGTTAAGTTTTATTTTAACAGACCTATTCACCCCCTCTAGGCTAACTAGGAATCCTATAATTTTTAGTGTAGTTCAACTAATTGTTAGTATCTTCCTATAGTCGATGTATCTAAATAACATAGGACCCAACTTTAATCTAATAAACTTTACTAGGACTAACAATTAGTCATAGGTGATCCAAACACACCATGACACGAGGTTTCAGTTCTTTAGGGAAAAAAGGAAAAAGAGTTTGGGGAACATTTTGGTTTGGTTGTACAAGAACGCAAAATCCAAACAATTACCAACTTTAGCATAGCTTAGTTGGTTGTGGTGGAACCTACTTGCTTAAGGTTCAAGTTCTTGAGTTAACGCATTTTTTATGAATTTATTTTAGGATTTAATAGCCTCTTCTTTTGGTGATAGACAATATGCCCATTGACAGCGAGACGTCATCTCGTCAAATGTTTGGCTAGCCATACTTTTCTCTTCTCATTTTACAAGCAACTTTTACCAATTCTTTGGCAAACAATTTCTAAGGTTTTGGCACGTCACACCTGTAGTTTGGCCATGTGAGGAAGCAAGCCAAACACACCCAAACTCAAATCTATCTCTTGAGCACTCGTTTCTTCACTAAGCCGTCGGATTCATGTTTGTCACTCTTGGGACTTTGCCCCTAGATGGCTAGGCTTTGCCCGTAAAGCTCCCAACCCATGTGATGAAGCCCTAAAAAGTTTGAATTACCCTTGCTTTCTAGTGAATTTCTTGAGCTTGATCTCCATGGTCACTTGAGAGGAGGATTGGAGTTGAACAGGATTCTGGACTTTTATTGTCACCTCAACAATAATGTTGACATAGGCATGTCTTGGTGTGTGGCTAAACTTTGAGTAATCTTCTTTTGTCTTGTGTGCTTGTTGTGGTTTCCTTCGTCTCAAGCCCCCCTCGCTCCCTCTCTCGTGTTGAACTTTCCTTTTTTTCACCTGATTCTCTTAGCAACATTTTAGGTCAATAGAAGGGTACAAAGGGGGTGTAGGAACGTCAAGGAAGTATATGGTAGTTTGGTGATCTATTTTTCACTGAGTTTTGATGGTGATTTTATGAGTTTCTGTGATCTTCGAAACTTCTGGAGCTTTCTTTGGAAATTCTCGACATCTCGGAAATTTTTGGACAAATCTTCATAGCTTCTAGGCTAATTTAACTAATCCCCTGCTTTAAGTGTGAAATAATTTTAGGTTTTGGGGCAATGTTGATCCTTTTTGTATTTGCTCACAAAATTGGCTAGGCCAAGATATCAAATCGGCTAGGTCGATTCATGTTGAGTTTGAGTTATAAACACTCTCTAGATGAGATAAGACCACACACCCTATAAATATGAATGGGCACAACCAATCGAGGGTATCCAATCAATCAAACGCAAACCACATATACTTTTTCGTCTCTCAAACTCTAGCTTTTCAAACTCCATTATTTGATGTTTCTGCAAGCTCCTCTATGGCGTTTGTATATACATTCTAGGTGGCCTACTGACCCTAGAAAAATCCAAGGTGCACTTTCCAGACATGCTCCTTCCTAGGATACAGTGGCGGAGGACAAAAGAAAATCTAGGTATGGCAAAATCGATAACATATATATTTAACTTAGAAAGGTTTAGAATTATTCATATTTACTTTCGGATCCATCTTTACTTAATAGTTCCTCCGCCCATTCTAAATTGTAAGTCATCTTAACTTTTCTATCTATTTCAAATTGTAGCTTGTTTTGACTTTTCTATATCTATTCTAAATTTTAATTCGTTTTAACTTTTCTGGATATATAACTTTTATATTATACACCTATAGACTATAGATATATAATATAAAAGTCAAATTTAGAACAGATGGAGTATTTCACTAGTTCACAAATTAATAAATCAAAATCAGTGATTAACCGACTAGAAAATAAATTAGAAGTCCAACGATTTAAAAGAACTAAGTGCATGGTCGATGTTTTAAAAAGAACAAGGAAATTTACCTAATGGCTCATGCTGATGGGCTGATCGCCTGATGCAGTAGGGCCGGCTGGCGTGCACCTTGATCGCCTGATCCCTGATCGGCGTCGGCGCGTCGCCGTGCGACGGAGGCGTAGATTGCAGTGCCTCTCGCCGTGGCGTGGCGTCTACCAAGTCGAGCCGATCACCGCGCCGCCGAAACCTAGGTCATGGAGAGTCGCAGACGGGACGGCGGGACGGCCGCGGCCGGACGGCAACTCTGCAAGCACTGCGTCCAGGCGAATACAGAAACGAGCCACGCCAAGCCCATGCGCGGACGGAGGCCCAAAGAGCAAAGGCCCAAAATATCGGCGGAGCAAGCAGGGCTATGCCATTCGAACAGGCACGTGGTTCATCTCTGGCTACTCAATAAAAATTAAAAAGTAGCAACGTAGTGTTCGTGTTAGTCAATTTTTTTTCTTAAATTATAAAACTCCCTCCATTTCAAAAATATAACTCACTTTGACTTTTTTAGTATATTTATTTTTCTATGTATTTAAATATAACAGATGTCTAGGTACATAATAAAATAGTTGTACCAATAAAATTAAGTCAGAGCGACTTATAATTTGGACGGAGGGAGTATATTCGTAAAACAATATTAGCAACATTTATATCTCTGTAAATAGGTTTATTCTAAAAATATATTTAGTTATTCATCTAAAAATACTAATTAGACACCATAAATAAATATTAATATTTATTATGTATTTAGTCAAAGTTAATTAAAATTATTTAACATCTTATAAAAATTTAAAATGACACTCTTTATGAGACATACAGAATACAAATTATCTAAGTATAGATTCCTCTAAATAAACCAGCACAATTTATTTCGCACAATCGTATACATATACATATGGCACACTGAAGACGCACAACTAGAGTCAACCTCCCCGTTACATAGATGATTGTTTATAAATAAAGAAAAATCTTATTAGTTTTAGATTATCACATCGAATCATTATAATAATATAATCTAGAATAATCTATTCCAGCCTTCGTAAAAGCTCCCAATCTAATTAAAATAAATAAATGAAAATCGTATCAACACTAATATGTCTATTTGCCGTATTTTTAGTGCCTTCTTAAACCGCTCCGTAGAGAAAAACCATGTAAATTCCTCCAATCTGCATTGCCATGGCCACCCAAGTGTGATACAAAATGTCGTGTCAAACACGCCGTCTAGAGGCGCGCCATAGTAAATGAAGCCCTCGTGGATGTCTCCGTGTGCATGAGTGCACTTGCCGTATGATCGACTAAGGGGGTGTTTAGATGAAAAAAAAGGAATTTTAATACTGTAACACTTTCGTTTGTATTTGATAATTAGTGTCCAATAATAAACTAATTAGGTTCAAAAGATTCGTCTCGTGATTTACAACCAAACTATGTAATTAGTTATTTCTTTTACCTACATTAAGTGCTCCATGCATATGTCTAAAGATTGATGTGATGGACACAGAGCGTAAAAATTTGGAATTTTAAAGGAATCTAAACACCCCCTAAGAAAAATTGTCTCACCCTTGGCTAGCCCATCGACCCACTTGCCTGCACTAAAATATGCTCTCAAGACCTCAACCTTGCGAGTGTAGGGGCTCGAATGCCGACACGATTGCCATTGGTGCTTCATGAGCAGTAGCTCCCCGCTGCGCGACTACACCAGGTATCGACCCATATGTAACTCATCTTTGGCTTCATATGGTACCTCTTGATCAAACCGGTCAAACACCTCGCTATTGGCATACCCATCAAACACCTCGTTGTCTGATACTATCTCATCACCATTGAAGCTATCCTCTAATAATGCTTGGTCCGCTAGCTCATCATCGTCTGACTCTTCATTTATATCCTCCTCCTCCTTCTAGTTTCCCTCCTCGACTTTGTTATCATTCTCTTATTGGTTAGGCTCCTCTTTGCCGTCATCATCTAGATCTTCCTCATTGCTACTTGACACCTCTCCGCAACCATCAAAGATTGACCTCTGTTAGAAAGACTGATTCGTTCGGATCCATATGAGGACCCAACCCCGTTGCATTGTCAGAATCCATGTTCCATATTTGAAGCAGGTTGACCTTTGTGCTTCTCTCATGGTACAATCCTCTTCCTGCTCAGCCCCCTTTCTCCTCGGTCCACAGAGAAAAAAATGTAGGACTGGTGCTGATAGTTCATCACGGAAGAAATAACTCATAGAGCCGGGATTGCTAACTAATAGAATAGTACTACTAACTAATACTAGTATATAGATAAGTAATATTAATATATAGATATTAATACTGATATATAGATATGTAGAAATAGATATCTAGAAATAGAAATGAACTAATATATAGATAATCGAAATTGAAAAGAATTGTCTTTTCTATATACTTTCCCCGTTCTATTGCTACCGCGTGTCTTATGCAATCAATCAGATCATATAGATATCCCTTCAACACAACATAGGTCATCGAAAGGATCTCAGACGACTCACCAAAGCACGAAAGCTAGTTAGAAAATGGATTCCTATTTGAAGAGTGCCTAACCGCACGGATAACCTCACATTAACCCGCCAATTTTGGATTCAATTCGGGATTTTTATTGGGAAGTTTCTCTTCAACATCATTATCTAGATCTTCCTCATTGCTACTTGACACCTATCTGCCACCATTAATATGGTCATCTTGGCCAACCCGCTGGTCACCTGTGTCAACAACTTCTCGCGGCCAAAACCATGCATCTTTGTAATAATACTTTGCCAACAGATTCTTATGACCAATTCAATCCAGGTAACATTAGGCCTGCCATCCTTATCCTCACCGACGTTGAAGGCGAGGAGTTCTTCGCCTAAAGGTTGAGGTGACCTCGTAAAGCGTGTCTATGAGGAACGTGACGTCAACAACCCTGAATTCATGCAGCACATAGCAACCCTTCCCGGGGCGGCACAATATGTTGCAGTTCCAGTTGTTGGTCGTGATGGTGATGACATCATTTGGAACCAATGAACGCATGAGCATCTTACGGACCTTAAACATCTCGGCAACACAACCTATGATGGTTCCCTAAACAAGCCGCCCCTATAATCTAGACCTAGCAGCCCATACAAAATAGGGTGGCTCTATATCCAGATGCCCTAACATATGGACACAATTGTGTGTGGTATAGTGGTTAGAGGCGAGAACACATGAGGTTGAGGTCGCAGGTTTAAACCCTGGCGGCCACGAAGTGCGCGTTTTCATGTGTGACTTGTGGCATGTGGCCTTCTAGGATTATTATTTTTTTTGCTATTTTTGGCCCAGATTTGAGAATAATGGAAACCTAAACCGCCCCTCAAATCCTCAGCCGTCCCTACAAATCAGTGATTTGTAGAGGCACCTGCGTAGGGGTGGCTAGGCAAACCGCCCCTACCAATGATCTAGAGCCGCCTCTATAGTGTCTTTGTGTAGTAGTGGGAGGTAGGTGTTTTTGTGCTTCACGTGAGATGCTTTGATGCTTTGATTCTTTAAGAAAGTTAAAATGACTTATAATTTAGAACGAAAGGAGTATATGAGTTGAGAACCCTCTAGATAAGATAATAAAATAAATTATATATAGTGCAAATGTATATATATACGTATATATGTGGCACACTTCCTTTTAGAAAAAGTATATATATGTGGCACACGGAAGGCACACAGGTTTTTTCATGCAGGTAGTGTCACTGTCAACCTCCCCGAACTGCTTGTTATTTAAATTTCAATAAAAACACAATAGGGGAAAACCCCTTCCTGTTTTCCTAAAAAAATAAAAAACTGTCAACCTCCCCGTTACATAGATTACTTTTTATAAATAATAGATATTATTAATTTAATATTATGACATCGAGTCAATATAATAATATTTCCCGCCTTTGCAAAAGCACCAGACCTAATTAAAAAAATAAATGAAAGTCATAAACACTAACACCTCTATTTGTGTTGTTTTGGTGCGTTCTTAAACCACTAACTCCGGAGGGAAAAACCATGTTAATTCCTGGAATCTGCATTGCTGCCATATGGCCACTCAAGTGCGATGTCACAAGTAGTGCAAGATATTGTGTCGGGCTCCAGCCCTCCTACAGCTGGTGCATCAATGGAAATATGGGGAGGGTGAGGGAGAAGAAGAGGTGGAGGAAAGAAGAAAAATGGAGAGAGAGGGAAAGAAGAAGAGACCAGCCCCCTCCAATCCTGTTCAACATCTGCCGCTGCCTTCCTGGATGTCTCCATGCGCACGAGTGCACCTGCTAGAGGTGCGACTGACAAAAATCGCCTTGCCCTTGGCTAGCCCATCAGAGGCGGCGATCCACTTGCCGGCAGTAAAATCTGCCTCGAAGACCTCGACCTTGCGACTGAAGGGACTGGAATAAGGACATGTTTGCCATTGGTGCTTCACGAGCAGTAGCTCCCCGCTCCACGACTGCACCAGGTATCGACCCATATGTAACTCGTCTTTGGCATCATATGGTACCTCTTGATCAAACCGGTCAAACACCTCGCTGTCGGCATACCCATCAAACACCTCGTTGTCTGATACCATCTTATCACCATTGAAGCTATCCTCTGATAATGCTTGGTCCGCTAGCTCATCATCATCTGACTCTTTATTTATATCCTCCTCCTCCTCCTGGTTTCCCTCCTCGACGTTGCTATCATTCCCTTCTTGGTTAGGCTCCTCTTCGCCGCCATCATCTAGATCTGCCTCATTGCTACTTGACACCTCTCCGCAACCATTAATATGGTCGTCTTCTTCTTGGGTTGGATTCTTGATGACATCGTCTGGAACCGATGAACGCATGAGCATCTTACGGACCTGAAGTGTCTCGGCGACATAGCCGATGATGGCGTCCAGCTCGGGGAGCGGCACGCGGTGACGTTGCTGAAGGGGTTGTGCATGCATGTAGGTATGCTTGTGCTTCACGTCAGGCCTGGCGTACACGACTTCCAATCCGGGGGTGGGTGTGCGCCGGACGACGTCGTCCGTGCAGTCGAGCGCGAGCCAGCAGTCGTGGGCGGCGCGAGGCAGGTCGTGTCCTCGGTGAATCCGGGGATCTAGAAGGAGGAGTAGGCTGCGCCGCGGCCGGCCGTGCAGAAGATGTCGTACGGGAGCACGATGCACAGGAAGTAGCTCACGAGCTCGCACGCTTGTAAATCTAAATTTAATCCTGAAAATTAATTTGGTCAAAGGTTCTAAGTGCCATGTGTGTGTGCAATCTAAGCAACCTTGTAAGCCTCACAAGGCTGCAGAGACGAGTAACTTAGCGCCATTAGAACTAGTCCATTCCAATCTATGCGAGACGAATAGAGAGTTGACTAAAGGTGGTAAAAGATATTTTATGACTTTTATAGACGATTGTACTAGATTTTGCTATGTGTACCTGTTAAAAATAAAGGATGAAGCGTTGCATTATTTTAAGATCTATAAAGCTGAAATAAAAAATCAATTTGAGAGGAAAATTAAACGGTTAAGGTCTGATCGTGGTGAAGAGTACTTTTCAAGTGAATTTTCTGAATTCCGTGTAGAACATGAAATTATTCATGAGAGGACACCGCCATATTCACCACAATCCAATGAAATTGCCAAAAGAAAGAACTACACTCTAACTGAGTTGGTTAATGCCATGTTGGAGACAGCGGGTCTATCTAAGGAATGGTAGGGTGAGGCTATTTTGACAGCGTGTCATGTCCTGAATAGAGTTCCTACAAAGAATAAAGAAATCACACCATTTGAGGAATGGGAAAAAAGATTAAATCTCTCATACTTGCATACTTGGGGGTTGTTTGGCCAAAGTAAATGTGCCAATTAACAAAAAGCGCAAACTTGGACCTAAAACTGTTGATTGTGTTTTCCTTGGTTATGCTATTCACAGCGTTGGATATAGATTCTTAATTATAAACTCTGGAGTACCTAACATACATGTTGGTACAATAATGGAGTCCAGAGATGGACAAACCGCTTCACCGTGGGGTGATGCTCAAACCTGACAAGATGTCCAAACCTGAATGGTTTGAGATACAGTTTGAGAAGCTGCCTTTCTACTACTTCTCCTGTGGCATCATGGGGCATACTGAGATCGAGTGTCCAACACCAGCCCCAAGGAATGCCTAGGGTAAGCTCCCATACGATGTCCGGCTGCGGGCACCAGAAAAAAGAAAGAAAGAAGAAGATGTTGAGTTTTGGCTAGGCGGCGGAGGAGTCCTTTGGGAGTTCTATGGGAACGAGAAGGACAGCGTCATCTCAAATTCCTCGGATAAGCGCTCTTCTAATGGCGCCTCGAGGACAGTGGGGGAAGACGTTGACGATGATGCCACTTCACCGTTGAATGGTAAAGGAGTGGAGCAGTCTGGGAAGAAGGGAACGGGAGGACTGGAACCAAAGGACCTCTTTCACGCACATGGACGTAAGAAGAGGAAACCTTGTGACAGTACCTCGGACCTCAATCTAGTGCTTTTGGAGGCGCCCATGGAGCCCTCGGGCCTTGTCACCGACCGTATAGCTCAGCTTGGCTCCTCCTCAAACCAAGCTGGGAACGACCTTGAGGCACCGAAGAAGCAGAGGGTGAACAAAAAACAGTTGAGATTGGCGGCGGTTGCAGGCAGCGACCCCCGCCGGGAGCAATGAGTCTCTTATGCCTGAACTGCCGGGGCTACGGGCGGTCCGAGGCAGTTCAAGAAATCCGCGAGCTCGTGGATTTGTATAAGCCCATGGCACTTTTCTTGTCGGAGACTAAGATGAGTGCCCAGCGATCCCAAGACTTAAGAAGAAGGTTGGGTTTCCAAAATGCATTTGGAGTGGCTTGCTCGGGTCTTAGTGGTGGACTAGTGATGATGTGGAGATCGGATGTCACTTTGGATATCAAGTCTTATTCCAAATATCACATTGATGCATGGGTGACAGAGACAAATGGGTTTGAAGGAGTCTGGCGTTTCACTGGTTTCTATGGAGATCCCTCTCGTACGTGTAGGAAAGAATCATGGCGAATGCTAAGATTCCTCCGTAACGAGACTGATCTTCCGTGGATATGTGTCGGTGATTTCAATGAAATTTTGCATGAGCAGGAGCATTTCGGTGAAAATGGCAGAGAGGAGTGGATGATGGAAGGGTTCCGGGATGTGGTGGCTTACTGTGGCTTCACAGACTTAAGCTACTTCGACCTGCCCTACACATGGGATAACAGATGGGAGGGGCTACGCAATGTGAAAGTCCAGCTAGATCGCGCATTGATGGATGGGAAAATCCTGGACCGATTTGGTGATTCCACAGTGACGCACGTTCAGACGGTGGAGAGCGATCATTGTGCTCTTCATATAAAACTACAGATGAATGGCGCGATGCAAGGACGACTTCAGCGTCCTTTCAGGTATGAGAACATGTGGAGAAGGCATGAAACTTACAATGAAACTGTATCTACAGCATGGATACCAGGTTGCTCATCTTTGCTAGCTGTCCAGGACAATCTTAACAGCATGCAGGTTGTGCTCAAAACCTGGGAGCGAGAACAGTTTGGGTCGGTGCATGGAGAACTGCGGCAACTACGTCAACAACTTGAGGTGGTGCGACATAACTCTCTTGGATCAGGCCCATCCAGGGAAGAGCGCGCCATTATGAGTCGTCTGTCTGAAGTGCTGGCGAGGGAAGAGGTGATGGAAAAGCAAAGCTCCCGTGTTGATTGGCTCAATTTGGGCGATCGTAACACGGGATTTTTCCATGCCAAAGCACGGCAAAGAATGAGAACAAACAAGATCACCACTCTCGAGCGTCAGGATGGCACGGTTTGCACAAAATCAGTGTGAACTTGAGTCCCTGGCTGCTGAGTTCTACCACCATCTTTTTTCAGCTCAAGATCAGTCTCAGCCTGAGGAGGTGGTGAATTTTGTTCCAAGAAAGGTGACTGAATTTCATAATTAATTTTTAAGTTCTCCTTTTACTGAATCGGAAATCAAAACAGCTCTATTTATAATGAAACCTAATAAGGCACCAGGGCCAGATGGCTTCACTGCGGGTTTCTATCAAAAATACTGGAGTTTAGTGGGAAATGATATTTGCCAAGCAATACTAAGTTTCTTGAATGGTGGAGACATGCCTTTGGTGGTAAATAATACAGTCCTTGTTTTAATCCCGAAGGTGAAAAATCCATAGGAGCTTTCATAGTTTAGACCGATTGCTTTATGTAATGTGTTATACAAGATTTGCTCTAAAGTGATTGCTAACCGGTTGAGGGCGGTGCTTGATGAGATAATCTCAATAGAGCAATCAACTTTTGTCCCAGGATGTTTAATCACTGACAATGTGCTGGTTGCATATGAACACATCCATTACTTAAAAATGAAGAAAGGAAAAACTAGAGCTTGTGCAGTGAAACTGGACATGGTCAAAGCCTACGATAGGGTGGAATGGACTTATCTCCATAGCATCATGATCAAGCTAGGAATCAATGAGAGCCTGGTTAATTTGATCATGAAGTGTGTGGAGACGGTACGATTCTCGATAAGGGTGAATGGGCAGTTGTCCAATGCTTTCTACCCTACCCGGGGAATTCGACAAGGTGATCCGATGTCCCCCTATTTGTTTCTTCTATGTGCTGAAGGCTTGTCATGTATGCTGAAATTTTCAGGACCTCAATTCTTAGCTAATGGTGTCCGCGTGGGTGTCCATTCCCCTTGGGTCTCGCATCTGCTTTTTGCGGACGACTGCCTAGTGTTCACGCAAGCTAGTGAACGTGTGGGGCAACGTCTTGCAGAAATTTTGCAGACATATCAGGAAGGATCAGGCCAGATGGTGAACACAGCAAAATCAGCCATCTTCTTTAGCTTGAACTGTGATGACAACATGAAAGAGGAGATGAGGCAGACTATTGGTATTCTCACCGAGGCACTTGGTGAAAAATACTTAGGCCTGCCCACAATGCTTGCTGCTCAAAAACTGATAGAGGTATAATCCTTTGTGGCATGTGGTCGCTTTGGTGTAGCCGGAATGACAGGCGACATGACAAAGCACCAATTGATCCTTGCTTGGCGATCAATTAGGCGCTGGAGACATGCTTACACCTGTCTTCAGAGTCTGGAAAAGGCGAGAACACAAGGCTGCGGACACGCAAATGGAGTCCACCGGCTCAAGGGATGCTGAAGATCAACTCAGATGGTGCCTTCTCACTAGACCGCGGCACAGGAGCAACTGGGGCTGTTGTTCGAGATAGCAGTGGAAGCTTTTGTGCGGCATCGGCCCGTTGGCTGGGTCATGTGGGCTCGGCCTTGATTGCCGAAGCTGAAGCAATCCGGGATGGTCTGCGCCTCATCCCGGCAGGAACCAGAGAGCACATCATAGCGGAATCCGATACTCAAGAGGTGGTATCGCTGTGGAAGAACCGGACCAAGCAACGGTCTGAAATTTCAACAATTCTGAACGAGATAGAGGAGTTAGCTTCGGCCTTCACTTCTTTTGAAATGATTCATGTAAGGCGGGAGGCAAATTTTGCAGCACACTATTGTGCCCATTTTGCATCTTCTTCCGTATTGGTACCCCCTAGCTTCCTGCAGCGCTGCTTGCAATCTGATTGTAATGATTTCTCTTGAGTAATGAAGCTTATGTTCCCAAAAAAAAAAAGACACTTCAGTATGCTTTCTTTAGTTTCAAGAATCTGAGAGAGCCGATCGGTTTGTCAGAACAAGGTACCAACAACTTCGGTGTCGTGTTTTCTTGGTTTGCTTTTCAGTCGAACCAAACAAACACAACGACGACGAATAGAAGAGAGGAAGAGAGGACAAGCACCACGCTCGGACGCTCACAAATTCCAATCGGCCATCCACGCAGCCTCGCCGCTGCCATAGAGGCAAATAGGAGCGCACTGCCGGCCACCCCTCTGGTGCCACCATAGGGGCATAGAGGAGCCCTGCACCCTCGACTCCTTGCTGAGGAGACTCGGCGGCGCGCGCTCCGCTGCAACCAAAAGAGTCGTGCTGGTGCACCTCCGATGCTGGTCGCATGTATGAATCCAACAAAACAGGCACAATTTTCACGTGAAAAACTTGATACTTACAACCATGGTGCTTATCTAGTGGGTTTGTCTCAGTGTTAAAAGAAAATGATATTATTTTCAGAGGCCTTTGGTCTTTGATCAGAGGCTGTTAGCCCACTCGCTATGGTGGTGAGTGCCCACCCATAGTATCATATAGAAGCATATATATTATAAACTACACTTGCTTTTAATGTTTTTTTGGAAAATAGTATTAATTATCAGCAACCAATGCGTCGCTACGGGTCAAATTTTACAAACAGACAATTACGGTGGGTTTCCCAGAGTTAATTTAAAATGTCCCTGGAAATGGAAGAAGTAATTGCCGTTCAGGGCTTCAGGCCGAGGCAACTTCAATTTTAGCCTCAGCAAGTTTCGGGCCGGTTCGGCCCATGCAGAGAGAGCACGCTTTGGGATTGCTAGTTGCAAGATGGGGCCTGGGCTGCCCATTAGGCGTAGGTAAAGACTAAGGTGAGTCCCATCTGTTATTTTAATATACAAATAGAAACAGATATTTGAAATAAATCTATTGAATACACTATTATTAATATATATCATGGATGGTTTGTGCCCCACTATTTTTTTTAACATGGAGAGATCTTCCATGTTAAAAAAAAAAGAGTGTTATCGAGGCCTTGTCCTTTTTTTTTTGAAAGTTAGGCCTTGTCCTTTGACTACCGGCCGGAAATTTCAGGCCATACATATTGTGTGCGTATATATCTTCCAAAAAAAATGTGCAGCACGACATTCGTGACGAGAGGGGTGTGCCATCTTTGCACGGCAACTTATCTTAATAGAATCATCCAAAATAAACAATAAAGCCTATGATCATGGTAGACTTAAAAAGCAGCCATTCTATTTAGCAAACGTATATTATATGTGTATATATTTGTTGCACATTGAAAACAAACATAAGGAAAACATCGCATATAAAAATAAAATCTATTTAAACAAAAGGACCGAGGGTTTTGTGTTCCTCTTTTTTATGTAGGTTGTTTTGGTGCCTCAAACGACTAACTCTGGAGGAAAAAGCCATGTTAGCAACTCCGTAGACTCGGGTCTGCATTGCCATGGCCACTTAACTAACATCCTATGAGTAGTCCAAGACGTCGTGTCAAACACGTCATCAAGGTGTCATGTGTAATACATGAAGCCCCCCTTGATGTCTCCACACGCACGAGTGCACTTGCTGAAGGATCGACTAAGGAAAAGTGCCTCGTCTTTCGCTAGCCCATTAGAGGTGGCCCACTTGCCGTCGCTGAGGTCTGCCTTGAAGATATCCACCTTGCGAGTGTAGCTGGCAGATTACGGAGCCGATTTTTTTTTTGGTGCCTCACCAAGAGCAACTCCCCGCTCCGCGACCGCACTAGGTGTCGATCAACAAACATCTCATCCTTAGGTTCGTAGGTCACCTCCTCGTCGTGCCCCACAAAGACATCATTGTCGGACACCATGCTGTCGCCATTGAAACTATCATCCCCGCCATCATTGTCTAACTCCTCATTGCCATCCGCCTCCTGTCCCTCTTCGGCAATATCATGTTCCTCTTGGTTTTGTGCTTCGTCATCATTGTGTGGTTCTTCATCCTCCTCATCGCTACTTGACACCTCTTCGCCGCCATTATTATGGCCATCCTGACCAACCCCCTCTTCACTAGTGTCAACCACGTCTTCTGGCCAGGTCCATGCAAATTCATCATGATAATACCTAGCCAATGAGTTCTTGATGACCAATTTGATAGGTTTCGTAGTTCGTTGGATTCATTAGATCGGGCGGATTCGCAGTAGACAGTAGACAAAAGGATTCACAGTGAACAAGTAGTTCTAGAAACGAACAGCGACGCGGTAGAGGAAAGGGGTAAAGATCGCAAACCGTCGGTAGGAGCAGCAGCGGCCGATCCGGAGGAGGTGCCGATGTTGGAGTCGTTCGCCGGAGGAGCCATCGTCGGTGGCGGCTTCCCGTCGCTGGCAGCGCCCCTTCTCTGATCGGGATTAGGGCTAGGAATGTCGGTGGGGAACTGGCTGCAAGTGAATCTCGTGACTTGAGCCCCGGCCCCCACCTCCTATATATATAGCGCTGTGCGACGGGGGCCCACCAACCATATTGGGTTGGGCGCCACCGATCAGGGCGCGAGAACAAGGCCCATTAGGCCGTTGGGCCTAATGACAGGGAGATCAAAACCTGACATTCTCCCCCTTGATCTCTCATCATCTTCTTAGTTCTTTAATTTCATACTCAAACTTTCGATTCATATTTTTCTTGTTTCTATCCTATTCCATTGCAGATTAGTGCATTGAACTGTTTCATCGTCACAGCAATTAGTGCCGTTAGACTAACAGCTACAACACATTTCTCTGTTTTGGAATGAAGTTTCTTCTGGGCCCTTCGTATGTTCGGGAATCATAGGCTTTCCCTTAAACCCATGCCGGCTACGTGTTCTCTGAACACGTTGGGTGGTAAGCCCTTAGTGAGCGGATCCGCGAGCATTTTCTCTGTACTTATATGCTCAAGATTTATAATATGATCCCGAACTTTATCTTTTACAACATAGTACTTTATGTCAATGTGTTTGGCAGCACCACTTGACCTATTGTTGTAAGCATATTGTACCGCTGTTATCACAATACAACCTCATCGGTTCATTTATTTCATCAATAACTTTCAATCCGGGTATGAATTTCTTTAGCCAATTCACCTGCCCCGTTGCCTCATAGCATGCTACAAACTCGGCATACATTGTTGAGGATGTAGTTACCGTTTGCTTGGAGCTTTTCCACGATATAGCCCCTCCTGCGAGAGTAAATATATATCCTGACGTGGATTTTCTTTCTTCTCCCGCATAATCGGAATCTGAATACCCCTCTATCTGCAGGGAATCAGATCTTCTATACGTTAGCATGAGGCCTTTCGTACCCTGCAAATAACGCAGGACTTTCTTCACCAATTTCCAATGTTCTATTCCTGAATTCTTTTGATATCTGCCAAGTAACCCGGTGACAAAAGCCAAGTCAGGGCGTGTACACACTTGAGCATATTGTAAACTTCCAACTGCCGAAGCATACGGTACCGCTTTCATTCGGTTAATTTCATATTCATTCTTGGGACATTGATGTTCCCCGTATCTATCGCCCTTGACAATAGGAGCAGGTGAAGAATTGCACGCATGCATACAAAATTTCTTCAAAATCTTTTCTATGTATGCCTTTTGCGACAGCCCCAGTACCCCCTTTCTTCTATCTCGGTGAATCTCTATTCCCAAAACAAACGAGGCCTCACCGAGATCTTTCATATCGAAGTTTGAGGACAAGAATTTCTTCGTTTCCATTAGTAGACTGACATCACTGCTAGCAAGCAGGATATCATCCACATACAGGATTAGGAATATATACTTCCCATTCTTGAATTTTGCGTAAACGCAATTGTCCTCAACATTCTCTTTAAACCCAAAACCTTTTATCGTTCTATCAAATTTCAAATACCACTGTCTTGAGGCTTATTTCAATCCGTAGATAGATTTCTTTAGGCGGCATCCCATATTTTCTTTTCCTTTTACAACAAAACCTTTCGGTTGTGCCATATAAACATTTTCTTCCAAATCCCCGTTAAGGAACGCCGTTCTTACATCCATTTGATGTAATTCCAAATCATAGTGGGCCACAAGTGCCATTATAATTCTGAAGGAATCTTTACATGAGACTGGAGAAAACGTCTCATTGTAATCAATCCCTTCTCTTTGCGTAAAGCCTTTTGCCACAAGTCGCGCTTTAAATCTTTCTATGTTCCCTTGGGAGTCATATTTTGTTTTGTAGATCCATTTACAACCTACTGTTTTGGCTCCCTTAGGAATAATTTCTAAGTCCCAAACTTTGTTGGTACTCATTGATTTCATTTCATCTTCCATGGCCTTAAGCCACTTCGATGAGTGGTCGCTTCTCATGGCATCTTCAAATGAGGTGGGATCATCCCCCATCTGAAATTCTTCTGTTTCATAAACTTCATAATCATTAGAAATAGCTGACCTTCTTGTTCTTTGAGACCTTCTAGGGGCCTCTGGCACTTGTTCCACATTGGGCTGTTGTTGTTCTTCCTCATGTGCGACGTTTGGTTCTATGGGGTCCTCAAGGACAGCCTCCTCAAGGACAGGTTCCTCATTTTCATTAGTTGTCGCCACGGGAGAACTTACAACAGGTGTTGGCTCCACAGTGTCCTGCACTGTCGGCTCAACAGCAACAGGTAGCGTAAAAAATGGTTCTTCAACCATCGGAGTGGGTACATGTACCCGTTTCTCCTGTAGGCTTATTTCTCGTGCTGCCATGCTCCCCCTGATCATGTTGTCCTCCAAGAACACAGCGTGTCTTGTTTCTACAATCTTCGTATGTCTGTCAGGACAATAAAATCGATATCCTTTCGATCTTTCTGGATAGCCAATGAAATGGCAGCTGACTGTCTTGGAGTCTAACTTTCCTATGTTTGGGTTAAACACTTTTGCCTCAGCTGGACAGCCCCACACACGCAAATGGTTAAGTGAGGGTTCCCTTCCTGTCCATAATTCATACGGTGTTTTAGGCACCGATTTGCTTGGTACTCGATTAAGTATGTGAATGGCGGTTTTCAGTGCCTCCATCCATAAACTAATCGGTAAAGTGGAGTAACTTATCATGCTTCTTACCATATCCATTAAGGTACGGTTTCGTCTTTCAGCCACTCCATTCTGCTGAGGCTCCCCCGGTGTGGAGTACTGAGCGACTATGCCATTTTCCTGTAGAAACTTTGCAAACGGTCCAGGAATTTGGCCATATGGGGTATGTCGCCCATAGTACTCTCCACCTCGATCTGATCGTACTATCTTTATTTTCTTATCATGCTGATTTTCAACCTCAGCTTTAAATATTTTGAATTTATCCAATGCTTCCGATCTTTCTTTAATTGGATAAATATAGCCATAACGAGAGTAGTCGTCTGTGAATGTTATAAACGAATCATAACCATCCACGCTTTTCACAGGAAATGGACCACATATATCAGTGTGGATAATTTCTAAAGTTCCTGTGCTTCGTTTGGCATTTTTCTTAATTTTCTTGACATACTTTCCTTTGATGCAATCAATGCATTGTTCTAAATCTGAAAATTCTAAGTGCGGAAGAATTGATTCTTTAATTAGCCGTTCCATTCTCCCCCTCGAAATATGGCCCAAGCGACAGTGCCATAATTTCGAAGAGGCATCATCAATTCGCTTCCGCTTCTTAATTACATTCGCAGATGGGGAATCATTCATATTCTCATCGCATACATTGTTCGCATTTTCATCAAGGGATAATAAATAAAGTTTGTCTTGTCGGAAGGCAAGACCAACACATTCATTATTAACGAGTATCTTACATTTGCCATCACCAAAATGGCAATCAATTCCATCATCATCGAGTTTCGAAACACTTATTAAATTTCTACGCAAAGAGGGAACGAAAAGTACTTCTTTAAGTCTAAGTACAAAGCCGTCCTTCAATTCTAAAGATAAATCTCCAATTGCTTCAACATCGGCTTGTACTCCATTCGCAACTTTAATCGTTCTTTCTCCTCTTTGCAAGGTTCTCGTCCCACTTAATCCCTCTTTTCAGTAGAGATTTCAGGAAGTCAGGACAGTCTCTTTTGTAGTGTCCCTTCTTGAAGCAGTGCTTGCATTGGTCCTTTTCAGCTCCACCATAGGAGTTGCTCTGCTGATTCTCAGGTTCCTGGGGTTTCTTTCCCTGTGAGGAAGAGGCCTTGTCCCACTTGGGTTTCCCCTGTGGTTTAGAATTCTTGAAGTTCTTTCTTTTATTATCCTTCACAAAATGAGCGGACTCACTCTGTGAGGATTTTATCCTCTCCTCTTCTTGAGCACACATTGAGATGAGTCTCTCTATGCCCCATCTTTCAGGCTGCATGTTGTAGTTCACAATGAAAGTATCATATTCTTTTGGCAAAGAAGCAAAAATTAAATGAATCAGGAAATCATCTTCCTTCAAATTCATCTCTTTCAGCTTAGATGCCGTGGTGTTCATCTTCAAGATGTGCTCTCTGATGCTACCGCCAGTATATTTTTCATTCACAAGTTTCTTTATCAGTGAACTTGCTGTGGCCTTGGTAGACCCAGTAAACTGACTCTTGATTTTCTCAAGATATTCTGTGGCAGTAGCACATTCAGGGATTGAGCCCCTTATCTGTTCTTCTATGGTGGCTTTGGCCACCAACAGGCACTTGCGATTGGAGAGAGTCCATTGCCTATGTTCAAGGTCATATTTCATTCTTATCTCAGCATGATCACGCTTTCGAGTAGCGAAATCAGCGTCAGATTCATTATCACCTCTCACCGGGTCCTCTGGCTCAGTAGGACACGGTGAGGTGATGGCAAAATCGACCTCTCCCAACGCAAGTTCCAGTTCATACTTTTCCCGCCACACACGGTAATTGCTCCCGTTGAGTGTCGGGATGTTCGCGATGTTCACTATGCATTTACCTCCTGAAACCATATCAGAGTAAGTGAGTAATATTTATACATGAAATCATATGCTTTAACTCAACGTTGGTCAAATTGAAACATACAATTCATCTATGCAATAATTTTACATCACCGTTGGGCAGAAATAAAATTAAGGCACAATTTTCATGAATCAAAATTATAATATTGTTATTAACAACGTTGGTCAGAAAATAACAATACTACAATTCATCTTCAATTATTATTCATTTTTCAAAACCAAATTCTCCCGTTGGTTCGAATTTGATGATGAAAATAAATATATCAAGTACGCAGCGGAAACAATAATACGATTCTCATAATATTATTTTCCAGAAGCACTAAAAAAAATTTCATTATTTCTGAGCAAAAACGTCGTTGGACAAATTTGCACGAAAATTCTTATCAAAATTCTATTCAAATTCATTCAAATACATTTCAAAACTGCTTCTGGAAAAAATAAAACGAAAATTTCATTTTCTTCTTCAATTTGGCCCGCAGGCCTTTCTTTTCCGGCCCGCAGGCCTTTCTTTTCCGCGCGCCCAGCTAGCCCAGCAATTGTTTGCCAGCCCAGCAGTACGCGCGCAAGGCCTGAGGCGTCCGGCCCAGCCGGCTTGGCCTGCTAGCAACCCCGGTGAGGCCCAACCAGTTGGCCGGCCCATTCGGTAATGCGCGGCCCGGCTCGGCCTGCTCAGAGAGGATGCCGCGCCCAGGCCGCAACCTGGGCTTGGGCCGGCAATCCGGCCCCCTGACTCGCCCCGCCTGGGCCGATTTGAGCCCAGCCGACATCCACGGGTGATCTCCACCGTTCAAGTTAATCGGACGGTTGTCCTTGTTCATCGCGGGATTAAAACCAGAGAGTCGACCGGTTCTTCTTCAAACCCTAACCGAAATTTCCTCATCCTTCTTCCAGCCGCAGCCGCTCGGGCGGGTGGAGGCCGCCGGCCGGTCTCGCCGGAGGTGTTCCTCCCTTCTTCTTCTTCCATGGCCACCGGCCTTTCTTTCTACTCTTCCCATTTTCCTTACCTCTCAGCCATTCTCTCCCCATCCCAGCCGCACGGGACAGCCGCCCGGACACCGCCGCCGCCGAAACAGTGCACCGTCGCCGGCCCCCTCGCCGGCGCGCGTGCTCCCCAAATGGTTGAGCACGCCGCCGTCGAGTGGCCTGGCCGCGGTGCTTTCTTAGCCGGCCCGGCGAGTTCGCGCCCCCGGCTTGGCTTCTTCTCCGGCGCCGGCCATCACGGCTCGGCCCAGTGGTTCCCGGCAGTGCCGGCCACCACGGCTCGGCCCAGTGGTTCCCGGTGGCCGTGGCGGCTTGGGTTCATGGGGGGTTCTACGGTTATTCTTTTCTATTACCGCGGTTAGGGTTAGGGTTCATCATTTGTTCTTGATCTAAACCTGTGGATTCATTTATTTTCTTCCCGATTTGGAATCGGTCTACCCGATCTAGGGTTCTTGGTTCGTGAACGTGGCTCCGGTACCATTGATAGGTTTCGTAGTTCGTTGGATTCATTAGATCGGGCGGATTCGCAGTAGACAGTAGACAAAAGGATTCACAGTGAACAAGTAGTTCTAGAAACGAACAGCGACGCGGTAGAGGAAAGGGGTAAAGATCGCAAACCGTCGGTAGGAGCAGCAGCGGCCGATTCGGAGGAGGTGCCGATGTTGGAGTCGTTCGCCGGAGGAGCCATCGTCGGTGGCGGCTTCCCGTCGCTGGCAGCGCCCCTTCTCTGATCGGGATTAGGGCTAGGAATGTCGGTGGGGAACTGGCTGCAAGTGAATCTCGTGACTTGAGCCCCGGCCCCCACCTCCTATATATATAGCGCTGTGCGACGGGGGCCCACCAACCATATTGGGTTGGGCGCCCCCGATCAGGGCGCGAGAACAAGGCCCATTAGGCCGTTGGGCCTAATGACAGGGAGATCAAAACCTGACACAGTTCAATCCGTGTAACAGTAGGTCTGCCATCCTCATCCTCGCCGAGGTGGAAGGCGAGGAGTTCTTCGCCCGAGGTGATCCCATAGAGCGTGTCTCCAAGGAACGCGACATCAATGACCCTGTAGTCATCTAGCTAGCACAAATGTACCCTTACCAGGACGACACAGGATGACGTTGTAGTTGCAGTTGTTGGTCGTGACGGCCATCACATCGTTCGGAGTAGATGATGAACGCATGAGCACAGCACCTTACGGATCTGAAAGGTCTCAGCAACATGCCCGATGATGGCGTCTAGCTCGGGCAGCAGGACGGTGACGTTGGAGAAGGGATTGTAGAGTAGGTAGGCATGCTTGTGCTTGACGTCAGCCCTGGGTCTGTCATTGATGAACGTCCCTGTATCTGGGCAGTAGTGGTCCCAGAACGGAGTGCGCCGGGTGCGAGCCAGGTGTCGGTGGCGCCGAGGCAGGTCACGTTTTCGGGGAGCCCGGGGATCCGGTGGAAGAAGGTGCCTTCGTCGTGATCCACGGCCTTCTTGGGCAGCGCTGCGTTCCTGTAGAGGACGGCGTGGATGCCGGCAGTGCAGAAGGCGCCTCTCGGCAGCACGATCCACGGGAGGTGGTTCGCCAGCTGGCGCACCGCGGAGCGCCATACGCGGCAGACGGCGGCGAAGCGGGCGCGGTCGCCGGGGAACGGGAGGCGCGCGATGACGCCGTCAAGGTCCAGCGGGAGGTCGGCCCACCCTGTGTACGCCATCGTCTTGTGTTTTGATTTGTCTTGGTGGCGGCGAGCCGGCGATGGGCGTGGAGTTCTACGGGGTACGGAGTTGCGATCGATGCATTGTTCCACATGCATGCACACGTATATAGGGGGCACACTACGTTGCGCCCGCTTAAAGAGGCGTTAAAAAAAAACTGAGAAAAAAGAGTGAACAGTATACGAGGGACTTATATGAACAGTGACTGAGACCCACATGAACAGTGACCAAGTCGCATGAACAGTGCCTGCTACAGTACGGGATGACTGAGAGACCGGAGATGATATCTATTATTATTAGCATGAATAGTCGTAAAGGTAACTCGTTCAAACAGTGACCATCAGGACTCCTAGAGCTCTTGTGCTATCGTACGGATAGGTAACTCATTCAAACAACTATTTAGTAGGACTCCTAGACCTGTTGTACGTACAGCTTGCTGGAACGGAAACGCTTGGTTCAGGGTGTCCATCTGTCCGGATGGGCTGACCTGCGTGGCGTGATGATCAACAAAAAAAAAAAAAAAAAGAGGGCCGCGTGTTGCAGTCGCAAAACCCGCACCTATTCTTTCTGCAGGTGAGCACGTGTGATCATTCGCTGGCCATGGGTTGTAGAGTCTCGAGACACACGAGCAAGCATCCAAAGCGTATAATAATCTCGGCCAGGAGCACAGCAAGAGGTCCACCGCCTCTGTCTCTGTGTGCTATGCTGAGTGCTGACAGTGTTGTGCATGTGCAAATGTAGTGGCACCATGTGGCACATGGGGCTATCAGCCGTGCATATGGTGAAGATAGAGAGAATGACCGGCACTACGAGTTCGGAGAGGAACAGGGGCCTGTATCTACATGTGCCATTTCCTGCTCCCGTGACGGGTGACCGTGGGCATCGAGCTCCGCACTAGCGTATGCGTTTCATGTGTATGTTTCGTATGTTTTATCCATATGTTGCATTTGTTTTATCAGGCACTTGCAACATATATTGAAAGTGTATCTTCTAAATATTTCAGCTGTTTTCATTTGGACATTGCATTTTTTAATCTGGATGTTGCAAATATTGAAGTGGCTATTCGCGTATATTGCAAATGTTTTATACAAATGTTGCGTATGTTACAGCGGCTATACACATATGTTGCATGCGTATTTGTTAATTTGTTTTACCTTGTTCTAGTATGTTGCAGCAAGTGCTGCTCCCCACGTGCTCTGACTCGCAAGCACGCTTGCACTGCACGCACCCAGCCAACGCTGTCTATCTCTATCATGCGTGTCAGCTCCAACAGTTGGACGTGCACACAACGGCGGCCAGTGCCTAAATTCCCTAGTCAAAGTGCACATGTGCATGCAACAAAAATAAAACAGACGCCCTTGCACCACCATGCTTGGTCCCCTACGGTGGAGCATGGTCAACACATGGGTATGCATACTGTGCTCCCTCCCTCCCTCTCTTGCATTGGGGCACGTGCGCTGTGCTCTCTCGCATTGGGGCACACACACTGTGCTCTCTCCCTTTCGCATTGGATACGCGTGCTGTGCTCCCTCGATCTCAGCTGGGCGGGCTCACACACATGCTCTCTTGAGTAGGCGCAACAAGAGAAGGAGGACATCCGGGCGCTAGCATGGTCTTGGAAAACCTGTTGTATGGTGGCAGAGCCTGACTCGTTAATGCCTTAATGGGACGGGCCAAATTGTCCACACATAATACCAGATTGATCATAGTTTGTTATCAGCTAGTATGATGGAGATAGATAGGCATGAGGCAATTACATGCATATATTCTATTCTACTACAAGGCATCAATCCAAACTATTTATATACATCAAACAGTATGTCCTCTGCTGAGAGAGTCAACCATTGTGTACTAACAAAACTGCACCCAAGATTTTAACATCATTAAAATTTATGACTCCTAATCATTCCTCACATGCTTCAACTCAATCCGATGACTAATGTTATCTGGATCTCCCCCGAGGCTTCAACGCCCTTGGCCCTCGTACGCCACGCCCAGGGCCCACGAGCAACGAAAAAAGAAGAAAAAAAAAATCGAAGATAGGCACTCGACCGGCAGTCCTTCCTGCGACGGGCGGCATGCGAGCGCAATACGCGCGGAAAGACGAGCCGCGGACAGCGCTCGCGGATCAGGACGTGGACGGTCGGGACCGGCGACGAATGACCCTCTGCGGACTCCGTCGGACGGCACAGGTACGATGACGCGACTCCCGCGGCGGGGCCGCGACGTGGGCAGAAGTCGGCAACGGGCGGAGGCGGACCAGCAGGCAGGCATTGACATTACGGTACACACCTGATCCCTTGTCCCCGGCCGTTACTCCAATCCTCAGGTGGATTGAATTGGAAATCGGGTGCCTTTATGATTCGTGATCGCCTGACGCCATCTCTTGTTTATGCACCAGTTTGGCGGTCTAAAATATTTGTATCATTGGCACAAGGCTTTATATATTCTAGCTTGATGAATTAGGATTGTTCGCTGCTTAGGAGTTGGTTCAGTAATGGGTTTTGCAAAGTTCGGACCTTTTGGGGAACTGGACGCATACAGATGCTAATCAGCATATTCAAACTAAATGTCATCATTTCTTTTGTTTCTCAATTTGTTTATTAATACAATTGTTGTGGCCATGCTTTGCAGTAAAGCCGTGAACACTGCAATGGATTTGTTAAATTATTTTGGCAGCAAAGGAAGCATTCATCCGGGTACAGTGTGACAATGCTCCCTTTATTTTTGAATTATTATCTTGGGGACTTCCCATACCTGTTTGCTCCTAAGAAATTTAACTTCAACAATTTGCAAAACAAATGGAGTCTAACTCAAAACGGCCTTATGCACTATGCAATTTACTTTAACTTCTGCTTGGTTTATAAGCATTGTATTTGCTTCTGATTTTACTGTATTTCTGCCAATCTATAGATTGCCCAATTTATTGGATGGATAACTCAACCATTATATTTTAGTATTTTCTGACAGGGAAGAGTATACTATCCTTACTTAAAATTCAAAATCATGCGGCTGTGCATTGGTTGATTCCATCCATACTCACAAAAATAATGTATGGCTGCATTGGAACCACTCCCGCACCGCCAGCCTGAATTCAACCAAACTTTTTAATTTTTTTTTTGGAAACATTTAAATTTCCAAGGCAACTTTGTCATCGTGTTGACTTAGTCAACATACTAACGAAGAGGTTGTTGTTGCAAAAAAATTGAAGTAATGATTTTGAAACGGGAGAGGAGGGGCGCGGTGTGCGGGCGGTACCATCAATTTTTTTATAAAAATACGAGAATAATAAATTTAGTTATTTTTGTCATTTTATATGAATTTTGTAAAACAAGATTGAATTCTAACTTTTGTAGCAAAAAGGTACATCTATGCTTTTTGAACGTGCATCGCTTCAATTTTTTGAGCTACAAAAATATGTTTTTGATTGAATCTTAATGAAGTACTTCAAATCTGATAGAATTATAGACTTAATATATCCCGTAGTGTTAGCACGGACCAATATACTAGTACATGAAAGCAACCTTAAAGTATCTAGCTCTTTAGATGGAAAAGTTTAGCTAGACTTTAAAAATATACAAAAACTTAATTTTTTTAAGAATTACACAGTACAATGTTGACGTCCACAACACTCATGCACACCCATCCCTATGAATATACGTCAAACCCTACCCCTATGAGGACATTCGAAGGACTAAGCAGATCTAGCCAAGGTAGGGCCAGAGCCTAATATGGCCTCCACTAGGCTCCACCAGTACCGATGTCTAAAGAAAGTTCCATTTTTAGACTTTTATTAATTGTTCCAAAGTAATAGAAGTAGCACTAATTAAAAATTCTTTTTCTTGTTCTATTTTAGAGTATCCATTCATTCGATACTCATCTGCTTCTAGTTCGACTTTCTGTAATCGAATACGAGCTTTTTCGAGTTGTTCAAGGGTCCCTCTACGCAATTCTTCCGAATTTCGAATAGTACTTAAGATCCTCTGTTTTCGATTATCTAATAAATCTTTTAATGAAAGTAGATTATCTTGCTATTAAGTTTACAATTTTTATGATCTCTTCCCGAACCAAACATGAATCTTTCGATTCATTTGGCTCTCCCGCTCCTTTTTTTCTTTTTTGTTATGTATTATGGCTCTTTCTATTGTTTTTAGAGTTAAATGAACCGGAGGTTCATTGACTTATGCGAGGATTTCAACTATTAAGTTGTTCACCACAAGCATATAGGTATATATATGTGCCGCCACCGCAAGGTGAGGTGGCTGAGGAGTGGATCGACTATTACTACTAGTGGCCGGCAAAATGATAATATGATAAAACTAGCTTTATTATGGGATTAATCATAGTTTGTGGTTAGCTAGTACTAGCTACTATTTTTCTTGACAAAAGCTAGTACTAGCTACTAGTACTTGCTAAAGATAGATGGACATGAGGCCGGCCATTTACATGTGCAATTTGCAGGGAAGGAAGGTTAAAATATCTGCCACTTTAGAGTACTATTTAACTATATTTGTAAATATATACATAACCTTCGTTAATCTTTGTTAGCCAAGGGAGGGCCGAACCACAATATGCCCTCCACTATGCTCCAGTACTCGTGCTGTTGTGATTCATCGCCATTTTTTTTAAATAAAGGGTTTACTTTTTAGACTTTTCTAATTGCAAACTAATAGAAATAGTACTACTCAATTTTTCTTTTTCTCGTTCTATTTATACATTCATTTGATACTCATCTACTTCTATTTTGACTTTGTGTAATCAAATCTGAGCTATTTCGAGTTATTCAAGGGTCCCACTATGAAATTCTTTGAAATTTTGATTATTATTTAAAATCGCCTGTTTCCGATTATCTAATAAATATTTTAATGGAAGTAGATTATCCTGCTATTAAGTTTTAATTTTTTATGATCTCTTCCGGAACCTAACATGTAATTTTTATTTATTTGGCTCTCCTACTTTTTTTTTTGCATATGGCTATTTCCATATTTTTAGAGCTAAATACACGCAAGCGCATTAACTTATGCAAGGGTTTCAATTAGATCCATCAAGTATAAAATTTGATTTCTAGGTTTATAAACTTTTTAAGTTTAGTGAGGATTCAAAACTAGGGTTGTCCAATTCAATATACTTTTTTGTTAACAATATAAATGTAGTATGTCATCGTACAAATAGATAACACTAAATTGCATCCGGAGTAGGAACTAGACTTGTGGGTGCAAATTACCACCAACGTACAACTAGTAACCTGCTATATCTGGTCAACAACTTGTCATTTTGGTGCATATATATAGATGGTCAAAAGACTCACCTCCTATGAGTACGTATTCACGCTGGTAGCTAAGGCTACAGCAACAATCATGGGCTTGTATTGCCATGCGTACACACAATTGTCTCGTGCTGCGCACCGCTCAGCTTCTATTGCAGTGCGTTAGTTCCGCTCGTATTGTGTTGTTGTGATGCGTTCGGCCCTATCAATCGATCACCCTTTGATCTTGTCCTTTGGTCGCATCGTTTAGATGCAAAGAACGATGCATGCGAGCTAACCGTAATCTGGAGGACTAGCCAAGTTTAGGGACCTGCGGTGATCATCTTGAAAGTTTAGGGACTAGGATGACACCGTCAAAATTTGCAGTGATCACTTTAAAAGTTTAGAGACCTAAATGGCACCGTCTGCCAAATTTAGAAACCCACAGATATTACTTTAAAAGTTTAGGGACTTGGATAACACCTCTGGCCAAGTTCAGGGACCCTGGTGAATTTTGCTCAAAATTTTTTATAGTGTGGGCCTAAAGGTGTCGGGGATGTACTAAGTGGCATATTTTAGGTTTTAGCAAACTTACAATGGCACCAACCCTATTAAGGGAGGAAGTAGTGGCGCTGCTAGAAACATCGAACTTATAATGACATACCAATTTAATTTGTTTCAAAATGGAATATATAGAAGCATGATTATTCACTTTTCACTGTTCAAATATACCTGCCATCCCGCTTTGGCCCTGTTCATCTGGCTTATAATCCGTCTTATTCGGCTTGTTTTTTTTTCAGCCGGAACAGTATTTTTCTCTCACAAAAAATCAGCCAACAGTGTTTTTCAGCCGGCTTATAATCCCAGCCGAACGAGGTCATGGTGTTAAGATCATTGCCGAATGAACTAGAGATGACCCAGATTTGTGAGAGGTTGAACTACTCACATGCCTATCCTTGATGATAACACACCAACACAGGAAAATATTAGGTGGGAAACGATCTCTTTGGTGGAATCATGAAAATCTTCTTAATGCACATATTATTTTTCTAAAATTATAAGAAGATGCACATATAGTGTATCTATAGATGTACATATAATGAGAAAATTCATGTGCATGTGCTAGAAGACAAAGTTTGTGTGATTTTGTCTTCTAGATGATATACACATGAACATGTTAATATTTAGAAAATGATTTTGTATCATAACTTTTTGCGACAATGTACATTTATATATTATGCATTATGAATGTGCATCATTCAATTTTTTTAGAACTTCTAGGCATGTATTTCAAGAGGGTTTTCACTGCACGGAGTGGTAGTTTTCACCAATTATTTTGCCCGTTAACAGTGGCCTTGGTCTCATAGTAGAGTTCAGAGTTTACATACCCAACGGTAGCTCTACAACCAAAGTGAAACCCATTATCCACAACATGTGGTCCCAACAAGAATTCGAACGAGATTTGAACGCATTTTTGGTGTTGCCAGGTCAAATGAGCTCATGATTCAAGAAGCAGTAGTGCTAGTTCCCGGACATCCGGACGAACGCCCATGTCCGGATGCCCGCGCACTGCACACCATTTCGCACGATCCACGCGGGCCCCCTGCCGCCCAAGCGATTAGAGGGGGAGGGGCGCGGCGCCTCCGATTTAGAAGGACCTGACCGTGGTGTCGTACGGATGCCCTATCGGCGCTGAGAGGAGGACACACCATGACGATGCAGCAAAAGGTGGGAAGGAGAGATGCAACACCCGGTCTGCTTTTGAAACATCCAAATATAATAGTTGCAACATACGTCTGAAGGCAGTTGAAACACTTGAAACATGCTTCAGAAACACTTGAAAAAAACACCTGAAAACACTTGAAAACCATTGCAACCATGCGCAACATCCGATAAAACACGTATGCAACGTATGTGTGAAACATATGCAACATCTAGATAAACACGCTTGCAACATGCATCCGAAAAACACAGATGAAGCATACCTCTGAAACATCTGAAACACTCGAAACATACGCTTGCAACATGCCTTTGAAACAATTGCAACATACGCAACATGTGCAACATCTCCCGATCTACTTTTGCAACACCTATATGAAACAATTTCAACATACATCTGAAGGGCTAAAACACTTCAAACATACATATGCAACATAGGGGAGGGGAAGGTTGAGCCGATCGATTCCGGTCATTGGGGTCGGTGATGGCAGCGAGCGGCTACGTGTGAGCACTACCGCCACCAGTACCAGGCTTTGGCTCAGCGCCGCCGGAGTGGCGGAAGCTCGGTCGCCGAGGTGAGAGAGGGCGCCACAGGGGGTGGGGAGGGCGCCGTGCTGGGGTGGGGGAGAGCCGCCCACTCCCCTGCAACACTGGCTGTGCCACCTCCATGGATTTCGCTCGTGTGCTCCATGGATCTCTCCAGGGTGGGGGAGAGGGCCATCGGATCCTCGGGCGTTGGGCACTGCCGATGGGTGAGGACGCCGGGGTGGGGGAGGGGCGGCGCAGGGGTGGGAGGAGGAGCTGCCAAGGTGGGGAGGAGGACGCCGGGGTGGGGGAGGGCACACACCGCGGTGGGGGAGGGCGCCTCCGCTGGCTAGGGAGGTAGCCATGGTTGCGCACCGGGGTGGGGCGGGGTGCGAACGCACGTGGAAGGGAGGAGGAAGAGTGGGAATGGGTGCGGGAGTGAGCAGAGTGAGGCGTCCGTCCGTCCGGACGTCTTAATTGGAGCATTATCATTCAAGAAGCTCCAACTTACTCATCTGGATTAGCTTAATGAATTGAAGCTTGTGTGCTGATGTCGTAGAAAACAATTTTTGTGTGCTCACTCCAAGCCACATGGGGGCTTGCTTGTAGGCTGTCCGTTGGGTGGCATCTCTAAGCTGGAGATTAGACATGACTTGTCAGTGAATTCATCAATTAATCTCTATTTTGAATCTGGTATCTAACATGAGAATCTTTTACAGCACTAATCATCTACATTTTTTGGCTAACTTATCTCATGTGCTACTTGATACACGTCTAGGTTTTTCATTATTAAGAAAAAATGAACACCGTACCTAAATTTGAGTGAGAACTTGAAACTGGTGGTAAATTCGAGTCAGAACTTGAAACTAGGTGGTTGGATCTATGATCGTCTCTTCCACCCAACTAATTAAGCTAGAGTCACATTCTTTAGTTTCAGTATATAGATCAGGTTTGGAACTACCAAGCAAAACGGAATCAATAACCACCATTAATGTAATCAAAATGAATATTTTTCAAGACTAACATTAACAACTTAATCTACTACAAAATCGCATAATAGGATGTTCTCTACATTGTCGTTGTGACAAAAAACGATAGCAGGGAAACTTGGTCCTGCCACCGATCAAAGTTCAGAATCTTATCAGTTGTAGGCAACAAAATGTTTATTGTTAAGTACTCCTGTAAAAAGTGAAGTTTTTTTTTTGACAAACCTGTAAAAAGTGAAGTTGAAATCGAGTAACGTGTTCTCTAAAATGAGCTATAAGAAAGGACAACAAAATTGGTCTCGGTCTGTCTGTTTAATTTCTTTATTGCCATTTGGACTATCTGTTTAACATAATTAGCGCTACACAATCGACCCATCGTCCTTAAAGTTTGAGAGCTTAGCAATCATCAGAACCTGCTATCAATATGGAAACTGTAGATTCAGCAAATAAAGAACATCAAAACCGAGATATAGGATAGTCCTTTCTAAAACAAAAACCGAGATAGGATAGCACACGCTGCCACTAAAATCTGCATTACAGATCACTAGACATGAGTCTAACAACTGTCCTTGCCACCGGCAGAAACAGAGTATATATATTTGAGGGGTATGCTTCTGTGTGTTACGGTTGCGTATCACTCGCTCTCTCCGGTTACACACTTTCACTCGTCAACTTTCTCCACCAACAATCCATGCATTTGAACTGCTCCATGTTGTACTCTTTCTAGCTCCCTTTTTTCAGCGTTGAGTAGGCTGATAACCAAACAATGCATGAATGAGCATGGAGATCTGAGCCTCACAGTGGAGTGCACCCTAAGAACTGATCACTTTTCAGTTGCCACGCTAATTACTCTCCAAAGGAACTAATTTCTGGCACCAAGAGTCCAAGCTAGACGGCAAGAGGTCTCACAGCACCATTGACACCGAGGACAATGGAGGGCTTCTGCTTCGCGCGGTGCCGGTTCACGCGGGTCATGGCGGTGATGCAGCTGGCGATGGGCGTGTTCGTCATGATCATCAGCATGGCTAGCCTCCACCAATTCTACACCACCCACAGCCTCCTCCCGGGCCTCGACATCGACCCCGCCCACTGCGCCAAGTTCCACACCGACACGGCAGGCTACGCCAGCTTCGACATCCGTGCACTCGCGGACCGCGTCGACGACGTGCTGGTCCAGCTCGCCGAGCTCCAGGACAAGCTGGAGGCCACGGCGCTCAAGGTCGCCAAGAAGACCAAGAAGAGCAAGGCCCGGCGCAAGCCGCAGGAGAACATGACCATGCCGGAGTTCCGGCGGTTCCTGGAGGACGAGGTCATCCACCCGCTCTACAGCGCGCACATCGCCCTCCGCCTCATCCGCATCCCGCGCCCCGACGACGGGGACGGCGACGCCTCCACCACGCCGGCCGTGGACCCTCTCGTCAACTTCTTCACGGCCGAGGAGACGCGCAAGTACGTGACGGCCAAGGGCAACCGCGACGGCCTGCCCAGCGTGTACGGGACGAACCGGACGTACAGCACCATCGGCCACGCGTGCGTGCTCATGCGGCGAGAGCTGGACGAGTACATGAGCTACGACGTCGGCTCGCACTGCCCCGACGACTGGGACCTCGGCCAGCGCCTCATGCTCGGCGGCTGCGACCCGCTGCCGCGCCGCCGCTGCCTCGCCCCGGCTTCCAAGCTCTTCCACCGCCCGTTGCCCATCAACGAGTCGCTCTGGACGCTGCCCGACGACGGCAACGTCCGGTGGAGCCGCTACCACTGTCGTGATTACAAGTGCCTGTCCGCCAGGAACCAGCGACGCGGCTACGACCGATGCGTGGGGTGCTTCGACATGGACCGAGAGAAGCAGCGGTGGGTGGGCGCGGTATCGACCAACCGCACCGCCTCCCTCGCCGACTTCCGTATCGACGACGTGCTGGCGGCGAAGCCAGGCGAGGTGCGCATCGGGCTGGACATGAGCGTGGGCACGGGCAGCTTCGCGGCGCGCATGCGGGAGCGCAACGTGACCATCGTGTCGGCGGCGATGAACCTGGGCGCACCGTTCGCGGAGACGATCGCGCTGCGGGGGCTGGTGCCGCTGTACGCGACGATGAGCCAGCGGTTGCCGCTGTTCGACAACACCATGGACCTGGTGCACACGGCGGGGTTCTTCGAGGGGTGGGTGGACCTGCAGCTGCTGGACTTCGTGCTCTTTGACTGGGACCGTGTGCTCCGCCCTGGTGGACTGCTCTGGGTGGACAAGTTCGCATGCGCACGCAAGGACCTCGATGACTACATGTACATGTTCCTGCAGTTCAGGTACAAGAAGCACCGGTGGGTCGTCTCCTTCAAGTCCAAGGACGAGGTCTACCTCTCCGCGCTGCTCGAGAAACCGCCAAGGTCATGATATGAATTATGATCATCATGCTTTCTCTGGTTATCTGCATGCACTAGATGATCTTTGTAAATTAGGTCTGATTCAATCTAACTTGTTGAACAATAAATGCAAAGGATTTCAACGTGTTTGCCCAATCCAATTCACTATGACATTGTCCTCCCTCAAGCCAGCTTAACTGTGTCTACTTTGGCTCCTCATAGAAAAGCTTGCAAGATGTACCAGAGAAAAAGCTCTCTGTTGTTTCTAAAATTGCAATTGTGTGGATGCGGAGAAATTAAGCTGGATTAATGGCATGCCAAGAGGGCCTGCATCAGACTGGACAATCATTAACCTCGCCCTTCTTTTTTTTAAGGGTACAATATAACATTTATTTGAGAGGGTACAACGGAACGCACATAGCCCACACCCTCTGCAGTTTTCTGTAATTATGGTTTTTTTCTCCTTTCCTCATCTAATAAAAATACGGCAAAACTCTAGCCGTCTTTCTCCACACTCACACCACGTACATATACATGTAAAGAAAGGGATCATGACTCATGAGGCTCTAGCCTTCGGTGCGCGGGAAATGCGCAGGCATACGTTTGCCTTACCTTTTTCGAAAAAAAAAATCTTAGAAATTGTTGTGTGACACCAGATTTGAACACGGGTGACTAACGCCTCGTTAGGCAGTCACAATCGAATCAGATTGTCAAACCATTGTTTGTGCACTGACACGAGTTCTAACACGGTGAATTAAACGCTGTGGACAGAGACAAAGCAAACACATACACTTTAACGGCCAGGTCAAAGAGCTCATGATTCAAGATGCTCTGACTTGCTCATGTGGATTAGCTTAATGAAGCTTTATGTGCAGATGTCGTAGAAAACAATTTTCGTGTGCTCATTCCAAGCCACATGGGGCTTGCTTGTAGTGGCATCTCTTGGCCGGAGATGAGACGAAACTTCTCGGTAATTCAATTCGAAGGCATTTTGAATCTGATATAAAAAATTTCAATGAAATGAGAACATTTCACAACACTGATATTTCACTTTTTATGGCCAAATTACCTCATGTGATAACTTGATACACACATCTAGGTCTTCAGCTATATTCACTACTACAAACGATGGCTCCTGATCGAGCCGCCTCTCTGTAGTGCCTAGCAAAGTGAGCTGCCTAAGTAGGTACACCTTCAGAGGCAGCTCGCTGTCCAACCGCCTCTACAATTGGCTCTATAGAAGTCTCTGAAAATGCAATCACTTTCAGAGGTCGCTAGTATCGATAGAAACAATTGTGGAGGTCTCTCACTCTCTGCTGTCGCTCCCTGTTCCCAACAACCGCCACATAACCTTGCCAGCCGTAGCAGCCGCACCTTGTGCCTTCAGCTGACGCCGCCCCTCCACACCAGCAGCAACAACAACAGGCCTGGGCCCTAGCCAGTCCCCAAGCCCACCACCAGCAGTCTGCCTCGCCCTAGCCTGCTAGTTCAGGCCTCGGTAGAAGCGTGACAAATTCATTGCGCCAACTTGCCATGTATAGTACGTACACAACCTGAAAGACTTGAGACTGTTCTGCTGAATATGGGTATATCATGTTAAACAGTAATGCTTGGAAGCAGGTGTCCATCTGCCTGGACGCCGCTCGTCTCACCTGCTTCAAGCGCTTCAGTGCTTCACGACTTCTCAAATAAAAAACAGGGCCGCTTGCCATCTCCATCGCAGGGGCCACCCACTGCAGCCTTCTCCAGCCCGGCGCGCCGCACCTGGCCCATCCTACACAACTCCATGCGCCCACTCCGTGCCACCATCTAGCGCTACGCCCCCTTCGACCTCGCCCGTCACGGAAGGGGAGGCAAGAGAGGCCTACGCCTGTGCCCCCATTCACCTCGCGTCGTCAGCAGGAAGGGGAGGCCTGCACCACGTAGGTAAGCCATGGCCGCTGGTGACGCTGTGTTTCAAGTGTTTAAAACATTTTCAGACATGTTGCAAGCCTATGTTTCAGTTGATTCAGATGTATGTTTCAAGTGTTTCATACGGATGTTGTAAAATTAGATCGGGATGTTGCATATGTTGCAATAGTTGTACACATATGTTGCATGCATCTGTTCCCAATATTTCATCTGTTTTTTCATACGTATGTTACAAGTATGTTTATCTGGATGTTACATATGTTTCACATATATGTTGCAAGTGTTTTATCTGGATGTTGCTTATGTTTGCAATGTTTTTTTCAAGTGTTTTTGCAAGTGTTTCACCTGCATGTTTCAAGTGTTCTATCTGTCTTCATTTTAATGTTGCAAATGTTGCATCTAGATATTTCAAAAGTAGATCCGGTGAAATTAGAGAACTTCCTGACCAAATCAGGGAAATCAGAGGAAAAATTAGAGGAAGAGAGATGGGGTGTACCTGCACTGAAGAATGGTGGTTCCATGAACAACAGAAACACCCTTCATCGATCCATTCATATATCCATGAACTGACATCCATTGCGAAGGGGAAAGCAACTCACCACAGTGTATGGATTTATTCTGGACGAAGGAATTGGCACTTTTTTAGATAGAGGTTGATGAGTTTCATCATTCCTGTAATATGTATCCACAAAAGTTATTGCTAAATGCCTAAAAGTAACATAAAAGTCACCATTTACATGTTTGATCTTCCAACCAGGAAAATCATCACTATGAAAAGCAGAAACTATAATAAATTAAAGTAAACAAGGAAGCTGAATCGAATCCCCATGTACCTAGCACATATGACTAAATAAGGAAGCTGAATCAAAAGATATCTAATTTTGAACAAGGTGCGTTGCTATACCTTGAACTCGTTCTTGGGGGTTCCATAACCCGAGAAGAGCATCTGAGCTACAAGCACCTGGTTGGTGATGTCCCCTTTGCGCGCCTCCTTGTACGCGTCCCGTAACCAGCGCTGGACCCAGTCGCCGACCACCTCCGACAGCGGCTTCCACTCGCACTCCGACCAGCCGGCTCCATTAGTCGTAGCATAGTACTTGTTGTAGGTGGGTTCCAGAGCTCAACGGTGCCGACGACGGCTCTGGTCAATTTACCATTACCACCTCCAATTTCCATGTTCTTCCATGCCTAAAATTTGGACAATATGTACCCTGTGAAGATACATGGACCACTGTCCATCAGCACACGACACCTTGATTACAGCTCCTTCAGACAACACTCTATATCTTTAGGTAGAATTGATGTGGGATAAATGTTGCAAGTCTTTTTCCTCCCCGAACAACAAACTAAAAGCTGAAAGAGTGAAGGTAACGAGAAAATGGTATACCGGAAACTAATATCAGGCTACCAACAGGCTACGTTGTCTCGTTTTCAGGACCATAGCCTTCCTGCTGGATCTACAAAACCCGAGTTCAGATCTGATGAAGGTGAACGGTAATTATCTTGGAGAGGAAGTTAATCTCAACCATTGCCTGCATCACATCAGAATAATGGTCAGAAACATCAACATGTGTCGTCAGTCTTTAAGGTACAACTGAAGATTGGCAGGAAGCAAGATGGGCTGACAATCAATTCTGGTTTTCTTTGTTCTTCTACTTTCAATAATTCTGCAGAGCTGTGAGCTCTCACGGGCTCACTTCAGTGCTTTAACTTATTTCAATTTGCTCCCATTTTTTATATACTCCATCTTATTCAATTCCACGTGGATGATTCTAAGTACAAGAGTTCTTTTTAAGAAAATAATTCTTATTTTAAAAGTAAAAGCATGAAAACAAATAATATATATCTGGACATTAAACAAAAGCAGTGTGGAAAGTGAACAAAATACCTCCATACCTCACTGAATAAATTTTCTCTAATAAACTGGAAGCAATTTGTAATAGCACATAGATTTAATTTGGTCGTCCAAGTTTGACTAACGTACATACGAGATCATGCAGGTGGAAATATGGTGTAAGTTTTGTCATGCACTAAAGAACAAGTCTGAAACAGTTGACCGTGTGCATGCAGCAGCAGCGCCGGAGCCACAACATGCCCTCCCCCATCGAGTTGTTGTTGGATGTGGCGCGTGCTTGGAGAAGAGACGGCCTTATTCTTCAGCGTAGCGTTGAGACAGGAATCCATGGATGAGACCCAGAGGATGCGAAATTGTGGTGAGGTGTGCAACCAGAACAAAAGGGTCCGATCACCGTTGACCGGAGTGGGCTGCGCCAGCCACTGGCGGCCGGGGAGAAGGGGCTGAGTGCCATTGGGAAAGGACCCGAGGATCACGACGAGCAAGGGCTTTACCTGGATAACGACGGCGAGGGTGTGTGGGTGCGCAGATGTGACGGCGATGGCGGAGAACGGCGATGCGATTCAGGCTTTGCTAGCTTCTCCCGATGGCGGCGCCTCCGAGGGTTCGTCCGTTTGGTGAGGGCGACAGCGTGGGCACGACGGCAAGGGCGACGACGACGTGGGTGCCACGGCGAGGATGAGGGCGAGTGCTGCCAAGAGGTCGTCGACCGAAAGGGGAGGAGATATCGCGGCACGGGCTGGAAAGTGGGAAGGAAGGGAGCGTGCGGGACTTGGGGCGGAGATTGAGCGCCCGAGATTCGGTTTCTACCCTTTTGTGAGTTTGGTGCGGCATGGAATCAACGGCACAGAGCGACATCGCAGGGGCCATGGAGGAGGTCCCACCTGCCGGTGCCGAGATCGCAGGGGCGCGCGCGGCAGGACGAAGTGACGAATGTTGCACGAAGATAGTCTCCACATTTTGTTCTTTTTAGATGTGAGAGATATATATGGAGCTGCGTGTGGTGGGTCGCGTCTGGGCATGGGTCACGGGATGGACGTCCGTGCAATATCATTATCGATCACGAAAAGGGGTAATCCATGTAACACCTGGGGGATAAAAACATGGGACTAGGAGGAACGACAGTAAAAATAGAATGAAACTCACGCCTTGTTTAGTTTCTCCCCAAAACTTTACACTCTATCACATCATATGTTTGACACATGCATGGAGTATTAAATGCAGACTAAAAAATAACTAATTGCACAGATTGCGTATATTTTACGAATCGAATTTTTTTAGGCTAATTAGTCTGTGATTAGATAATGTCATGCTACAGTAAACATGTGCTAATGATGGATTAATTTGTCTTAATAAATTCGTCTCACAGTTTACATGCGAGTTCTGTAATTAGTTTTTTACTTCCGACATCCCATAAACTAAACAAGGCCTCAATCTGCCTTAGCCGCCGATCGCCCGCTCAGTTCCGGCCACCGTGGGAGGCGATGGGGATTCATATTCGTGGCCGTGCGCTGCGCCAGACGGCGTAGCGACGTTGTCCTTGGTTGTAAAAAAGAGCCCAATACGTGTCTGCTCAAAATAAAAAATCTATGTTTTTTCAGTTCACTTTTAATAAAATTAGATTAGAGTCAAATACACCAGCGGCTATAAACTTATAAGAGTAGGTAAAATAGGTCTACAAAACTTTAAAAGTACGTTCCTACGTCCCTAAACTTGTTAAACAGTACATCGTAGATCGGCTAGCCACATGAGAATTTCTTGCTGATGTGACAATACTAGCGTGACATGTATTTTCACATTTAATCGTTTAATTTTTTTTACTCCAAAATAGACCATGGGCGGCGACAATGCAACTCTAGGATGGAGCCATGACTTCTGCAGCAGCAGCAGCAAAAAAAGGTGGACCATGAAAGAGAGAAAGGAGAAGCGAGGGTCTATTTTCAAAGGAAAAAAATAAACATGACGGTCAAAATTACATATATACATATCATATCAACAGGAAATGACTCATAAGATTATATTAAGGACTAAGGAGTAGGGAGGGCTACACTTACTTTATTACTCTTTTTAGAAAAGGAATTTTCTTTACTCTGGGCTACGCAAGAGGTTTGCACATAACCGATTCTTATTACAGTTTCAACCCATGACTATTTTTATAGAGCTTACAAAATGCAAAACCAAGCAAGGGAGCGCCTATCCAAGCACTAATCATTTTAAAAGGCTAGCTATATTACCAATATCTATTACTCCCTCCATTCCAATTTATAAATTATTTTGGCTTTTCTAAATACATATTTTTTACTATGTACTTGGATATACGACATGTGTACATATATAGCAAAAGCTATGAATACAAAACAATCAAAACGACTTATAAATTAGAATATAGAGGAAGTAGTATAACTATAGTAGTCTAATAACTATAGGTTTTCAGCTTAACGGGCGACGGACCCGTGATGGCTCCGATCGAACGATGGATATAACGTGATCCTCGCATCCTACGGTTCGTTGGTTAGCAGGCGACATGGCCCGATCTGATGCCCGTCTTTTAGGTGCAGACGCAGGAGGGCGTGTTTGTGAACATGTATCTTGCCGGGCTGGTCTGGGCATGGCCAGCCAAAGTCCGGTTGAAATGGTGCAAGTGCTCGTGTTTGTTTGCATGTCCCTGCAGAGCCGAGCTAAAACGAGAACGTGTATGGTTGCCTGTCCAAAAGAAGTGTGGCTACCTTGCACAGGAATGTGGTAGCCCTTACCACTATAGAAGTTTTCACTACTATTTCATCGAGCATTTGATGGGCAGCGGCGGCGGAGAGGCACTGGCGAGGGACGAGGAGGCGGCACACAGGGATGCGGGGCGTCGGCGACGGGATGCATGGCCGCCGCGCCGGGGATGGGCACCGTGCCGGCCAGGCCGCGTCTCAGCGTGCCACCGCACCGGGCAGCCGTGCCCGCACCGCGCTCATGCCGTGGCAGCCCGTCGCGCCAGGGGGCCGCGCGCCTTCGCCTCGTCAACGACATTGATGAGCAGCAGCTCCGCCAGCTTGGCCGCGTCGACCCACGCCTCTAGGCCGCTATCACCTTGTACGACGCGCGCTAGCGACGCGCCCGAGGCCGCCGCGTTCGTGGCGAGGCCAGTGGCCACTCGGTGCCCATGTCGTCGTTAGTAGGGATGAAAACGATCGGAAACGATCGATAGGAGGCCAAATCACTTTCGTTTTCGCATCTTTTTCTCGAAAACGAAATCGATACGATATTGTTGGAAACGAATACGGCGCTGATATTTCGGTAATTTCGAAAACGATAGTAGTCGATCGGAAAATACATCGATAACGATCGGAATCCATGAGAACGGTATCTAAAAAACGATAAACATACCAAACTGTAGAACATGAGAAGATCTATATAACTCGACCTATCTCACACGACAATAGTAAATAAAGCCACAATTGACAAGATCACAAGCTGAAACCACACAATTCACATAATCTTAGGTCTCAAATAGTGGCAAACCACGCAACAGTATGACAATTCTTGACAAAGATACAAATAAACGATCATGTTCTAAGTTGACTCGACATAAATAGTGATCAAAATATGAATTATTAGAGTTCCTTTTTCAGTGGAGGTTGTAGCCTGTAGGTTTCTTAAAGATGAACGTTAGTCATGTCATCTTCGTTCCCGGCCACATCTTCCCATCCATATTCTGAGTATTCATCCTACATAGTTTGTGATGGATACATACATATGTTAGTTCTCATACAAGGCAACTATAGATGAGTTAGTAACAAGCATCATATTAATATACGGAGATATGTAAGGCTCGTAGCAATAGATGTATTAGCGCAATAGTGCTAATAAGAAATAAAAATCTGAGAAACACATAGCTAATAAGAAGCAAACACAATATATGTATGTGTCGCAAGTAGCAGCCAACACATCATATATAAGGTAAAGGCTAGAAAAAAGAACCTCGAGTTGCCTTCTTGTTATACACATGAAATACTTCCGTTAGATAGTTCCTTTCCAAAAAATTATTTGCCTTGTGTGCAGATGTGATCCTTTCTAAAAAATTTTTTTGCCTTGTGTGCTTGCAGCTTGCGTGTACAGATGTGATCCTTTCTAAAAAAAAATTGCCTTGTGTGCTTGCGTGTGTAATGCATTGTATATCTATAAATAAATAAGGATTCATTAATTAAAGACGTTTGAATCGGTAATTACCGACGGTAAATTATCGGTTAAATACGGAAATCTTCGAAAACGATCGGAAGAGGGCAAAATCATTTTCGCTTTCGTTTTCGATTATTTTTACCGTTATCATTTTCGTTTTTTCGGTTACCGCTACCATTTTCGTTTAGGCATAAAAATCGGAAAAAACTTGAAAACGATTTCGGAAAATCGGAGATTATTATTTTCGTTTTCATCCCTAGTCGTTAGAGAGATAGGCTGCCAACTCGCGGAGGGCCGTGGAGGGGTTGACGTCGGAGGAAGCCACCTACCGGATGAACCTCGCGGGGAAGAAGTAGGGAGGAAAGTCACGGCGAATGCGGCGGCGCCATCCGTGCGTGAGAAGGGGCGGTGGCTGACAGAGAGGTGACCCAATCCTCACCACTTGCTCCATCGGGCCACACGCTCGCTCAGGAGTAGAAGGTGCCTAATCGGATTCCGTCATATGTTTCCAACCGGGACAGAAGAGTCCCTAATTCCCCCGACCTCCCGCCGGTGCCTAATTGGATTCCGATTCAATCATCCGGTCCAAATCTACACGGATGCTACTACGATGGATAGATAGATATAGAGTATACAAGAGAGGAGCGCAAACTCGGCGAGATCTCGGGGAGGTGGTATCCTTGTGTGTCGCCTTCCACTCGCACCATGGGAATTCAGAGCGAGACGCAGGGGAGTCAGCAAGCCACCTTAGCCCGGTGTAAGCCTAATCATCTGATTCGTTTGCTGTTCTCTTCTTTCATTCATCTCATAAAAAATTTTATCTTTTTCATCTGTTAGCTTTTTTTTTTAATCTGTTCGTTAATGGTTCATTGTTTAGACTGTCACACGGATAGCAATTTTAAATTTTATTTGATATTGATTTTCCACAACCGTGTTTGTTGCCATGCAGATGGATCCGTTGCTACACTAGATGAAATTAAGGACACATCCTGTCAAGGACTCGGTGATGGCGGTTCTCGAGATGAACAAGCAATGGGGTATTCAATCCCATGCCTTCCCGAGGTATGCCAACATAAAATTCTGAAGGGGGCTATTCTGTTCGTTTTTTTAGCTCAAGATCTGAACACGCAGAACCTGTGCTATATCGTTGTTACTTGATGAAATATGCAAATAACCATATTATCATAGGATCTCTCATTTAGTCACTTCTGCGATTTTGACCTGATATTGCGCAATAAAACATCATCTCTTGCATTTTGATAGACACATTGTTTACTCTGTGTGCTCTTATGCAAGCAAGAATAGATAATTAAATATCATAGTAGTTGTTAGTTAATCAGTGCTGGCCATCAGTATGTGTATTTTTTCCATGTCAGAAAGCCTCTAGTCATACTGTTAGGTAAACTTCTCTGTGAAATGCTAAATTTACCTGCTACTGTTACATTCAGTTGGCAATTTATGCATACATAATACACCACCCCTGTTGCAAGCATGCAGAGAACTAACTGGTTCTACTTATCTGATTGAAATTACACTTGTCTTTAAAGTTGAAATTTTATCCCATTATGCATGCAGGATGTCTGGCGTCATATACATTCTTTAATGCCAATGGATGCTGCTGCTCGTGCTGCTTGCCTTTCTCAGGCCTTTCTAAGTTCCTGGAGATGCTATTCCAAACTAATTTTGAGTTCGCAAATGGTTAAGAAACATAATGGAAGTTTAAGACGCAGAATAGACAACATCCTGAAAAAACACTCTGGAATTGGCGTGAAGATATTGAGGCTTCATTTACGTAATGAATACACTTGCTTTCCTCATATCGATATGTGGCTCAAGGTTGCTGTTACACCAGGGATTGAAGAGCTGACTCTTGTGTCTCCATTTATATACAAAAAGTACAGCTTCCCATGCTCAGTTTTATCTGCGGGGGTTAGAAACTCAGTTCAGTCTCTTCAACTTGACTCTTGTGTCTTCCGTGCCACTGCTGAACTTGGCCCCTTTAGAAGCCTAACAATTTTGCGTCTGCGTTCTGTATGTATCACGGGGGATGAATTGGAGTGCCTTCTTTCCAACTCCCTTGCTTTGGAGCGCTTGGATCTCAGGGATTGCGATGAGATAATTTCCCTGAAGATACCTTCCGTGCTGCAGCAGCTCAGATATCTGTTGGTTAATGGATGTCGTGCTCTGCAAATTATAGAGAACAAAGCTCCAAGTATCTCCAATTTTACCCTTTTTGGAAGATGTAATATAAAACTCTTGCTTGGAGAAGCATCGCAAACGATCAAGCTCTTGAACTTGTTTGGTGCTACTGCTGCCGGTTATGCTCGTGCTAAGCTTCCGTCCATTATGCCAAATCTTGAGATTCTAAATTTAAGTTCGAGTCATGAGGTATACTACAAAGTGGTGATACATTCATACAATAGTAGTCATACGGTTATGTGAAGGTGTATAAATCTGAACATGACACATTTGTTGTGCAGGTGGATACACCAATGCTGCCCACCAAATTCATCTACCTCAAGCACCTGGCCATTCAGATTATTTCATCGACATTGTCCCCATCCTACGATTATTCTTCTCTAGTTTCTTTCTTGGATGCGTCTCCTTCCTTGGAGACTTGGCGGCTGGAGGTAAAGGCACTGTCCATCCTATATATCCAGTAAATTAATATATGTGGTGACTCAGTAATTTGAGTGCATTCATTGATTCAATTTCCTGGTTTTGCATTGTCTTCAGGTACCTCTTGCAGATATGGGGCATGAATTGGTAGGTTCTTCACCTTTGAGGCAGCTGCCAGAACAACACCATGACCACCTCAAGATTGTGAAAATCGTAGGATTCCACTCCACAAAAAGCTTGGTTGAGCTAACATGTTGCATTGTCAAGAGCGCGGTCTCACTCGAGAGCCTTACATTGGATCCCATTTGTGGTGATGGTAGGTCTCCATGTTGCTTTGATGGTTTGGGCTTGCCCCATAGCAAGTTTATGATCAAGCAAGCGGCTAGAGCAGTGGTGGCTATAAGAAGGTACATCGAGGATAAAGTTGCGCCTACAACTAAGCTGACCGTTCTGGAGCATTGCCCACAGTGCATTGCAGCTGCCGTGGATGATGGTATGGACTGTAGTTTGGCCTAGGCATTGCAAGTTGCAGCCGTTGCTACGATGTAAGGTGGAACTGGAAGTTGTCATAAGTTATCTTGCAATTGTGTTATCCAGTGAACTGTGTTTGGTTTCTTTGGTTGTTGGACAAGTTATCTTGCAATTGTGTTGCATGTATAATAATTTTGATTTTATCCAGTAAAGTTATTATAGATAATCGTGTTTTGTTTCTTGAGAATCATTGGACCTGTTAACCATTTAGTTTTCTTAGAACTAGATGAATTCCCCGTGTGTTGCTGTGGGATTTTCGTATTACATGAATACTTATGCAGTGGAGATTCTTTTGGGTTGTTAGAATTTTGTTGTTTTGTTGTTAAATAAATTGTAGGACTAAGACGTGTAAATGCCACAACTGTCAAGAAAGAGCTTCAATGGAACTGAATTTCCTACTAATGTTCATGTGCATTCCATTTATATAGGTGAGACTGACTAATTACTTCGTGGTATGGTTAAAAAAATTGCATTTGTTTACATAGAAAATGAACCCACAACTAAAAAGTGATCGTTAAGCCTAGAGTTTTCGTTTAGCTTCACTGTTATTCATGCGAAGCTGGTGTTAGCAGCGGACTGCAGAGATGGCCCAAAATGCACAGATGCTGTGTTCAATTCACACACAAAAAACAATCAGTGTTAAGTATAATTCAGTGACCTTTGTTAATGTGCTTGGGAGGAACCCCTTAAAAATTATTTACCGCAGCTATTAATTAAAAATTTAATTAATTGTGTTTAAGGGCAGTTTAGTACTTTTCCTCACCTGTACACAATCTCTAACCCAATTCCACGAACGGGGGAGGGAGTCGCTACTCCTGCGTCGCAGGATCTCGCCGCCCGCCGCCTCACAGCGATATGGTGTCGTTCTTCTGATGAAAATGTTTTCTTTTTTTATATTATTTGATTGATTCATTTAACTATCGGTTTGCACTGTGTTTTTAGGGGTGGGAGGATCGGCAGGAGTGCGGGGCAGCGCGCCATCGGCCATCCTAAACGAGGTGTGGAGTTGCTCCGTCTTGGCAGCGCGGAGGGCGAGGGTGTCGCTGACGAACGCGGCGAACGTCTCCAGCCTCTCTCTGCCGAGGCCGGGACGGGCGTCCAGAAGTCGCGCCAGCGCTGTGAGAGACTGAGAGCACGCCCGTGCGCAACCGCGTCCTGCGCGTCGGGCAGCTGCTCGAGGTTGCGCACCAGGCCGGACATCATCGCTGAGGCCGCTGATGAAGGTCTTCGCCGTCCTTGGATGGAGCTGGCAAGGCGAGCGAGCCATGCTAGGTGAGGTGCGGCAAAGGTTCCAAATATGCCCCAAAGAGGGAAGAGAGCTAATTCATTGCTTGTACATTTTTTTGTTTCGGCCCGTATATTTTAGGTTCTGGTACACAACTAAAGTTTCTCTACATAGGTTGTTATTTTATAGCTATATCTGATCTATCTAAATAAATGACTCTAATTTTTTTTCCAAGCACTATAAAATTTCACTAATTTAGTATGTCATTTGTGATCTACCGTCTCGGCTACATCGACTGAGATGGGAGTTCAATCTGGCCCACGAAAAGAGAAGCCGAAATCCTAGAAAATAAGTCACCCAAAAATTGGGCTGCGAAATAACAACCCAAAATTTAAACTTTGAACCTTGACTGCGAAATGAAGATTGAAAACTGAAACTCTAGAGGCCTGTTTGAATCCCATGAGCTAACAACTACTTGACTAAAGTTTAGTCCTTGAGTATCCAAACAGGTGCATTAGTGATTGGCCTAACAACTAGCTAAAGCCCGAACTAGTTGTTAGTTCACTAGTCTATAGAATTTAACTAGCTAGACTAATCACTGGTCCTAGTTCATCCAAACATACCCTAAAGCATGGCCGCGAAATGAAGATCTTGGGAGAAAGCTCGAGAGGGATGCCCGAGAATATGATCATCCAAAGCCCAAGATGATGAGCTCATGAGCATTGTCTGTATCTATTTTAAAGGATTCAAGGAGGAAGAGTGGGTAGAATGAACTCAGGAGGTGCATCCAGGCTCGGCTTAAATTGGCCAATCTTAAAGATGAAGAAGCGGAACTATGTAGATGGTTGGGACAGTGGCGGAGCCAAAATTTAAAACTTGGGGTATTCTCACTTCTACGTCATAAAAAATAATCGAATCCATAGGCTTAAAATATAACCATAGCACTACAACACAAGCAACCTTGATCAATATTTGCTTTCTAGAATTTAGACTTCTAATTGAAAGGCCAGTTTTTTTTTACCTATTTTGAGCTGAAATGTGCAAAAATACTATCGATTATAGCATTATACATTTATATATACAAGTATATACACATATCTACATAAAAGTGTACCAAAATATTTGGGTATTCCCAGGAATACTGAGGAATACCCTAGATCCGCACATGAGTTGGGAGTTAGGACACTCAACACTCACATCTATGTAGCCAAAGCAAATACAACACTTCAAAAAATAGTAGGAGTAACAAACATCAAAGCCATTTAGTTACTAATTGTTATATAAATGATACACTGTTGGCGTCTCTTACGTCTAGTGGAGGAATTCGCAAGCGCACAGAACTACCGTGTTGCACTTCGCCCGATGAGGACCGAGTATCGAATTTATATTTTTTTTCCAAAGAAAGGCGGGACGCTAAGTTTAGTTGGTCATTAGGAATGCTAAAGGAAAAGTGTGTCCTTAGCCTAGGTGGGTGAATGGAACGGTGGATGATGTTGTAAATGGATGGGTGCAGTGAATGATTAACTAGTAAATAAGCTAAACTAGAGATATGATAGCTAGGTATGAGAGTGAGCAATATCTTAAGTAACAAAGGTAAACTAGTGACTAGGAGGAATTCCTTAGTATTTCGGGGCATAACCCACCTACCAACCAGGAGGGTTAACTAGACAAGGTCTGCCACGAGCCCTACGATTTAATAACTAAACCTTTCGTGATGAAATATAGAAGATGGACAAGGCTGTCACCACTTGCCAACTACCATAGTCTATCCGGAGGCCTAGCCGTATCCACAGGTAATTTATAGCCTAAGCACCGTGCTTAATCTATAAACTTACTACTTGATCTGAACTCCGATGAAATGGGATCAAAGCACCCTAACCAGACCTGTGGAACCGGTACTAACGAATGACTACTAAACAAAAGGTACCCTATGATACTAATGCTAAGAGCAGGCACCTAAGCTCACTAATTGTGAACACTAATGAACTAGAACTTGAGCAAAGCAAAGCAATAATACTTAAATAAAGTACTAAAAGTAGAGTACTGAATAAAGTAAAATGCTAAATGAATGAATTACAAAAGAGCTATACCAGACCCAGAATACTCTTCCGATCTCAGAAGAAGCTCTGCTCTAGATCTACTTCTACTCCTAAGCTACTACTCTAGAGCTACTCTAAACTAGAGAGCTTGGAGAAGCTTGGAATGCTTGAATATGAATGGGGCACTTCTCCACCGAGCTCCACACTGTAACACCCTAAAATTCCTATTTTGGGTTGTTATTAGAAAACACAAAATAAAATAAATTATTTAATATTTTTTCTAAAATTATCTAAGATTTAATTAATTGTTGTCTTTGCAAAATGAGAAAAACATGGATTTATAAAACTTTTACCGAGTTAAAATGATTGGGTTTGATTGCTTTTGTGCCTTTGCTTTGTCTTTGGCTAGGTGAGAAAAATGAATTTCCAAAATTCGAGCAAGCCACGAATAGACCCTTTTCGGTTTTTGGAAAAATAAAACTTGAAAAAGCTTTGTTTAAGATTGTTTCAAGTTTGAGTTTGAAAAGTACTTATAAAATGGATTTTTACTTCTAAACTGAGTTTAAAAAATAACCTAAAAATACTTCTCAAATTTTGATTTCAGAATGGTTTGGAAATTGTTTGGAAAAGTGGTTTAAATCCTTTTGAATAAAAAGAAAAGCCTTTTTCTTTTTCTCTTTCTCCCTTTCTTGTTTTTAGCCCGCGCTAGATTTTGGTGGCCAAGCCCAGCAGCAGCGCCAGCAGCCCGCCCTGGTCTACCCCATCTCGCGAGTCTGGCCTTTGGGCCAGGCCCAGCGCCGCGGCCCAGCCAGAAGCGCAGCAGCAGCAGCCCGCTCCGCGCCCCGCTGCTGAGCCGCTACCAGGCGGGCCCCGCCTGCCAGCCCCGCACCGAGCCGCTGACGCCTCAGCCCCACGCGTCAGCGAGCGGCTCCGTCTTCCCCGTCGCTCCGCATCGCGCGGCCGCCATCGCCGCCGTCGATCCGAGCCCCGCGCGCAGCCCTAGGTTCGCCGCGGCCTATAAAGACCTTGCCCTGTGCGCCGCAGATCCCTTTGGGACCCTAACCCGAGCCGCCGCCAGCCCTAGCCCACGCAGCGCGCCGCCGTCATAGTCGCTGCCCCGAGGTAGACCCGCCGGCGTCCGTGGTCGCGTCTGTTTCGACGAGAACCCCCGTCGTTGCTTCGCTGGAAGGTGAGGACGCCGCCGGACCATCTCCCGCCCTCTCTCTCGCTCTCTCCCGTGCGTGCGCCCTCACCGTCGCAGCGCCACCGCCCGCTGCTCCGCCTCGCCGCTCGCGCTGTCGTCTCCGGCCACTGGTAGCCGCCATGAACTCGCATGCCGAGTTCGCGGGGACGCGTTCTCCCTCCCTATGCCATCCCCCTTTGCCCGCCGTGCCCCGCACCTCTCGCCGGCGAGCTTCCCGTCCGGTTCCCATGGAGCGCCGCCGTGCCGACCCCGCCTTCGCCATTCAAAGCCCCAGCCGCCTTCGCCATGGCAAGCTCTCTCGTCCGGTGCCCTTGACCTAGCTCTCCGAGCTCCGTAGCCGCCGCGCCGCTGCACTCCGGCGAACGTTCGCCGCCTCCCATGGCCGCGCCGCCGCGCGCAGTGCCGCTGCCGGCGAGCAACCAGCTGGAGCCCCTCCTAGCCACATGGCCGCCCCGTCAGCTGCCACGCGTACGCCACATGTGCGCCAAGTCAGCGCGCCGCGCAAGCGCGGCCGGGTCAACTCGGTCAGCAGCCTGTTAGCCCTAGCATTTTTGCACAAAGGCCCCTGCTTTTTCTCAGAATTAACCCGCGGTCCGTAGCAGTTCAAATCGGCCCGCATTTTTATAATAACAGTTCAAATATGTTCCTCTGCTCTTCATTCGCCATGCCCCTGACACGCTCTTAGGCTATCCGCACTCATGATTCTCTATTTTCATTTCGTCATCCAGATTCTCTCATCTATACTCATTTCTCCCACACTCATCCATCCTCTATATCATCCTCTATCCACTGTGGGGCTCGCTTGTCACTTTATTTAAATATATCCATGTGAGATCTAGTTTTGAAGAATTTATTGAAACAAATTCAATGGTGCAATCAGAATTTAATTTGAGTTTTTGGTTTGTGAGTTATAACATTTTTTTGCTAGTTGAAATAGTGGGGTCCGCCTGGATTCTCTCGCGCATGCGCGCATGCACTCTCTGCCCGGTTTTGAGATGGGGCTGCATGCAGTTTTAGCGGATGACCTCAAAGAACGCTGGAAATACCGGATAGAAGTGAGAACGGTAAGATAGAGGACGATGTAGCGTATCCCATTGTAGGTTAAATTCCGGTAGACGCATCCTGCAGTAAGTTTTACAGGGTCCGAGTGTAGTCGGTCTTATGGAGTTAATAACCGGCGCTCCTGCAGGTCTGTCTTCGGGGTCTGGTAATTCAGTAACCGCTGGAGAGGAAAGGAGATGACTGCTCAGCTCTTGAGGTGGAGGGTCTCCTCCTCTTATTTTTCTTGCTTTTGTGTTCGTATGAGATACGTGGGTAATCTATAAATTATTTGCGTGTCTTATGTACCGTCGTTGTAAAATTTGACATTCCCACTTCTACTTAATGCAACACGTGCCAATGTATGCTCTCAAAAAAAAAGTAGATCCACGAGTGTAATAAAGGGGGGGGGGCAGCAATTTCCTGTTGGTTTTTTTATTAGGATTTCGTATCAGTTTTTGGTATTTCCTTTGCTAGAGACTCCGTCGTCAGCTACTTTCCTCAATGGGGACCTGGGGTGTCTAGTGTAATAAAGTGGGGCAGCAATTTCCTGTTGGGTTTCTAGATTAGGATTTCGTTTCAGTTTTTGGTATTTCCTTGCTTTGCTAGAGACTCCGTTATCAGCTACTTGCCTCAATGGGGACCTAGGGTGTCTAATTGGGCTCTAGGAGTGCTCGCAGGGGCGGATCCACCAGTATGGCGAGCCCTGGCGGCCACCATACCTCACCGCCGGCGAGACCCCCCTCCCCTTCAGCCTCAGCCATGGCCAGCGATGGAGTCACGGAGAGCAGGAGCACGAAACAGACGAAGACGACAAAATCGACGAACGAAGCGTTATTTTTCTACTTGGGCCTCTTAACTGGGTTGTTTACTCCATCATGAAGCCCATATTATAGAATGTGAAAAGCCTAGGGCGCAGTCAGGGGCGGGGGTGTCGATTCAGTTGCTGGCTTGCTGCATCCGATCGGCGAGGCGATCGTGACTGCTCGACTCTCCGTCTCTGCCGCCGCTGCTGGCCGGCGGCCGACGGTCTCTGCTACCTGCTCTCTACTGGATGTTGGTCCGCTGCTATCAATTTGAAGCGTTCAGCCTTCAGCGATGGAAGGTTCTCAGAGAGGGGGGGGGAAGGTAAGTTAAATTGATTCCACGCCATAATTAGTTTTCTTCAATTGGTATGTTCATTCCCCATCACTTACTATATGCAATTTGGTTTCATCTTTTAGAGTATAAAAACATCAATTATGAGATTGTGACATGGTTTATGGATATATATATGTGTATATCGTTGTTTTTTTATGATATTATCGTTTATATTTTATACAATCGCTTCGCCAAAAAAACTAGCAGTTCAAAGTTCGCCATAGGTCATTTTTTGTCCTGAATCCGCCACTGAGTGCTGTAGTCATAGATTTTTTAGGGGAAGGAACCAGATGATCTAGTAACCAACCTACCGTAGGGAGGGCAGACATGCTATGTGTGCTTCATGCCTGAACTGCGAACATGGAAAAAAAAACACCAACGTTCTACAACTTAGCCTGAAAAATGAGCTAACATACTCCTACCTCCCATCCTTCTTTTTCGCTTTTTACTATGTATATAACTATCAAACTATATACGAACGTGGAAACAAAACAAGCCTGCCCTGAAAACATGCATCTGTTCGTGGATTGTTTGGTTTTCGCTCGTGTCTTCCATGGCAACGGCGTAATGCAGATCCAGCATATTCGCGCAGATCATTAAGAACAGAAGAATCTTCGGTTTTAAGGCTATTGACGCGGACTCTTCGAATTCTTCGCAGATTTTTCAAGTCCTTTTGGTTTTTGCAACCATTGTTGCTCAGACCCAATGGGCTAGTGTCTGGGGCATGTTGCATGTACTGCGAGGACTTGACAGCAAGTGTGGGAAGGCCCCACAGTGCCGCAATAACGGATTTCAGCGCTGTCGGAGATGGTGTGACTCTTAACACGGAAGCATTTCAGAATGCGCTCTTCTACCTCAATTCATTTGCGAAGAAGGGCGGGGCACAGTTGTTTGTGCCTGCTGGAAGGTGGTTGACCGAGAGTTTTAGTCTAATCAGCCATCTCACACTCTCACTGGACAAGGACGCAGTAATTCTTGGTTCACCAGTAAGTTGATTTTACAAATGGTTTGTAGGCAATATTTTACCTACTTTAAGTAGAGTAACTTCTGTTTTGCCTTAAGTAGAGTTTTTTTTAAGCAATGGTAGGAGCTCTGCCCTTCAATTAAGGTAGGAAATATAGATTTTTATGTACAAATCGTCATTCCAGGACTCGACCGGGAGAATGACGGAACACAACAAAACTCACTGAGGAGTTGCTAAGCCAGTCTATCTGTGGCCCTCTTTCTTAACATAATGTGTTCCTTCACTCATGAGGTAGTCTGTAACACCGATTCCGACACATTATTGAAAATCCGTCTGTTCCGTTCTTTCCATATGTTCCAGAAAGTGTAGATCGTCATTCCGTTAAAACGCCTTCGCTCTTCCTTGGGTACCTTCTTTGTGGCCTCCTCCCACCAATCGTGAATGTGCAAGGGGTCATGCTGTGGCTGTGGGAGATGTATATCAAAGTGCTCTCAGTCCAAGATTTGGTTCCACACCGCTTTGGCGTATGGGCATAGAAGTGATAGGTGCAGTCCAGTCTCCAAGGGTCCGTCACAGAGAACGCAGCGTTCCTGATGTGGCCATCCTCTTCTTTGCAAGTTGTCTGCTGTTAGGATTTTGTCCTGAATGAGAATCCACACAAAGACTTTGCATTTATTTTCACTGTGTGCCTTCCAGATTTGGCTGTGCCCAAACCTCCCATAGGTGCCGTTGAACTAAATACGGTAAGCTGATTGAGTGGAACAGTAGCCGTCTGACGTCCATTTCCAAGTGATCGAGTCACGTACACCTTGGAGCAGCTGTACATTTTGAATTCTGATCCATAGAGAGACAAACTCTTCTATATGGGTAGCAGCGGTGATCTTTCCCCTTAGTGAGCGTATCCAATTATTGTTTTGAAGCTCCTATTATACCGTCTTGTTTTTTCTGGTGACTAGGAGGAATAAGTGTGGCGCCAAGTTTCTGGGTGTTACTCCCTCGAGCCAGCTGCTATACCAGAACCTGGCTTTTGCGCCATTAACTTCTGTTTTGCCTTGTCACTGTAACTTTCAACCTTCGTATTTTTTATTCATACAGCTCTCACCTATCGAAACTAAAAGAATGCAGAATTGCCTGTACATCTTAACAATAAATAATAAAATTACTAATCATATGTTTACTGTGAGTACATCTCATATTTTGATGAGTAAATTTCTACTGAAACAACAGTGCAGGCATTTTGTCATGGTGTCCTTATGAGGATATTTGCAGGACTCCTCTGACTGGCCAGTTATTGTTGCTCTTCCATCCTATGGGCGTGACAACTCCCCGGTAAAAGACATCAAAGTTTAATATTTGAATCTAATCTTACGTACTGAACTACTGATGTAATAATAACACTGGTAAGTGCTATAGTTGCATCAAGCACTTCATATGCCTAGCCTTTTTAATCTTCTGGTACATGACAAGCTATCGACCATGCTCTTTTCAGGTGCCAATCGCACCATCGATGGCCAAGGTGCAGTTTGGTGGGACTGGTTTCACAACCACACATTGAATTATACTAGACCACCGCTTGTTGAACTGATGTACTCTACCAGAGTTGTTATTTCCAACCTGACCTTTATAAATTCGCCATTTTGGAATATCCATCCTGTATACTGCAGGTTCCTTTTGAGCATTTATTATTGAAGCACCGTTTCAATCGCAATGGTAATTTTATCATTTAGACTGTTTTTCCCAAATTAACAGCCAAGTCCTGGTCCAGCATCTCACAATCCTAGCGCCTAGCTATCAGTTCACCAAACACTAACGGCATTGATCCAGGTGTGCTTTATTGAGATGCTATGGCTCACTGGATTCTTTCTTTAAATGAATAGTTGCTTTAGTTTATGCTCTGTTTGCTCCATTTAGCAGTTGGTCCTGCGCTTTTTACAAAAATAGATCAACGTCATGAAAAATGGCAAGACTTTGTTCTGGCTTGAAAGGAACAAACTAAATCTGAACTAGGACATAATTTAAGTAGTTTTTCGAAATATAGAGTACATGATGCATTTGTATTCAGTACTCGAGATAGTCATCTGATATGTGCTAGTGTAGCTTTGATTCTTTCCTTCTTATATATAAGTCCTAATTAAGTGAAAGACCATAGCTACTGCATAAATTTTAAAAACTTTCTAATGTTATTTCTTGATGTGTGACACCAGTATTTCATGTCTGACTCATTTTGTCAATGTTGTGAAGTTCTGAACTGCGTATGTTTCTTTTGATTTTTGTTTGGTTTGTTTTTCCTGTCACCATGTCTGGTACTAATCAACTTGAAACCCATCCAGACTCATCTACAAACATCTGCATTGAAGATTGTTACATCAGAAATGGCGACGACATTGTTGTCATCAATTAAGAGTGGGTGGCATGAGTATGGCATCTCTTTTGCTCATCCTAGCTCCAACATTAGCATACGCAACATCACAGGACAGACAAGGAACAGTGCTGGACTCGCCTTTGGAAGCGAGATGTCAGGTGATATGTCAGACGTTCGAGCAGAAGGGATCCGGATTGTCAACTCAGTGCATGGGATCAGAATTCAAAATCAACAGGTTTTCGGAAAAAAAAAAGAATTCAGAATCAAGACAGCCCCAGGGTGTGGAGGATACGTGAAGAACGTGTATGTAGCTGATGTGAGCTTTGACTACGTTTCCATAGCCATCAGGATCACTGGAAACTATGGCGAACACCCCCGTTACAAATTATAGGCATTAACATTTCCCTATTTTTCTCCACAGAAATGATCAGATGCATGTATTATTTTTATTTTCATAACCCATCAGTGTTCAGTTATACTTACAGACATGGTATTATGTATAAATACCCAAAACATTCTGAGAAATTGAGATTATGTTTATCTATTGGTATACTAAGATATTCATATTTTAACCTTCTTATTCTGAGTTGGAGTGTTTTGTAACTTTTCTTAATGACCATACTTTTGCAGGAGATGGTAACTGTCAGCGTGGATGGTTCTGTACTTGACAGGATTGCTAAAATTATGACATACCTTTCGGCTTGGATCATCAGGGAAGGTCTTGAAAAAGAGAAAGGAGAGAGATAAAAGGTGTGTTCATGAGAATAAATGCTATAGTAGGAGTCCATAGGAGAGGATTGGACTCTGGGTCCATACAATTTTATTTCGCTCGGACAGTGTCATCAACCACGACCAAACAGTACTGGCGGTGTATACCTGTAATTTTAGCTGTGCACTTTGAATGTTAGAGGCTGGCGGTGTATCTGTTATCTCCATGTTCACTACCTGCTATAACCTGCTTTTAGTTTTATTTGCATTTTATTCAACTTGGTCGTAATATTTAGTGTCTTTTTTTGGTTCCAGAACGAGTATAATGCTGTACTGCTGTTCGAGCCCAGATGGCGGCTGCTGGATATCAAGGTGACTGGTCAAGCTATGTGTATGCAGAACAGCAGTTGGGTTATCCAGAACAGTCACCCTGTTCGGCAGATGGTTTCTGCGGCTTATAAGCCGGTTGTGGCTATTTTGTTGTGAGAGAAAAACACTGTACCACGGCTGATAAGCCGTGCTGATAAGTTCAGCTGGACAGGGTGAGTGTGTGCAGTACAGCACCCAGGAATATGATGTGTTAGCTGACCCTAGTATATCACAGGATCCAAGGTTCACGCCAAATGTAGTAGAATCTGAGGCTGGCTGCAGATTGACCTACTACGAAGCATTTGTGGCAGAGAAGACTGACTAACATGCTGACATGAAAGTCTGGAGAGGCATGTACGTATATATTGGTGTCATGTGAAATTCTAGACTTGACAGGAAATCATGTATGCAATGCATAGACAGACAGGTGAAAAAGCTGTAGCCACAACGTAACCAGATGATATATATGTATCTGTCATCCATGGTTCAAACATTACTCCATTATAGTCATCTATACGCATCATCTTCATTCCAAACATTTACACGTTTAGTACTTTTCTGTGTCTTGCAAACTAACTGAACCTGACACAAGTATGAGCCCATTGTGTTCTCCAGATGGAGAAACTGGAGCTGTCCCGTTCGGAACATAATCCAGTGCAAACGCGCTGCGAAAGCGTGGAAATCCTCCTCCAGGATGAGGAGCATGAATTGCTCGAATTTCTTGGCTGGGTGCTCCGAGCAGTTTCAAACCAGTCATTATTCCTCGTACGTTGACTCTTTTACCCCTGGCTTGAAAAAATATAAAAAAAATAATAATTCCATGCTTGAAAAAGTAGTGTACCTTATTTTATAAAATTATTTATAGAGGCGGCCTGAAAGACCTGTAAATTGTAGCCTTTGGCGCCAGGGGTAATAGAGTCATTTCGCGTACAGCTTAACACTGTTAGACCATTAAACTAACAGAAGAGTAAGGAACCAAAGAAAATTCGTTTTAGGGTCAAATAAGCAAGTTCAAGAAAAAATAGCTAAAAAACTAAGCAACACTTTTTTTTAGGGCCAAGGAAATAATATCCTTTTTTCCCCTCTTCTTTTGGACAGTTTGGACTCACTGGGGTAGATCTTTTTTTTTGAACGTGTATTATTTACTATTACACAAAGCACGTGCGTGACGGCCCGTACCAAACAATACTAGCACCGAACCATGACATAAGAGAACCAGCAGCGAGGTGTTTGAATCCACCCATTAACCAAACATTCGCCTCATCCACCCAACAAGGAATAGCAGGGAGTCCAAACCAAGCCGGGCCGCCTTTGGCACACTTTCTCGAACGGAGCCACCAGATGAGCATGGTGCTCTCCTCCCGTACCGTTATTAAGTCATCGATCAAGGTGCGCTCTGTTAAGAATTCTTGCCCAAACTTCACGGCTGAAGACACAACCTAGCAGGAGATGATCCATAGTCTTTAGCATCTGGCCACAATGGATGCAGTCATCAGTGTCCTGCAGGCCTTGAGGTAGTCTGCTAGCAGCAGTCCATCAATGGCCATGCATCACCAGCCAAAAGTAAAATTTGACCCGTGGTGTGGCACCCCCATCTTCTAGACACTATATATTTCCTAAAATTATTTTAAGATTTAATGACACTATTCTCTTAGCGTGGTAGGCAACGTCCTCCTTGACAAGTTCTGTGTTTTTCATAATAGGTGTAGGTTCGATTTTTTCATAGTGAATGTAAGAATGAGCAGTGATTTAAAATGTCTTAAAAATCCTAGAATATTTTTCTAAAATAGACCGTTTTTTCATAAGAGGCAAAAAAAAATTGTATGAGCCGGCCGGCAACCTAGTCAAGGTGAAGGACCAGTGATTTAAAATGTTTACATAAAATATCCCCAGATTATTTGGAAAAAAATCATTTTGTGTAAGAGTAAAAAAATAAAGCCTAGATTATATTTGAAAAATTTTTGTAAGCGGCAAAAAAAATTGTATGAGGCAGCCGCCGACCTAGTTGAGCAGCGATTTAAATATTCACTCCTAAATTATTTGGAAAAAAACAGATCATTTTGTGTAAGAGGCAAAAACAAAAAATTGTGCGGGGCTTCGATTAGCTGGCTGGCAGCCTAGTCAAAGTTCAACCGGTGCAGGGAGCCAAGCAAGCAAAGGCTCAAACCAGTACTGGGAGCCCGACCTAGCCAAGCCCAATCAAATAGCCCAGCGAGCGGGTGAAGCGAGCGATAGTGATAGTAGAACGGATGGATGCAGCCAAAATAACTTTGTTTAATAATTTCATTTGCTTTATATATTCTCATATTGCATACATATTCGTTCAAGAGCCATAACAAGCTAAGGTTTGACTGAACTTTACTCTCCTAATTAAATATTCTGCTACTTTACTCTTTGTATCCATTTGCTTCATTCATCCGGTCCTTCAATATTAATGTCTTCAAAATCAAAATCCCTGTCGCAACGAGTGGGAAATTCATCTAATCTAATTTAGAAAGGAGGAAACCCAAAGGCTAGCTCCATGTTCCAAAACCTAAAACAGAATAAGACTTTCTTTGGGAACAGCAACGTATGAATAAAATCTATGCAGCCCCTAGTCCTTGCTGAGTTACCTCCTTGTTAATAGATAGATATTTCTTGTAATTGCATAACAAAGTCCTCGCATGAAAAAAAAGCGTAATGACAGAACTATAACTTGTATGCAAATCTTAAGATACGAGGTCCAATGGCTAAATTTTGCATGCTTTGTAAAAGCAAGAGTATCACACATCTCAAATTTTAGAACATGATATATATACATTTCAGGAATATATATAATCATAAAAACACCAATAATTCTTTACTACCGCAAATGAGAAATATGTGCACGCACGCACACACGTATAGATAAGTAACATAGCTTCTGAGGTAAATTTTTAAAAAAGTATTTATTTTGTCTTTCCAGCAGGACAAGCCACAATAGGAACGAGGGAACTCATGGACGCATATAAACACTATACAACTTCTACACCCGGAATGCAAAAGGACCGAAGTAACTTCTATGCCTAGACACCACGAAGGAGCGCGTGGACCGGTGATTTGTGGTTTGGAGCTCTCCCTTATGATTGTACTTGAGACCAAATATGGTCACATGGAGCACACAACCGTCGTTGTCTCCAAAAATTGGCCCCTTGGTCACTTTGGATGGCACGCACTCGACAAGGCAGAACCTGCCTGTGCCCATATAGGCGAGAGAGGCTCTTATTGTGCACCCCTTGTTGCCGAATAGCTTCTCCTTAGTGGTCAGGTGATCCAAATATACGTTTGGGTCTATGTCTAGGTCCCAGCTGTCTTTCGTAGTAGTGGTCAGGTGCATCCGAGGAGGGGCGTGAGGGCCGTGTCAGCGTCATAGACGAGACCACAGCGGTTGTTCATAATGATGAACATCTTTGTGCCCGAGGCGGCCAAGTAAATCTGACCATTGCCAGCGGCTGACTCGAATCGCAGCACCGGAGGTTCGGGGAGCTCATGATACTGCTGCCGGTGCTCGTCGTCGTCGGAGCCGGAGCCGGAATCGTCGAAGCTGTCGGCGTCGATCTTGTGGACGCTGAAGCCCTTGTCCCAGTCATCCAAGACCAGATACAGGTGCTGCTTACTCCACCGCGACCTCTTGCCGCCGGCGCGTTGCTTCTTCCGGTCGTCCTGTCCCCGGCGCTTATGAGACATCATCATAACTGCTCCGATGATATGATCCTTTTTCTTTTGTTCGCGAATCAATCTGATGATGAAGGACCTTGGATTTATAGCAAGCAAAGCAGCCGAAAACTCGATCTCGTGTCGCGCCGCATCTGATCCGAGTGTTATTAGAATCGGATCGGAATTAAAAAACAGATCGACGAGGAATCGGATTTTATATATTAAAAAAAGATTTGCAATGCGATCACGAAACGGGATCAGCGGGTACCTTAAGGGAAAACCGCGGGACAAATCGGAATCCAAGTCGACGACGGTCGCCGGCCGCTCCGCTCCGGTCGGCCGTGGGGGAGGAGGGCGATGTGGATTCAGCGCGTCGCCGCTCCCTGCGCCACACGACGCGGAGAAGAGGTTATCAGAGCGTATGCAGCGTGCTCATTTGCCCCGGTTCTGTAACAGGACAACCCGGTCCTTAAGCATGCTTCTCCCCATTTTATCTAAAAAAAAGTTTAGGTTTTGACCCATCATTCTGCACAAAGACAAAAAAGTATTCGTTGTCCATTTTGGATTTTAGCCTCAAGAGGAAAAAAAAAAACCAAAAAGTCTTTACCCACCCCATGAAAAATTTGGTATTTTGGATGGAACTTAACACACCCATGAAAATTTTAGCATTTTGCATTTCATCATTCCAAAACAGTTGACATTTTATATTTTACATTCCATCGGGAACTAAACACAGCCATAGTATCAAGGGTACTCATATACATTGTTGGTGCCCTTAGGAACCAAAAAAAAAAGTCCTTAACCTCCCTCAACTATTTTACAAAAACTTGATTTTTAAATCCGTCCAACTTTTAAAACTATCCAATTTATCTTTGTGAATGATTTTCAAAGTAAGTTTCGGCTCAGACTTTTGTGGTAGTTCAATGAGGTCAAATAGACTTTAAATGAAAATATAGAATTTGTCACCAAAAAAAGAAAAATATTTATTTTTCATAAAAAATAAAAGTATCCAAATATATTTTTCTAGAAAAAAGGGTGAATTTCTAAAATCTTGTTTAATCTTAGAAAACACATAAAAATTGTTTCAACTAAAAAATATAAAACCAGTTTCACATCTTTCCAAAATCATACTCTATGTTTTTCCAATTTAGGTACCACAATAGTAGGACATGATTTTAGAAGCATAACACACATACCTTGCGACACTAGCGTTGGCGAGGCCTGAGTGTCGCGTGGCGCGACAGCCCGGCCGTGTACTTGACAAGGCACCACGAGGCCATGTTGGTCACGACGAGGTGCACATTGCCCTCATAGCGCTGCACAGTAACGTACAATGAGATCAAGACGTCGGTGAAGCGGAGTTTTTTTTGGTGTACCCACTGATCGAGAACATGATGCAATTTTATTTTTCTAATAAGCACTATTTTAGGGGGAAAATAAAACTGATTCATATTTTTCTGAGATACAACAAATTTTTTATACATTTTCTAAGTTACATCTTTAGAATTTTTAGATAGATATTTTTTTCAGAAGTATATTTGTATAGTTTTTTTTACCGTTATTAGGTAAAGTCTATTTGACCTTCCTAGAAACTCTAATTTACCTCTCGTTCTTGTTTGAAGTGACGCCACATCAGCCAACAACGCTTCGAAAACCGCTCAAGAAGGTAAATCGGATGGTTTTATAAGTTGCGGGAATCCAGGTTTTCAAGTGAGGGAGGCAAATCAGATTTTCGTGATAATTGAGGAAGGTCAAATAGACTTTTTCTTGTGTTGTTATATATGCTCTTCACAGTGGGCTTCTATGGGTTGGACCGTAAAAAATTCCCAACACGTGTCGGACCAATAAAAAAAGGTCTACGTGTGCTTTGAAGTTCTGTTGTTTTGATAAGATGTGTTGTTCTGCGAAATAATATTTTTTTATCGATATACTTTCACTTCTCCCCTTGTTATTTCCTTATTGTAACACCCCCGGTGTTACCGCGTGTCACAATGCCTCTAAGCTGAGCATGCGCATCTTTTTTGTGTGTGTGTGTTTGGTTTATGTTGAAGTGCGTAGGACCCTTTCAGTAAGTTAAAAATAATAAATAAAACGGTTATTCGAGTTTTGACGTTTCAATCGGAAGTTGGCGACTTAGGTTGGAAACTAAATTTTATTAATGAAACTGCTACAAGACTTATATGTGAACCCTAAGCGATTTATGAAGAGCATAGTGTGTAGGAGTTAGCGCAACTTGTGTTGTCAAGTAATTCCATTCCTAGCTAGTTTTACCGGTGACCCGAAAAGTGGACTCGCAACGTAATTTGGACTTAGATTTCCAAGTCGTTTTAACAGCCGGACATTGTCGTGTTGAGCTCGGTTGTTTGCGAAATCGGGTTAGGTGTTGCTGCGGTGGGTTGGCTCGGGTGGGTAGCCTCCTAAGCCGTCTTGAGTGGGGTGAGGTTGGTTCAGGGTAGGTTGTCACCGACTTGGAGTTTTTCGGAGCTTTAAAAAGCGTGCTTGCGTGTGGCGTCGGGTTGTTGGTTCCTGAGCGCGGTCACCGCTCGGGGTCGTTGCTCTACGCGGTTGGCCGGCTCTGCCTGTGACGTCGCGGTGAACGCCCCTTTCCCCCCCCTCGGCGTCGCTCTGCTGCGGTTGACCTCCCGGCCGAGCGCGTGGGCTGGTGGGCTGCCGTTGTTCTTCCCCCCTGCCACTCGACTCCATTCTTTGCCGGTCCCGCTCGGTGCCGCTGTGTCCCGCCGTGCTGGACGGCCACCGGCCACTGCGGCGCCGTCTTCTCGCGTCGCATCGGTACCTTGGCACAGCACGCCGTTGCCACTGCCGCACACGCCACGCTACCGCACCGCTCGCGCGCGTACGCGCCCCGGTCGGGCTGTGATCGCGTGGGAGCCAGCTGCCATGTCGCAACGAGTGGGAAATTCATCTAATCTAATTTAGAAAGGAGGAAACCCAAAGGCTAGCTCCATGTTCCAAAACCTAAAACAGAATAAGACTTTCTTTGGGAACAGCAACGTATGAATAAAATCTATGCAGCCCCTAGTCCTTGCTGAGTTACCTCCTTGTTAATAGATAGATATTTCTTGTAATTGCATAACAAAGTCCTCGCATGAAAAAGAAGCGTAATGACAGAACTATAACTTGTATGCAAATCTTAAGATACGAGGTCCAATGGCTAAATTTTGCATGCTTTGTAAAAGCAAGAGTATCACACATCTCAAATTTTAGAACATGATATATATACATTTCAGGAATATATATAATCATAAAAACACCAATAATTCTTTACTACCGCAAATGAGAAACATGTGCACGCACGCACACACGTATAGATAAGTAACATAGCTTCTGAGGTAAATTTTTAAAAAGTATTTATTTTGTCTTCCCAGCAGGGACAAGCCACAATATGAACGAGGGAACTCATGGACGCATATAAACACCATACAACTTCTACACCCGGAATGCAAAAGGACCGAAGTGACTTCTATGCCTAGACACCACGAAGGAGCGCGTGGACCGGTGATTTGTGGTTTGGAGCTCTCCCTTATGATTGTACTTGAGACCAAATATGGTCACATGGAGCACACAACCGTCGTTGTCTCCAAAAATTGGCCCCTTGGTCACTTTGGATGGCACGCACTCGACAAGGCAGAACCTGCCTGTGCCCATATAGGCGAGAGAGGCTCTTATTGTGCACCCCTTGTTGCCGAACAGCTTCTCCTTAGTGGTCTGGTGATCCAAATATACGTTTGGGTCTATGTCTAGGTCCCAGCTATCTTTCTTGGGAGGTCGTGCGCTGACGAAGTCGGGGGAGATAACTTGGCAGGAGCGTATGTAGCCATCCAAGTCAAGGCCAACCCACGCGCCGAGCTCGGCATCGAAGTGAGCTTGCCCATCGAATGGCAAGGCACATTCCCCGTGCCATCTCCATGTAGCCTCCCTTGTGTTGAATGAGTAGGTGCCCACGGGAGCGCCAGGAGTGTCCCTGTAGGCCGTGGTCATGAAGATGGTGCACCCGTCCGGGTGCAGAGCGTGGGAGACGACGATCTGACGGCCGGTGAACGTGGGCGGTGGAGCCGGCAGAGTCTTCCAGGCCCAGCTACCGCCCGAGGCGCTGGCGTCGGCGGCGGCGGGAGACCACGACATTGCCTCGAACGACTGCGGCCCCTCATTGTCCAAGAGGCGGTACGATAACAGGTAGAGCACCTCGCCGACGGGCATGCAGACGCCGAAGCCAAAGACCATCCGAGGAGGGGCGTGAGTGCCAACAGCCAGCACGGCCGTGTCAGCGTCATAGACGAGACCGCAGCGGTTGTTCATAATGATGAACATCTTTGTGCCCGAGGCGGCCAAGTAAATCTGATCATTGCCGGCGGCTGACTCGAACCGCAGCACCGGAGCCTCGGGGAGCTCATGATACTGCTGCTGGTGCTCCTCGTCGTCGGAGCCGGAGCCGGAATCGTCGAAGCTGTCGGCGTCGATCTTGTGGACGCTGAAGCCCTTGTCCCAGTCATCCAAGACCAGATACAGGTGCTGCTTACTCCACCGCGACCTCTTGCCGCCGGCGCGTTGCTTCTTCCGGTCGTCCTGTCCCCGGCGCTTATGAGACATCATCATGACTGCTCCGACGATATGATCTTTGTCTTTTGTTCGCGAATCAATCTGATGATGAAGGACCTTGGATTTATAGCAAGCAAAGCAGCCGAAAACTCGATCTCGTGTCGCGCCGCATCTGATCCGAGTGTTATTAGAATCGGATCGGAATTAAAAAACAGATCGACGAGGAATCGGATTTTATATATTAAAAAAAGATTTGCAATGCGATCACGAAACGGGATCAGCGGGTACCTTAAGGGAAAACCGCGGGACAAATCGGAATCCAAGTCGACGACGGTCGCCGGCCGCTCCGCTCCGGTCGGCCGTGGGGGAGGAGGGCGATGTGGATTCAGCGCGTCGCCCCTCCCTGCGCCACACGACGCGGAGAAGAGGTTATCAGAGCGTCCGCAGCGTGCTCATTTGCCCCGGTTCTGTAACACTGTGATATTTTGAACAAAGTAAGCATGCTTTTATATAGTACCAAGGGTATTCCTATACATTGTTGGTGCCCCTAGGAATAAAAAAAAGTCCTTAACCTCCCTCAACTACTGTGCAAAAACTTGTTTTTTAAATCCGCCCAACTTTTAAAACTGTCCAATTTATCTTTGTGAATGATTTTCAAAGCAAGTTTCGGCTCAGACTTTTGCGGTAGTTCAATGAGGTCAAATAGACTTTAAATGAAAATATAGAATTTGTCACAAAAATAAAAGAAATATATATTTTTTTAATAAAAAACAAAAGTATCCAAATATATTTTTCTAGAAAAATATGAATTTCTAAAATCTTGTTTAATCTTAGAAAATGCATAAAAATTGTTTCAATTAAAAAAATATAAAACCAGTTTCACATCTTTCCAAAATCATGCTCTATGTTTTTCCAATTTAGGTACCACAATAGTAGGACATGATTTTAGGAAGCATAGCACACATCCCTTGCGACACTAACCTTGGCGAGGCCTGAGTGTCACGAGGCCATGTTGGTCACGACGAGGTGCACATTGCCCTCATAGCGCTGCACAGTAACGTACAATGAGATCATGACGTCGGTGAAGCCATGAAGGAGTTTTTTTTGGTGTACCCACTGATCGAAAACATGATGCAATTTTATTTTTCTAATAAGCACGATTTTAGGGGGAAAATAAAACTCATTCATATTTTTCTGAGATACAACAAAATTTTTATACATTTTCTAAGTTACATCTTTAGAATTTTTAGATAGATATTTTTTCAGAAGTATATTTGTATAGTTTTTTTTACCGTTATTAGGTAAAGTCTATTTGACCTTCCTAGAAACTCTAATTTACCTCTCGCTCTTGTTTGAAGCGACGCCACATCAGCCAACAACACTTCGAAAACCGCTCAAGAAGGTAAATCGGATGGTTTTAGAAGTTGCGGGAATCCAGGTTTTCAAGTGAGGGAGGTAAATCAGATTTTCGTGATAATTGAGGAAGGTCAAATAGACTTTTTCTTGTATAGTCACAGTGGGCTTCTATGGGTTGGACTGTAAAAAATTCCCAACACATGTCGGACCAATAAAAAAAGGGACTACGTGTGCGTTGAAGTTCTATTGTTTTGATAAGATGTGTTGTTCTGCGAAATAACATTTTTTTATCGATATACTTTCACTTCCCCCTCGTTATTTCCTTATATTCTTCTAAATTGTTTTCGAGTGCCATTATTCATGGCCACAGTTTGTTTTACCGTTATATCGTCGTCAATAAATATATGAATAAAACATGGTACTCCGTCTATACTCCTGGACACCTCAGTAAAACATGGCTCCCGACCCGCCCCATCTCCCAGGCGACGGCGACGGCGCCACCACCACCACCGAGTCCATCAGCCATCCTACACCACGCCACCTCCCTCCAGCCACAGATCCAAACTCCCCATCGCCGGATCTATCGATCCATGGGGACCTTGAGAGCCGAACACCACGTACGGAGCCCACGCGACTGAAAGCCCAAGTTTGGTTTTGGTAATTAATGACACCAAGTTGCTAATGCCATGTGTTAAGTGTTTTGAGTTAGGCATAAGCAACACTTGTGATGAAGGTGTACGTGGCAAGGAGTGGTGGCCACAAGTTCACAAAGAAATGGTGCTTGGACATGAAATGACGATCGTGGTGGAGATGCACATAAAATGATGGACATGATGATCAAGTGGAGGAGAAGGATCTAAGAGCGCAATGCAAAGGTATAACCATAGGTTTTTTCTTTTGCCGGTCTAAGATGAGTAGAGAAGTGATTGACCGGGTTTAGGATACATAGCCGACTATCAAGAGGGGCAATCACGGTTAGCTCGGGAATCAAGTGCCACTAGATCAATGTCTTGAGCATATGCATTTAGGATCTAGTAAAGAGCTAACATAACGCCTTGAAAAAATGTTTATAAAATGCTAACACACATGCACATGGTGGTGTACACTTGGTGGTGTTAGCACATTTGCGAAGGCGGTGGAGTTTAAGCGGTAGAGAGGGGTTTGGGTTCCTCTCTCCCTCCCGCCGAGCTTGCGAGGCGGGATTCGGCGCTTTTTGGAGAAGTGAAATGCCTATTTTCTATTGCGCCGGAAGTCGGAAAAGAAACGGAGGCGAACGGAGGTCACTGCGTTGACCGGACGCTGCACCGGACGCGGTCTCGGTTTGACCGGACGCGTCCGGTCAGTTCAACGCGGCTCGGTGCTGCTAGGGTTTGTGACCGGACGCGGGTCTGGCCTGACCAGCGCGTCCGGTCAGTTCAACTGGGCGTAAAAGTTAAGCGCACGACCGGCGCGTCCGGTGCCTCACGGGACCGGAGCGTCCGGTCAGGCGTCCAGAGAGGCCGAGCGCAGCGAAGCACGATCGGACGCGGCTGGCGCGTCCGGTCACGTGCGACCGGATGCGTCTGGTCGTGTCGGGTGCTTACTGGAACGCGACCGAACGCTGGCACTGTCGCGGTAACGGCTAGTTCTGACGCGCACTGTTCACGTTCGTCGTGTAGTGACCGGACGCGTCCGGTCACCCTGACCAGAGCGTTCGGTCAACGCAATTTCAACTGCGCCGTCCGGTAACGGCTAGCTACGTACCCCTTCGTTATAAATAGATGGTGGCCGGGGTTTGAGGGTAACTCTTGCACATTTTGAGACCTAGAGACATCCTTTGAGCTAGAGAACAACCCCTCCACTCATCCCTTTGCATAGTTGCACATCTTGAGTGAGATTGAGTGAGATTCAAGTGCATTGCTTGAGAGTTGCATTCTAGAGGCACTTGATCTTCGAGTTGCTGCGGATTTCTTGTTACTCTTCCGTGTTTCCCGACACGGTAGACGGCTTGGAGCAGCGGGGGTGATTGAGCTCGCAATTGGAGATTGTTGGAGCCCTCACCAAGTGTTGTAAGGGGTTCTTGATCCTTCTCCGTGGGAGTTCACAAATTGGATACTCTAGTGGAGCTCGTGGCTTGGAGGATCCCCATCTTGTGTGCGGTTGTGCGGTGCCCGCCGAGGGCTCGACTCTTGATAGTCGATTAGCTCGCGAACCGACAAGTGGGTGTATCACCACAACGGGGAGTAGCTTGGCGGGAAGCAAGTGAACCTCGGGATAAATTCTTGTGTCACTCTCTTCCCGAGGATTTCTCTTGTGTGATTGATTGATTGGTACTTCTCATCTCTACACGGCGGTATAATCACTCGAAGCTCTTCTCTCGTATTACATCTTGTATCTAGCTTGTTGTTGTTGTGTTTAGTGGATAGCCTTGTACTAGACTTGTGTAGGTGGCTTGCTTAATTAGTTAGAGCTAGTGCATTTTGCTCCGCCACCTTTTGTACTAACTTGTGGTTAAGTATTTCTTGTAGAAGTTTTAATTAGGCTATTCACCCCCCCTCTAGCCTATTTGGACCTTTCAAGTGGTATCGGAGCCGAGGCACCGTTTATTTGAGGCTTAACAACCTACGGTGAAAAAGAAATGGCTCAATTAAGCTTGCACATCAACAACACCAAGAAGGCACCTCACTTTGATGGCACAAATTATGCATATTGGAAGGTTAAGATGACCGCACACCTCAAGTCAATCAATAGAGAAGTGTGGAAGGTCACTGAAACAAAATTTGAGGTTGCTAATCCAGAAGCACCTACACCGGTGGAAGAGAAGAAGCTCCAATGCAATGACATTGCCATTAGTGCTCTTCATGAGGCATTGGATGACAAGACATTTGAGCAAGTGAAGAACATAGAAGTTGCACATGATGCTTGGGCCAAGCTAGAAGAAACATTTGAGGGCACCGAAGGCACAAAGACCGCTAAAGCATATATCTTGCAAGAAAAGTTTTCTTGCTTCAAGATGCAAGAAGATGAGACTGTACCGGAAATGTTTCATAGATTGCAAGTCATTGTGAATGAGCTCAAGGCACTTGGTGAGGAGGTCAAGGACAACCAATTCTCTATGAAGTTCTTAAGAAGCTTGCCCAAGAGATTTGATACATTGATCACCGTGCTAGTGAGAACTACATTGAAGGATTCAACTCCTCAACAAGTATTCCAAGAAGTGATGACCGATGATTCATATAGAGAAGATGATGAGAAAGAGGAGTTGGTCAAAAAGAAGAAGAAGGAAAGTGAGAAGAAGGGACATGCTAGCATTGCCATCCAAGAGAAGGTCTTCCTCTTCGACACTCCATCGTGCTTCATGGCTAAGGCCTCTAAGGTATCATCCGATGATGAGAGTGATCATGATAATGCTAGTGATAGTGATAGTGATGAAGAAGAATTCACTAAAAATGAACTAATCACTATGCTAGAAGATTGCACTCAACATTTTAAAGAATCTAGAAAGGAGTGCAAGGGCTTGCTTAAGGAAAAGAAAATTCTTATGCAAGAACTTGATGAGCTTAGAGCATCTTATGAGAGTCTAAAGGTAGACCATAAGAAGCTTCAAAAGTCTCACACTAAGCTTGAAGAAGCTCATTCCTCTCTAATTGAAAAATGTGAAAACATGCCAACTAATGTTGAGAAAGCTAAAACTTGCAACATAGGCATATCTTGTGATATAATTGATGAATCTTGTCATAAGCCTATTGTTGTTGCTACCACTAACCCTTCATGTAGCGCATCTACATCATCCTCATCTAGTAGTGATGGTTTCACTTGTGACTCCACACTTATAATTGAGAATGAAAATCTCAAGAAGGAGGTAAAAGAGCTCAATCACACCTTAGCTAAGGCTTATGGTGGTGAGGACCGCTTGCTTATGTGCTTGGGTAGCCAAAGAGCTTCTCTCTACAAAGAGGGATTGGGCTATAACCCCAAGAAAGGCAAGGCCGCTTTTGCTTCTCACAAGACTCGTTTTGTGAAGAACAATGGTAGCTATTGCAAAAGTTGCAAGCAAGTTGATCACATAGAGCAACATTGCATGAACAAGAAATCCAATGCTAATGTATCCTCAATTAAGTTTGATTCTTTCTATATACTTACCAAGGGTACAAATGGTGTTCATGCTAAGTTCATTGGTGCACCATGGATGGGCTCAAAGAAGAAAGCCATTTGGGTACCAAAGAGCTTGGTCACTAACCTTGGAGGACCCAAACAAGTTTGGGTACCTAAAAGAAATTGATCTTGTCTTGTAGGTCAATTACAAAGCCGGAGGAAGGCATTGGGTGCTTGATAGTGGGTGCACTCAACATATGACCGGGGATTCTTGTATGTTCAAATCAATTGATACAAGTCAAAATGGTGGTTTTGATGCTATCACTTTCGGCAACAACAAGAAAGGCAAGGTCAAGGGGCTTGGTAAAATTGCTATCTCAAATGATATGAGCATATCTAATGTGTTGCTAGTTGAGAGCTTGGACTTCAATCTTTTATCGGTGGCACAACTTTGTGATCTTGGCTTCAAGTGCATATTTGGTAGTGATGATGTTGAAGTCATTAGTGTTGATGGATCAAATTTGATATTCAAAGGATTTAGACATGGTAGCTTATACTTGGTTGACTTCAATGATAGTGAGACACAATTGACATCATGCTTGCTTAGCAAATCTAGTATGGGTTGGTTATGGCATAGAAGGCTTGGTCATGTTGGAATGAAACAATTGAACAAACTTTTGAGGCATGACTTAGTTAGAGGCTTGAAAGATGTGACTTTTGAAAAGGATAAACCATGTAGTGCTTGTCAAGCCGGCAAACAAGTTGGAAATAAACATCCTAGTAAGAGTGAAATGAGCACATCAAAGGCATTTGAGCTATTGCACATGGACTTGTTTGGGCCAACAACATATACTAGCATTGGTGGCAACAAGTATGGTTTTGTGATTGTTGATGACTACACTAGATACACTTGGGTGTTCTTTCTCTATGACAAGAGTGATGTTTATGATCTATTCAAGTCTTTTGTCAAAAGAGTGCAAAATGAGTTTGAAATCACCATCAAGAAGATTAGAAGTGACAATGGTAGCGAGTTCAAGAACACAAGAATTGAAGATTTATGTGATGATCTTGGTATTGGACATCAATTCTCACCAACATACACTCCTCAATCCAATGGTGTAGTTGAAAGAAAGAATAGAACTTTGATTGACATGGCTAGATCAATGCTTAGTGAATACAATGTGAGTCATTCATTTTGGAGTGAAGCTATCAACACGGCTTGCTATTGTAGTAACCGTCTCTATTGCCATGGGAAGCTTGGAAAGACACCATATGAGCTATTGAATGGAAGAAAGCCAAACATTGCATACTTTAGAGTGTTTGGTTGCAAATGCTATATTCTCAAGAAAGGCACTAGATTGAGCAAGTTTGAAAAGAAATGTGATGAAGGGTTCTTACTTGGTTATTCTACCACAAGCAAAGCATATAGAGTTTGGAATCTCACAAATGGCACCTTGGAAGAAGTTCATGATGTTGAGTTTGATGAAACCCAAGGATCTCAAAATGAAGCTCAAAACCTTGATGATGTGAGAGGAGATCAATTGTCAAATGCAATGAAGAATATGGACATTGGTGACATAAGGCCGAGGCAAGTTGATGATGATGATATTCATGTGATCAACCAAAGTGTGCAAATTGATACAAATCAAGCAAGCTCTAGTGGTTCTCATGATGAAGCTCAAGTTCAAGGTCAAACAAGTGGAAGCAATCAACTCCCAATACTCCAACCTACTAGTATTGCAAGGGATCATCCATTGGATCAAATCATTGGTGGAATTCAAAGTGGTGTTCAAACTAGATCAAGATTAGCATCCTTTTGTGAGCACTACTCATTTGTGTCACTTGAAGAACCTAAGAAGATAGAAGATGCATTGAAAGATTCCGATTGGGTAAATGCCATGCATGAAGAGCTAAACAACTTCACTAGAAATCAAGTTTGGGAACTTGTTGAGAGGCCAAAGAACTACAATGTGATTGGTACTAAGTGGGTCTTTAGAAACAAGCAAGATCAAGATGGCATGGTTGTGAGGAACAAAGCAAGATTGGTAGCACAAGGTTACACACAAGTTGAAGGTCTTGACTTTGGAGAAACATATGCACCGGTTGCAAGATTAGAGGCAATTAGAATCTTATTAGCATATGCTTGTGCACACAACATCAAGCTCTATCAAATGGATGTCAAGAGTGCATTTCTAAATGGCTTCATCAATGAAGAAGTTTATGTTGAGCAACCTCCCGGTTTTGAAGATGACAAGAAGCCCAACCATGTTTACAAGCTCAAGAAGGCATTGTATGGTTTGAAGCAAGCACCTAGAGCATGGTATGAGAGGTTGAGGGACTTTCTTCTCTCTAAAGGGTTCAAGATGGGAAAGGTTGACACCACTCTCTTCACCAAGAAAATTAAAAATGACTTGTTTGTGTTGCAAATCTATGTGGATGACATTATCTTTGGATCAACTAACCAAGACTTTTATGAAGAGTTTAGAAATATGATGGCAAAAGAGTTTGAGATGTCTATGATTGGAGAACTTAGTTACTTCCTTGGACTTCAAATCAAGCAAATAAAGAATGGCACTTTTGTAGGTCAAGGGAAGTACATCAAGGACATGATCAAGAAGTTTGGATTGCAAGATGCTAAGCCAATGAGTACACCAATGGGCACAAATGATCAATTGGGTGTTGATGCTAGTGGCAACATGGTAGATCAAAAGCAATACCGGTCTATGATTGGAAGTTTGCTCTATGTCACCGCTTCTAGGCCGGATGTGATGTTTAGTGTGTGCAAGTGTGCAAGATATCAAGCTTCACCTAGAGAAAGTCACTTGAAAGCAACCAAGAGGATATTGAGATATCTTAAGGGCACTCATGATGTTGGATTATGGTTTCCAAAGGGGTCTAATTTTGAGTTGATTGGATATTCGGACTCCGACTATGGTGGATGCAAGATTGATAGAATGAGCACAAGTGGCACTTGTCAATTGCTTGGAAGGTCTCTTGTTTCATGGTCATCAAAGAAACAAAATAGTGTTGCACTATCTACCGCCGAGGCCGAATACATTAGTGCCGGTAGTTGTTGTGCACAATTGCTTTGGATGAAGGCCACTTCGAATGATTTTGGAATCAAGTTCAAGAATGTGCCTTTGTTTTGTGACAATGAAAGTGCTATCAAGATGACTCAAAATCCGGTTCAACATTCAAGAACGAAGCACATTGACATAAGGCATCACTTTATAAGAGATCATCAACAAAAGGGTGATATTAGCATTGAAAGCATTGGCACCGAAGATCAACTAGCCGACATATTCACAAAGCCACTTGATGAAAAGAGATTCTACAAGTTAAAAAATGAATTGAACATACTTGACTTCTCCAACTTGAGATGAGTGCACCCCCATATTCCTATATGACATGCCTCTCCTCCGACATAGCAAGGTAAAGTTGTTTGACATATCATCCATACCTTGCTAAGGACATGTTTAGAACTTTTAGACATATTTGCATGTCAAATAGGCTCATTCATGAAAATCAAATGAGTTTAATGTATATATGGTACCACTATTGCTTCTATATTTGATTGACCTAGTGGTAGCATATAACATGTTTGTGGGCTTGCAAACCTAGTGTTGAATCTAGAAAATGAGCTCATGATGTGTAATTCAACATGGTCAAGATAACCCTTATACTTTATGAGGTGTGAAGAAGCTTGTCCTTGGATCAAACCGAATTACATATTCTAGGCAAGTGATCTAGATTGAACCATAATTTGGACTCCCTCTTATTAATTGACTTAACTCTCACTAAAATTGGCACCTTTTTGGTGATTGTTGACAAAGGGGGAGAGAAATGTCACAAAGATAGAAACGTCACAAAGATAAAAAGTTAAGTTACTAAGGGGGAGAGAAAAGAAACGTCACAAAGATAAAAAAAAGTTAAGTTACTAAGGGGGAGAGAAAAATATAGTAAGGGGGAGAGAATGACTTTGGAAAAGGATCAATTAAAATTGAGCACACTAGTAGGGGGAGCAAGCTCATGAATTATATGTTGCATTTGTATGTGCATTAACATGATGAATTGTTGCATTGCAAAGCTTAAAATTCATATTCATGTTTGTATGGTGATTGCTAGAATTAAAACTTGAATGATGCTTTGTTAAGAGTAGCTTTACAAGTAGTTTCTAGACACCTTTGCTTATAATGTTGATCTCACGGGGTACTTTAGTGTTTGTGATCTTTACAAGTGATGAATTACAAGTGGTGTCTAGCTACATCGATGCTAAGGATGGTATATAAAGGCAACTTCGATTGGTATCACGCTTCAAAGGTCCATTCTATATACCTTAGCATCAATTTGATAGTAGCAACTCTCCCAAAATTCTAATCCATACATATGTGCACAATTGAACCAAACTCATGGAAGCACATATGTAGGGGGAGCTAATACTATCGAAATTAAAAATTGATTTCATTTCATATCTTTGTGATGGTTGTCATCAATTACCAAAAAGGGGGAGATTGAAAGCCCAAGTTTGGTTTTGGTAATTAATGACACCAAGTTGCTAATGCCATGTGTTAAGTGTTTTGAGTTAGGCATAAGCAACACTTGTGATGAAGGTGTACGTGGCAAGGAGTGGTGGCCACAAGTTCACAAAGAAATGGTGCTTGGACATGAAATGACGATCGTGGTGGAGATGCACATAAAATGATGGACATGATGATCAAGTGGAGGAGAAGGATCTAAGAGCGCAAGGCAAAGGTATAACCATAGGTTTTTTCTTTTGCCGGTCTAAGATGAGTAGAGAAGTGATTGACCGGGTTTAGGATACATAGCCGACTATCAAGAGGGGCAATCACGGTTAGCTCGGGAATCAAGTGCCACTAGATCAATGTCTTGAGCATATGCATTTAGGATCTAGTAAAGAGCTAACATAACACCTTGAAAAAATGTTTATAAAATGCTAACACACATGCACATGGTGGTGTACACTTGGTGGTGTTAGCACATTTGCGAAGGCGGTGGAGTTTAAGCGGTAGAGAGGGGTTTGGGTTCCTCTCTCCCTCCCGCCGAGCTTGCGAGGCGGGATTCGGCGCTTTTTGGAGAAGTGAAATGCCTATTTTCTATTGCGCCGGAAGTCGGAAAAGAAACGGAGGCGAACGGAGGTCACTGCGTTGACCGGACGCTGCACCGGACGCGGTCTCGGTTTGACCGGACGCGTCCGGTCAGTTCAACGCGGCTCGGTGCTGCTAGGGTTTGTGACCGGACGCGGGTCTGGCCTGACCAGCGCGTCCGGTCAGTTCAACTGGGCGTAAAAGTTAAGCGCACGACCGGCGCGTCCGGTGCCTCACGGGACCGGAGCGTCCGGTCAGGCGTCCAGAGAGACCGAGCGCAGCGAAGCACGATCGGACGCGGCTGGCGCGTCCGGTCACGTGCGACCGGACGCGTCTGGTCGTGTCGGGTGCTTACTGGAACGCGACCGAACGCTGGCACTGTCGCGGTAACGGCTAGTTCTGACGCGCACTGTTCACGTTCGTCGTGTAGTGACCGGACGCGTCCGGTCACCCTGACCGGAGCGTTCGGTCAACGCAATTTCAACTGCGCCGTCCGGTAACGGCTAGCTACGTACCCCTTCGTTATAAATAGATGGTGGCCGGGGTTTGAGGGTAACTCTTACACATTTTGAGACCTAGAGACATCCTTTGAGCTAGAGAACAACCCCTCCACTCATCCCTTTGCATAGTTGCACATCTTGAGTGAGATTGAGTGAGATTCAAGTGCATTGCTTGAGAGTTGCATTCTAGAGGCACTTGATCTTCGAGTTGCTGCGGATTTCTTGTTACTCTTCCGTGTTTCCCGACACGGTAGACGGCTTGGAGCAGCGGGGGTGATTGAGCTCGCAATTGGAGATTGTTGGAGCCCTCACCAAGTGTTGTAAGGGGTTCTTGATCCTTCTCCGTGGGAGTTCGCAAATTGGATACTCTAGTGGAGCTCGTGGCTTGGAGGATCCCCATCTTGTGTGCGGTTGTGTGGTGCCCGCCGAGGGCTCGACTCTTGATAGTCGATTAGCTCGCGAACCGACAAGTGGGTGTATCACCACAACGGGGAGTAGCTTGGCGGGAAGCAAGTGAACCTCGGGATAAATTCTTGTGTCACTCTCTTCCCGAGGATTTCTCTTGTGTGATTGATTGATTGGTACTTCTCATCTCTACACGGCGGTATAATCACTCGAAGCTCTTCTCTCGTATTACATCTTGTATCTAGCTTGTTGTTGTTGTGTTTAGTGGATAGCCTTGTACTAGACTTGTGTAGGTGGCTTGCTTAATTAGTTAGAGCTAGTGCATTTTGCTCCGCCACCTTTTGTACTAACTTGTGGTTAAGTATTTCTTGTAGAAGTTTTAATTAGGCTATTCACCCCCCCTCTAGCCTATTTGGACCTTTCAAGTGGTATCGGAGCCGAGGCACCGTTTATTTGAGGCTTAACAACCTACGGTGAAAAAGAAATGGCTCAATTAAGCTTGCACATCAACAACACCAAGAAGGCACCTCACTTTGATGGCACAAATTATGCATATTGGAAGGTTAAGATGACCGCACACCTCAAGTCAATCAATAGAGAAGTGTGGAAGGTCACCGAAACAAAATTTGAGGTTGCTAATCCAGAAGCACCTACACCGGTGGAAGAGAAGAAGCTCCAATGCAATGACATTGCCATTAGTGCTCTTCATGAGGCATTGGATGACAAGACATTTGAGCAAGTGAAGAACATAGAAGTTGCACATGATGCTTGGGCCAAGCTAGAAGAAACATTTGAGGGCACCGAAGGCACAAAGACCGCTAAAGCATATATCTTGCAAGAAAAGTTTTCTTGCTTCAAGATGCAAGAAGATGAGAGTGTACCGGAAATGTTTCATAGATTGCAAGTCATTGTGAATGAGCTCAAGGCGAGCTTGCGAGGCGGGATTCGGCGCTTTTTGGAGAAGTGAAATGCCTATTTTCTATTGCGCCGGAAGTCGGAAAAGAAACGGAGGCGAACGGAGGTCACTGCGTTGACCGGACGCTGCACCGGACGCGGTCTCGGTTTGACCGGACGCGTCCGATCAGTTCAACGCGGCTCGGTGCTGCTAGGGTTTGTGACCAGACGCGGGTCTGGCCTGACTAGCGCGTCCGGTCAGTTCAACTGGGCGTAAAAGTTAAGCGCACGACCGGCGTGTCCGGTGCCTCACGGGACCGGAGCGTCCGGTCAGGCGTCCAGAGAGGCCGAGCGCAGCGAAGCACGATCGGACGCGGCTGGCGTGTCCGGTCACGTGCGACTGGACGCGTCCGGTCGTGTCGAGTGCTTACTGGAACGCGACCAGACGCTGGCACTGTTGCGTCCGGTCGATCGAAGGAGCGTGTCCGGTCACGGTAACGGCTAGTTCTGACGCGCACTGTTCACGTTCGTCGTGTAGTGACCGGACGCGTCCGGTCACCCTGACCGGAGCGTCCGGTCAACGCGATTTCAACTGCGCCGTCCGGTAACGTCTAGCTACGTACCCCTTCGTTATAAATAGATGGTGGCCGGGGTTTGAGGGTAACTCTTACACATTTTGAGACCTAGAGACATCCTTTGAGCTAGAGAACAACCCCTCCACTCATCCCTTTGCATAGTTGCACATCTTGAGTGAGATTGAGTGAGATTCAAGTGCATTGCTTGAGAGTTGCATTCTAGAGGCACTTGATCTTCGAGTTGCTGCGGATTTCTTGTTACTCTTCCGTGTTTCCCGACACGGTAGACGGCTTGGAGCAGCGGAGGTGATTGAGCTCGCAATTGGAGATTGTTGGAGCCCTCACCAAGTGTTGTAAGGGGTTCTTGATCCTTCCCCGCGGGAGTTCACGAATTGGATACTCTAGTGGAGCTCATGGCTTGGAGGATCCCCATCTTGTGTGCGGTTGTGCAGTGCCCGCCGAGGGCTCGACTCTTGATAGTCGATTAGCTCGCGAACCGATAAGTGGGTGTATCGCCACAACGGGGAGTAGCTTGCCGGGAAGCAAGTGAACCTCGGGATAAATTCTTGTGTCACTCTCTTCCCGAGGATTTCTCTTGTGTGATTGATTGATTGGTACTTCTCATCTCTACACGGCGGTATAATCACTCGAAGCTCTTCTCTCGTATTACATCTTGTATCTAGCTTGTTGTTGTTGTGTTTAGTGGATAGCCTTGTACTAGACTTGTGTAGGTGGCTTGCTTAATTAGTTAGAGCTAGTGCATTTTGCTCCGCCACCTTTTGTACTAACTTGTGGTTAAGTATTTCTTGTAGAAGTTTTAATTAGGCTATTCACCCCCCCTCTAGCATATTTGGACCTTTCAGTGACCCGGCGAGCCAGAGCCCTTCCACCTGACCTCGCCGGCATCCCCTTCTTCGCCGGCATCCACCACCACCAAGCCCCTGTCCTTGCCCCCTCTCCCAACTCGCCCGCATGAGCTGGGGCCTGCTACCTCCCCCTTCCCGGCCGACAACGCCATGGAGGAGGAGCTGCTCGACTATGGAGATGCGGATGATCTGGAAGAAATCGATGTCGACCCTGCGGCGGCCTTTGATGGCGGAGATGACGCGGAGACGCCTGATCTGCAGCTTGTGCAGGCATCAACGGCTCCTGCTCCTGGATCGATGGCCACCTCGAGCTTCGCGACTCCGGTGGCCGAGCCCGACGATTCCGACGACGTCGACCACCACGCCACTGCTGAGGAGGGAAGCAAGGCTGCACCCAAAGCCATGGAGCCTCAACCTGCTGCACCGGCCAAGCTGAAGTCGGTGCTGGTCATCCCTAACCGAGTGCCCACGCCTCCTAGTCGTCAGCGCAAGCAAGTGTGGAAGCGGCTGAATCTGAACTCCGTTGCTGACCAGTGCTCGGAGCTAGGAGAGCCATCCAGCGCTAATGAGATGCAGTCTGCTGCCCTTTCTCCAGAGTGGCAAGGAGCGAGGAGGAAGCGCTGGTGGAGGAAACCTGCAGCCATGGCCGAGATCAAGCAGAAGGACGCAACCACGTTGAGCAAGACGAGTGCCGGAGCAAGCGCGGCTCGGGAGGCCTTTATAAAAAGGCTCGTGGGACGCTGTTTCCGGTGCCTCACCTCCGACCACCATGTGGCCCAATGCAGAGACCCACTCCGGTGCCTGAGCTACAACGGAGTCGGCCACATCTCCCGCTCCTGCCCATCCCGCCGCCACTGCCCTATCTCTAGTGAGCTCCGAGCCCGCCTACAGTTCCCACCACAGAGCATCCATAGCCGCATTGCCTTTCCCCCGCTCCACCACCAGCCCATCACCAAAGCTCCCACCCAAGCCACGCTAGCAAACCTGGTGATGGAACACTTCCTGGGACATGCCCTGAACCATCCGATGTGCACCAGTGCAACCACCGTGACAACGGAGGCCAATCGCCCGAGGCTTCACACTGGCTACCATCCCAGCACCTTTGACGTGGCCAACGCCCTGAGCGTCCAGCTCCAGGTTCCGTGCAATGACATACATGTCACGAGTCTCAGGCCAGGGGCGTTCGTCGCAGTTTTCCAGCTGCCCCTAGAATGCGCGCCAACCTACCATCAGGGAGGAGCAGCTTACATGGAGCCGATGGACCGCGGACGTTCCTGGAGCCGCTCGCTATCCAGGTCAGCGCGCAGCAGGGACTACCTCTGCCACGCCTCCGACGACTGGGAACGCCGCCGGTCTCGCTCCCCAGACGGCCAAAGGAATGCCAGAACTACACAACAGCAGCAGCCTCCGGTGAGTCATGACCCGTTACTTGACATATGCAGGGCACATGAGGACTTCATGTACAGGGAGGATGATCCAATGGTCCACGAGTCTCTCGTTCCCTGTACGAGGGCTGCTGGACAGCCAAACTACAGCGAGGAGGCTCCCACGTCACCGATGCACGAGCCTGGCAACTCGGTGGAGGCCTCCAGCAATGAGGGCGACACCTACGCTCATGTCCCCCTATCCCATGGCCTTCGTGGCTGCGATGATGAGGGCGCGCGAGGGCCGGGAGTCCATGCCCCCCAGGACCCAGCTCTGCGACAGGACTTCAACGATGTGGTTGGTGAACAGGAGGCGGGTGGACAGACTGTTGCTGATTTTTGCAGCAGGTTGTTCAAGGAGCTCCTGCCCCCTTTGCTGCCGACACCAAAGTCACCTCCACCCCGTCCAACCGTCCATCACTCACGCAAGCCGAGGAAGACATTGGTACCGACGCGCTCGAGCGTGCGCCTCGCTGCCAAACCATCTCTGGTGCCGGTGGCTGAGCGCGCACAGCGCAAGCTCATGCGTGAATTGGGGTTCGTCAACCCTCAGCACTCGGCGCCAGATGCAGCAGTGACCAAATACATCGACATGTATGGTGGTGATCTCCCAGAACAGGCTGTTATGGCCATCAGGGCATCAACACGCCTGGGCAACAAGAAGCTGGCGAAGGCCTTAGCGGCGATGGCTGAGGAGTCTGATGCAGCGGAGATGGAGGTTCAATGAGCTTTTGCAGCCAGAAAGTTGTAGCATCAGTTGTTCAATGTTGCCTACCTTAGTGACAGCGTGGGCCGGTCTCAAACCAGTGCAGTTAGGATTGTCTGTCCTTTGTGAGGTGTGTACTGGGGAAGAGCAGGGCTGGCTTGCCATGGAGTTCTTAGGACCAAAATTCAGCGACAGTTTTGAAGACCTGAAGCAGTGCAATTGGTCCTTAGCAGGGGGGACAACACAGCCCCTAATGGTCGCCCAAACCAGTAGCGAGTAATTAGTCTCTGAATCTTTGAACCTCCGCAGCCTAGGCTGTGGTAGGGTGTGCCTCTCGCGCATGTATTCATATGTTGTATGCTAACTCTTTCTTATTATTAATCAAAGCCGGGTAACCGAAACTTTCAAAAAAAATATATGAATTGAACATTATGCATGGCAGCGTACATTTTTTTATTAGGCAGCCACATTAGGGTATATGGATGGCATTTAGCTGAGAACTACCGGACAGGTCAACAAATGTAAATTTCCTTCAGTAGTGCAAACAGCATATCATGCGACAAGCTTACTTCCCAATATGTAAAACAGCTACTTAGGTTGTTAGGGGCCATCTCATTGCCTCAAAAGTACTTGCAGACCGTCTTAAGCAAATATTGCCGGGTATCATCTCTCCAAGCCAGAGCGCTTTTGTGCCTGGATGGCTCATAATGTCTTACTCGCCTATGAAACTATGCAATACCTAAAGAACAAGCGGAGAGGTGCTAATGGGTATGCTGCCATTAAGCTAGACATGAGTAAGGCGTATGATCGAGTGGAGTGGCCCTTTTCTTTGGAGAAGATGGTGCTGAAGATGGGATTTGATAATGCATGGACTTAAATTATTACAAAATGTATATGGATGGTCTCTTATCTGAATGGTGAGCTCATAAAGACTTTGATACCTTAGCAGGGTTTACGATAAGGAGACTCACTCCCTCCCAATCTTTTTTTATTGCCGAGGGGTTCTCTTCTCTCTTAAATGTAGCTAAAAGTAGAGGCGATTTGGTGGGAGTTTAAATTTGTCATGGGGCACCGAGCATTAATCACCTTCTGTTTGCGGATGATTCTCTATTACTTCCTTAAAGCTGAAGATCGGAGTGCATGTCATCTGCAAAATATCCTATCACTGTATGAAGAATGTTCTAGGCAGGTTATAACTATCATGTGTATATCCATGACATGTTCCTCTTTAGTCTTTAATGAAAAGGTATAATTACATCAAGATATTATTCGCATATAACTAGTAGAGAAATTAACTAAAATTTTGGTACAAATTGATCTAGGTCTAGATCTAAAAAGAGGAAATTATTCCATTGGCCCTAAAAAAATGTTGCTTAGTTTCTTGGACCCTATTTTCTCGGACTTGCTTATTTGGCCCCAAATGAATTTCCTTTTGTTTCTTGGCCCTTCCGTTAGTTTGATGGGCTAACGGTGTTAAGCTATATGCGAAACGACTCTATTACCCCTGGCGCCGAATGCTACAGTTCACAGGTCTTTCAATCTGCCTCTATCAATAATTTCCCAAGATAAGGTACACTATTGCATGGAATCATTATTTTTTATTTTTTTAATAATTATTTTTTCAAGCCAGAGATAAAAGAGTCATTTTGCATACAACTTAACACCGTCAGCCCATGAAACTAACGGAAGGGCCAAAAAAAATCAAAGGAAATTCGTTTTAGGGCCAAATAAGCAAGTTTGAGAAAAAATGGCCAAGGAACTAAGCAGCACTTTTTTAGACCAAGGAAATAATTTCCTCATCTAAAAACTTGTATATTTCATGGAGAAAGAGAAATAATGACAGAGTAACTTTTTTTTTGGAGAAATATGACAGAGTAACTAGGTAAGCCTTGACGTACGGCCTACGGGCAACGGCAGGCAGGCTGTGAACTCTGGAGCCCAGCCCACGGTGCCTGGTCGTCAATGCAAACATGCATGGGCTGAAAACAAACAAAGGCCCACCACAATAACATGTCATGCAAGAATTTTTTTTTATTTTTAGCCCAAATTTGAAACAAATTTTAAATTTAACCCGTCTTAAAAAAAAATTTTAAATCTAACCCGTTTGGCCCCGCCACCATGCATGGCGGGGCAAATGCACTGTACCCCGCCATGCATGGTGGCGGGGTGCACGTCCGCGTGGCAGGGGTGACGTGGCGGGCACCCGGGGCGTACCCCGCCATGATGGGTGGCGGGGTATGCCTAACCCGCCATGGATCATGGCGGGGTATACCCCGCCACCGGTCACGGCGGGGCGCGGCTTAAATATAAGCCGCGCCCCGGCCTCGCCCCCGCCCGCTGCCTCTTGCCTGCCCGCGCGTCCCCGCCGCCTCCGCCCTCCCCCGCGCCTCCCCGCCGCCTCCGGCCTCCCCCGCGCCGTGTCCGTGCCGCCGTGACCGCGCCCCACCGTCCCCGGACTCCCCCGGCCGCGGCCCACCGGCCTCCGGGCGCCCCGGGCCTCGCCCCGGCGTCCCCCGTCGTCCCCGCGCCGTTCCCGCGCCGCCGGAGGACCTCCGCCGCGCCCCGGCCGCCCCGGCCGCGCCAACACCGCCCCCCCGGCTGCCCCCGGGGGCCGCGCCACCGCGTCGTCCGCGCCACCGCGTCGTCTCCCGCGTCCCCGGCGACCGCGCCCTCGGCCGCGTCTTCGGCATTCGTTCCCGCGCCGCGACCCCCGAAAATTTTTTACGGTAATTTTGTTTACTGTGTCGTTTAAATTGTATATTTGTAGTAATATTAATAAGCTTTTATTATTTATTTAGTTATTTATTTATTTGTCATTGTATTATTTAGTTATTGAATATTTGTCATTGTATTATTTAGTTATTGAATTATTACGATTATTACGTGTTTAGTTATTAGTTGTTTAGTGATTGAATTATTAGCGGTTTAGATATTTATTTGTTTTTATTAGTTGTTTAGATATTGAATTATTAGTTTTTACGATTATTAGTTGTTTAGGTATTAGTTAATTAGTTAACGATTATTAGTTATTCGGAATTTATTAGAGACTTTTAGTTATTTAGTTACGTACCTATTAGTTATTTAGTTATTCGGTAATATTAGTTATTAAGTTATTTAGTTTGGTAATGATGATTTGTTATTGACGACACAGTTGACTTATTAGGTAATATTAGTTATTTAGTTAGTTATGTAGTAATTAGTAGTACCATAATGGTCATTTAATAATGAGATGTCAAATCGTTTTGTAGATGGATTACGGTGTAAGAGTTTTTTACGGAGGAAGTGTTAGGAGAGAGGATTGCCAGTTTGAGGATATGTATGAAGAATTGGAATGGTTTGATGGCACCCCTAGTTTCCGCGATCTATGTGACCGTTTGAGTTTGAAGTTTGGCGAGGCTTTCACACTAAAGGGTAGGTTCGATGTTGGAAAGAATAGGGCACACTATGTCATGATGGACGAGTTGGTGCTGGAGAGTGTTGAGAATGAGGAGCCGTCCTTGGACAGTGATACTTTAGGAGATTGTGGTGTGCAGATGCAACAAACTATGGAGAGTATGGACTTGGATGGTAATTTGACGCAGGAGCGGGTTCATTCTCCTCCAGTTGGTCATATAAGCAATGATTTTGATGTAGACGAGTTTGAACAGGAGGAGGAGGAGGCGGCAGCGGAGGGAATGATTGGTGATGATGTTAGCACAACGATTCAGGAAATGAGGAAGGAGGTCCCCATGTCATGCGAGCATCGGTTGAAGCCATGCCCTGTGGAGGTGCACCTGCCATGTGTACACCAGTTCGTGGCATGCCCTCAGGAGTATCGCTTGAGGTACTTCATGCCATGCAGAGTCAGGGCACCTTAGCCACCGGTTATCCAGATGATGGAGTGCAATATGAAGGATGGAGCAGGGTTAGGGAGGCACAACAATACGTTGCACCACCCTCTTATACATCTGCAGAGCTTACACAGCTGAGGGAGGCTGGCTTGCCTTTTACCGGTGTGCCAAATTATATCGATGTAAGTATACCGGAGAAATGGAATGGGTGAGGGAGCTCGGTTCTAGAGCGCTGCGGGAAATGGAATGGGTGAATGACCAAAAACAAGAAGTGCCCGGGCTTTTATATGGCCGGGGGTGTACCCCGCCATGCATCATGGCGGGTTAGGGCAACCCCGCCATGGATCATGGCGGGGTACACCCCTGCCACGCTGGCGAGGTGGTCTTCCACCCCTGCCACGTCGGATCTGTACCCCGCCACCATGCATGGCGGGGTACAGTGCATTTGCCCCGCCATGCATGGTGGCGGGGCCAAACGGGTTAGATTTAAAATTTTTTTGAAAGACGGGTTAAATTTAAAATTTGTTTCAAATTTGGGCTAAAAATAAAAAAAAATTCTCATGCAACAGCACCACGTAGACGTTGCTAAAAAAAATGCCGTACACAACACACGCGCCTGATGATTTTCTGCTCTGGTTCGTGTTCGTAACGTCGCCACCATTTTGGCAGGCTGCACCGCCCGTCGCGGGGAAGCCGATCCAGTGCGGCCATGACCATGAGCATGAGCCACCGTAACGGCCAAGAAGCTCTCTATATATGCCTCTGCATCACCGGCCTGGCTTTCCTCCACCTCGCCATGCGTGATCGATGACACGGTGCCCCGGCTACGCCGCAGCGGCCGCCGCCGCGTTGCCGAACACGACGTCCTGGTACCCCAGCACGTACTGCGCGCACCGGTACACAACCGCCCGCTCCGCACTCGCCAGCAGCGCCACCGCCTGCTGCTTCCTGGGCCCCGCGCCGTTCTCCACCGTCATGTCGCGCACCATGAACCCGTCCCCGGCCACCGTACCGCGACAACGTCGCCGTGTGGAACGTCTTGACTGAGGCCGTCGCCGACGCTGCGGCACCCGACCAGGCACCGTCCTGTCGGCGCCGTCGCCGACGAGCATCAGCTTCGTCTTGTTGCGCGCCACGCTGACGTTCTCGCTGTACACTCCGGCCTTATGAGTTGATGTAGATCATGACTCGGCAGGCGCCGTCCACGGGGGCGAGCAGCCTCCACGGCGTCGCCGATGCTCTGGTGGGAGACGTGTGTCTCAGAGGAGAAGACGTGGAGATCATACTTGCACGTGGACGAGTCTTGGACGAAGCACAGCAAGAACAAAGTCCTCGCCGTCGCCGTCACTGCCGCCGGGACAGAAACAGAACCCGATCTCCCAGGTGGGAGGACCTATCGGCCAGCGGAAAGCCGCCAGGACCTTATCGGCCTCCGTGCTGCCGATTGGCCTCTTGGCCCGATATGGCCCACCTTGACGTACGGGCCAGGGTCCAGCACCTTGTCGGTTGCTGGTCCGCCGATAGGGACCTGTCGGCGCCCCAGAAGCCGACAGGTCCTCAACTTGTATGCAAATCTTAAGAATGGAGGGTTTCGGGCTCGGCAGCACGTCGAGCGATGGAGGGTCGTCGGAGTGGGGTCGGTAAGCCAAGTAGTCGCAGTCGGCCATCCCCATCTCGTGAATGAACTCGATAGGGTCTGACGCCGGGGTTGTAGATGACACGGATGATAGCGACGTCCTTGCCGGAGCAGATGACAGTGGGCTCCTCCATGATGTCGGTCACCTTGAGCCTGGAGGCCGCCGCCCGGCCCCGACGGGCAGTGGATGCAGAGGTGGGAGACGGCCGGCGGGTCCGTGGGCGTGATGGCCTGGGCGAACGTCCCGTTCTTACGGAGGTCATCGCCGATGTACGCGATCTCGTCGAGCATGACCACGGCGGGAGAGTCGGAGAAGATGGCAGCAAAAGCTAGCACAGATGCTGTCCCGCCTTACCAAGATTGCCGAGGAGTTCAACGTTGCAGTGTACATCACCATCCAAGGTCGGCTTCCTTAATTAGCTCTGTATCAATTCCAAGAGTTTACATATCAATTAATTTCAAATTCTAAGCTGACTCCCTTTTGTGTTGCAGTGATTGCTGATCCAGGTGGCGGTATGTTCATAACCGATCCAAAGAAACCAGCAGGCAGCTATGTGTTGGCGCATGCTGTCACCATCAGATTGATGCTGAGGGAAGGCAAAAGCGAGGCAAAAGCGAGCAGCGTGTGTGCAAGATCTTCGATGCACCTAATAACCTTCCTGAAGGAGAAGTTATATCCTTTTGCTTTGGTTGTCCATGTTTACTGCTTGCGCTAATGACCACCTTACTTTCAGAGGTTGCTAAAATCTAGCTAATTGCCTTGCATAGACTCGCATAGCCAACTCTAGTGACAGTGAACCTTACCTGCTAAGTGATAACTGCCACGACTGAATGTTTTGGATGTACATATTATCAATGTGACACATACATGTAGTTTGTTTCCCTTGACCAGTAGCACATTTTCCAGGTTTCATCAGGTGGAATCATGGACGCAAAAGAGGACTGATTCGGTTCCCAGCCGGAGTGCTTCTGCCCAAGAAGATTGTTCATGTTTCTACAGTAGAGTTTATAGCTCTGTTTTATCTTTGGCATAGGAAAAGTAGTCAGAACTCTATGTTGCTTAGGTTATCTGTGCCACGGAATTTGAGATGGAACTAGTTGTAACTTGTAGAGGGAGTATGGCTTGACCATCTACTGTTAGTAGCTGTTGATTCAAAAAAAAAACTGTTAGTAGTTGTTCGTGCATGCCCATCTACATGCTTAAAATACTCCATGCTTGTGTAAATGACACACTGCTTCTTTCTCGTTAGTTTTGGTTTGACATTGAAGGGGAGGTAAAGATACTGTTTTCAGATGGCAACTCTTGTTGGAACAGATGACCAAGCTAACCGCTGCTAATCTGTGTCTTGGTCCATCCGATTCCGGGCAGAGCACAGAGGGTTTGGGATTGTGAACTGGATCATCGTATTGCTTTTCCGGTTCCTGACTCGCTGCTCCCTCTGGCGCGGGCCTGTTTCCAGTTCCTGCCTGCCCAGTCAGCCGAAAATGAAAATGCAGTCCTGAACTCCTGATGGAAGGCGTGAGAGCAGGCAGTGTCAGTGTCCTCAGCGCAGAAATCATGCAGGTACACGAAGCCTCGTCTAGTCGCCTCCGTGCAGTTGCGGTTGGCTTGCTCTAAACGTAGGCGCTAAAATTTAATCCGTCACATTGGCGTTGGGATGCTAACTAAAGGACTAAACATGAGCTACTTATACAACTATAATTGCACAGAAGTAGACTAATTAGTGAGACGAATCTATTAAGCCTAATTAATCTATAATTAGCAAATGTTTATAATAGCACCATATTTTCAAATCATAGATTAATTAGAATTAAAAAATTCATCTCATACATTAGCCTCTATCTGTGTAATTTATTTTTTTAGTCTATATTTGATATTCCTAATTAGCATCAAACATTCGATGTGACGTCTTCGTCATCGCCTACATGTCTACACGGGTGCTTCCAAGCTGGAGGTGTTTAGTTTCCACCCAAAAACCTTACACCATATCCCATCGAATGTTTAGAGACATACATTAAGTATTAAATATAGATAAAAAAATAACTAATTGCACAGTTTGCATGTATTTTGCGAGACGAATCTTTTAAACCTAATTAGTCCATGATTGGACACTAATTGCTATAGTTACACATGTACTACAGTGCTCCAAAAACTTTACAGCCCCTGAACTAAACTAGCCCTTAGCCATAAATAAACATATGTCAGCTAGCACAGCACGAGTATATATTGGGTACGTCAAGGCACAAGTACATCGGTGCTGAAAGTTGGTGCGCACGGTAACCGAGCTGCTAAGATTTCAATTAGGGTTGCACATCGGTAGGGGAATATGTTGGTATTTGCCGATTTTTCTATTGAAACAATTAGGGGTCAAGTTCAACCCTTTGGATTTTGATGGCCTGTTATCTGCAGGGTTCACATTTTAAGGCATTATTGTCTTATACAATATATACAATGAAATTAAGACATCGGTTGTCTAGGGTTCACATTCACATTCCAAGGCGTCATTAGTTTTCTTACGATGAAATTAGAATATGGTTCCCTTTGTGTGCTCGAGCTTCTACCGATCAAACGCAATACACGAGTTAGCAATTGCTTAGATGGTTACTTGGTTAGTGGAGGTGTGCCGTGTGTCTACATGTGTCACGTGTCAAAAAAAAAGGGGTCAAAACACGCCTCCGTTTCTTGCTAATACGGATTTGAAAACAAAGTAAAATTTGTAGTACGACTTTTTTATAATAACACGATAATGATGTGTGTAAGACGTCTGATCATCCGGGGCGCCCATGTTGGTGGGTCTCGCCCGCCCGAACGGCCCAACTATGAATTGCACAGTCGCTCACGTTGCTAGAATAAAATAAAAAAATCTCCCTAACCGCAGCCTGCTATCTCCATTCTTCACAAAAAAAAATCACCGCTGCGAACGACGTGGCATCCCCTCTAGTGCATAGTCATAGCCTCCTCTCCCCCATATGGATCCAGCGGCACCCCTCCTTGTCGTCTTCCCTCAAGTTCGGCAGCCTCCATGGCATCCCATCCCCCCACTTCATGGCGGCAGCAACCCTCCCCCGCGTCCTGGCTGATGGGCTCGAGCAAGCCGTTGGCGCGCGGCCGGCGGACTCGAGCAAGCCGTTGGTGCGTGGCCGGCGGGCTCAAGCAAGCCGCGGACCCTCCCCTAGCTCGGCCGGCGGCGACCTCCACAAATCCAGCAGCGTCTCCTCTTCCTCGGCCGACTGCGGGCATGGTGGGGGTGTGCGGGCGCGCACTATCCAGCACCACGCCAATCCACCTCGCCCGTCACGGAAGTGGAAGTAGGGGAGGCCTGCGCCAACGCAGTTGCCGACCAGGTAGGTCATGGCCGTACGGCGATGCTATGTTTCAAGTGTTTCTAAACATTTTTTAGACATGTTGCAAGCCCATGTTTCAAGTGTTTCTATTATTTCAAATGTATGTTTCATGCGGACGTTTCAAAAGTAGATCGGGATGTTGTCTATGTTGCAATAGTTATACATGTATGTTGCAAGCGTCTGTCCCCAGTATGTCATTTGTTTCTTTTATACACGTATGTTGCAAGTGTTTCAAATGCATGTCTCATGTGTTTCATCTGCCTTCTTTTGTATGTTGCAAGTGTTGCTTCTGGATGTTTCAAAAGTAGATCAGGATGTTGCACTTGTTGCAATGGTGTTTCAACTGTATGTTTCAAATATTTCATCTGTTTTTTTGTGAGGAATGTTTCATCTGTTTTAGATGTATGTTGCAAAGGTTTTATCTGGATGTTGCAAAAACAGATCGGGTGTTTGCACGGCGTGGGCGATGACTGTCGGTTGTCGCTGCTGCTGGGGCGCAGCCGTAGATCAACCCACGTGGGTTTCCCCATGCGAGGCACGGGGAGGCACGGGGTGCGGGTGCTAGGGCGAGATATGGGACGAGGGGCGTGGGGCGGGAGCAGCCCAGGTGTGGGAGCCGTGCCCAGACATGACGTCCCGTCCGAACATCCAGGCTCTAGGCCTTCTGCAGCACAATTTGTCGCATCTCGGATGCATATGTTCCATTTCTAAATTGTTCTAGTTTGGACCGTCTGATCTTGATCCAGCACACTAGAATGCGTGTCGTCAAGTGACAAATTTTTTTAAATAATATTTTTTTAATGATTAATTGCAACTGTAGCATTTGATTAAAAAGAATTGCAAATCTAGCAGCCTGTCGGTCATTGGATAGCCGACTGGAGACCTATCGGCTTCTGGGGCGTGACAGGTTCCTCTCGGCTATCCAGCAACCGACAAGGCCCCGGAGGGGGCTGGCTCGTATGATAAAGTAGGTCATATCGGGCCGATAGGCCTATCGGCCACGCGGGAGCCGATAAGGCCCTGTCGGCTCTCCGCTGGCCGATAGGTCCTAAAATATCTAGCCTGCGTCTTTCTCCTTCCCTCTCGCTCGTGCTCGCTCTCTCTCTCACCACGTCACCACTGCACCTAGTGCTTTGGGAGCATAACACTTATCTTTCACTTTCGTTGTTCAGGGCAACAAAAGAAGATCAGGCAGTCTCTTTCCGCACTGCAACTGCAAAGGTATATTTCTTTTCTAGTTATCAGATATCACTTATCAGTGAGTTTTTTCCTTCGTACTTAATGGTTAATACAGCATGACTATTGATTTTCATTCTTTGTCGGTTGCAGTCTGTCTACCAACGGATCATAAAGCCTCAAAGCATAATTAAGGAGAATGAATTGTTTCTTCCTGGTTGGATGTCATTTATTCACAATATGGTAATGCCCTTAAAAGTATTCTTATAGTAATATATTTGCTTCATTGCATAATGGAGTTTGTTAAAATGCAATTCAGAATAATAATGATTTGTAAATAACAAATTATAGGCATTAACATTTCCCTATTTTTCTCCACAGAAATGATCAGATGCATGTATTATTTTTATTTTCATAACCCATCAGTGTTCAGTTATACTTACAGACATGGTATTATGTATAAATACCCAAAACATTCTGAGAAATTGCGATTATGTTTATCTATTGGTATACTAAGATATTCATATTTTAACCTTCTTATTCTGAGTTGGAGTGTTTTGTAACTTTTCTTAATGACCATACTTTTGCAGGAGATGGTAACTGTCAGCGTGGATGGTTCTGTACTTGACAGGATTGCTAAAATTATGACATACCTTTCGGCTTGGATCATCAGGGAAGGTCTTGAAAAAGAGAAAGGAGAGAGATAAAAGGTGTGTTCATGAGAATAAATGCTATAGTAGGAGTCCATAGGAGAGGATTGGACTCTGGGTCCATACAATTTTATTTCGCTCGGATAGTGTCATCAACCACGACCAAACAGTACTGGCGGTGTATACCTGTAATTTTAGCTGTGCACTTTGAATGTTAGAGGCTGGCGGTGTATCTGTTATCTCCATGTTCACGACCTGCTATAACCTGTTTTTAGTTTTATTTGCATTTTATTCAACTTGGTCGTAATATTTAGTGTCTTTTTTTGGTTCCAGAACGAGTATAATGCTGTACTGATGTTCGAGCCCAGATGGCGGCTGCTGGATATCAAGGTGACTGGTCAAGCTATGTGTATGCAGAACAGCAGTTGGGTTATCCAGAACCGTCACCCTGTTCGGCAGATGGTTTCTGCGGCTTATAAGCCGGTTGTGGCTGTTTTGTTGTGAGAGAAAAACACTGTACCACGGCTGATAAGCCGTGCTGATAAGTTCAGCTGAACAGGGTGAGTGTGTGCAGTAAAGCACCCAGGAATATGATGTGTTAGCTGACCCTAGTATATCACAGGATCCAAGGTTCACGCCAAATTTAGTAGAATCTAAGGCTGGCTGCAGATTGACCTACTACGAAGCATTTGTGGCAGAGAAGACTGACTAACATGCTGACATGAAAGTCTGGAGAGGCATGTACGTATATATTGGTGTCATGTGAAATTCTAGACTTGACAGGAAATCATGTATGCAATGCATAGACAGACAGGTGAAAAAGCTGTAGCCACAACGTAACCAGATGATATATATGTATCTGTCATCCATGGTTCAAACATTACTCCATTATAGTCATCTATACGCATCATCTTCGTTCCAAACATTTACACGTTTAGTACTTTTCTGTGTCTTGCAAACTAACTGAACCTGACACAAGTATGAGCCCATTGTGTTCTCCGGATGGAGAAACTGGAGCTGTCCCGTTCGGAACATAATCCAGTGCAGACGCGCTGCGAAAGCATGGAAATCCTCCTCCAGGATGAGGAGCATGAATTGCTCGAATTTCTTGGCTGGGTGCTCCGAGCAGTTTCAAACCAGTCATTATTCCTCGTACGTTGACTCTTTTACCCCTGGCTTGAAAAAATAAAAAAATAATAATTCCATGCTTGAAAAAGTAGTGTACCTTATTTTATAAAATTATTTATAGAGGCAGCCTGAAAGACCTGTAAATTGTAGCCTTTGGCGCCAGGGGTAATAGAGTCATTTCGCGTACAGCTTAACACTGTTAGACCGCTAAACTAACAGAAGAGTAAGGAACCAAAGAAAATTTGTTTTAGGGCCAAATAAGCAAGTTCAAGAAAAAATAGCTAAAAAACTAAGCAACACTTTTTTTAGGGCCAAGGAAATAATATCCTTTTTTCCCCTCTTCTTTTGGACAGTTTGGACTCACTGGGGTAGATCTTTTTTTTTGGACGTGTATTATTTACTATTACACAAAGCACGTGCGTGACGGCCCGTACCAAACAATACTAGCACCGAACCATGACATAAGAGAACCAGCAGCGAGGTGTTTGAATCCACCCATTAACCAAACATTCGCCTCATCCACCCAACAAGGAATAGCAGGGAGTCGAAACCAAGCCGGGCCGCCTTTGGCACACTTTCTCGAACGGAGCCACCAGATGAGCATGGTGCTCTCCTCCCGTACCGTTATTAAGTCATCGATCAGGTGCGCTCTGTTCAGAATTCTTGCCCAAACTTCACGGATGAAGACACAACCTAGCAGGAGATGATCCATAGTCTAGCATCTGGCCACAATGGATCCAGTCATCAGTGTCCTGCAGGCCTTGAGGTAGTCTGGTAGCAGCAGTCCATCAGTGGCCATGCATCACCAGCCAAAAGTAAAATTCTCTTAGCGTGGTAAGCAACGTCCTCGTTAACAGGTTCTGTGTTTTTCATAATAGGTGTAGGTTCGATTTTTTTCATAGTGAATGTAAGAATGAGCAGTGATTTAAAATGTCTTAAAAATCCTAGAATATTTTTCTAAAATAGACTGTTTTTTCATAAGAGGCAAAAAAAATTGTATGAGCCGGCCGGCAACCTAGTCAAGGTGAAGGACCAGTGATTTAAAATGTTCACATAAAATATCCCCAGATTATTTGGAAAAAAATCATTTTGTGTAAGAGTAAAAAAATAAAGCCTAGATTATATTTGAAAAATTTTCGTAAGAGGCAAAAAAAAATTGTATGAGGCAGCCGCCAACCTAGTTGAGCAGCGATTTAAATATTCACCCCTAAATTATTTGGAAAAAAAAACAGATCATTTTGTGTAAGAGGCAAAAACAAAAAATTGTGCGGGGCTTCGATTAGCTGGCTGGCAGCCTAGTCAAAGTTCAACCGGTGCAGGGAGCCAAGCAAGCAAAGGCTCAAACCAGTACTGGGAGCCCGACCTAGCCAAGCCCAGCGAACGGGTGAAGCAAGTGATAGTAATAGTGATACTTCCTGAAATTTCTGGAAAAATAAAAAAAAATGCAACAACAAGTTAACTCGTGGTCACAATTTTAAGTAGCGCTTCCGTCTTCTCAGCGAGCGAGGTGGGACTAAAAAGGGCTATGAGGTTCAGTCAGCAAGCCAAAACCAACAAAACAGCTCTAATGGGCCAGACCCAGTCGTTTTCCTTCCCTTTTCGCAGCAGTCACGGCACGGGTGCGTCCGACGGCCCATCCCCTTCTCTTGGGCATGAACGCGTTTTTTAGGAAATTACTCCCTCCGTCCAAAAAAACATGTAAATCTTGTTTCCCAAGAAGTCAAATATTCTTAATTTTGACTGAATATATATGACAAAATATTAATATTCATGATACGTAATAAGTATCATTAGATTAATTATAGAAATATATTTTCATAATAAACATAATTGAAGATATAAATGTAGATAATATCTTCTAGAAACTTAGTCAAACTTAAGATTCTGTTGACTCCTTGTAAAACGAGACTTACATGTTTTTTGGGACGAATGGAGTAGTTCCTAGGCACGAATGTAGAATTGTTTCTTTCGCAAGAGTCAAAAGAAAAATTGTGCTCGGCTGCGATGAGAAGGCTGGCAGCCGAGTCTACTAATATGCCACCTCTGTAGTCTGTATACAAAATAACTTTGTTTAATAATCTCATTTGCTTTATATATTCTCAAATTGCATACATATTCGTTCAAGAGCCATAACAAGCTAAGGTTTGACTGAACTTTACTCTCCTAATTAAATATTCTGCTACTTTACTCTTTGTATCCATTTGCTTCATTCATCCGGTCCTTCAATATTAATGTCTTCAAAATCAAAATCCATGTCGCAACGAGTGGGAAATTCATCTAATCTAATTTAGAAAGGAGGAAACCCAAAGGCTAGCTCCATGTTCCAAAACCTAAAACAGAATAAGACTCTCTTTGGGAACAGCAACGTATGAATAAAATCTATGCAGCCCCTAGTCCTTGCTGAGTTACCTCCTTGTTAATAGATAGATACTTCTTGTAATTGCATAACAAAGTCCTCGCATGAAAAAAAAGCGTAATGACAGAACTATAACTTGTATGCAAATCTTAAGATACGAGGTCCAATGGCTAAATTTTGCATGCTTTGTAAAAGCAAGAGTATCACACATCTCAAATTTTAGAACATGATATATATACATTTCATGAATATATATACATTTTGTCTTTCCAGCAGGACAAGCCACAATAGAAACGAGGGAACTCATGGACGCATATAAACACCATACAACTTCTACACCCAGAATGCAAAAGGACCGAAGTGACTTCTATGCCTAGACACCACGAAGGAGCGCGTGGACCGGTGATTTGTGGTTTGGAGCTCTCCCTTATGATTGTACTTGAGACCAAATATGGTCACATGGAGCACACAACCGTCGTTGTCTCCAAAAATTGCCCCCTTGGTCACTTTGGATGGCACGCACTCGACAAGGCAGAACCTGCCTGTGCCCATATAGGCGAGAGAGGCTCTTATTGTGCACCCCTTGTTGCCGAACAACTTCTCCTTAGTGGTCTGGTGATCCAAATATATGTTTGGGTCTATGTCTAGATCCCAGTCGTCTTTCTTGAGAGGTCGTGCGCTGACAAAGTCGGGGGAGATAACTTGGCAGGAGCGTATGTAGCCATCCAAGTGAAGGCCAACCCACGCGCCGAGCTCGACATCGAAGTGAGCTTGCCCATCGAATGGCAAGGCACATTCCCCGTGCCATCTCCATGTAGCCTCCCTTGTGTTGAATGAGTAGGTGCCCACGGGAGCGGCAGGAGTGTCCCTGTAGGCCGTGGTCATGAAGATGGTGCACCCGTCCGGGTGCAGAGCGTGGGAGACGACGATCTGACGGCCGGTGAACGTGGGCGGTGGAGCCGGCAGAGTCTTCCAGGCCCAGCCGCCGCCCGAGGCGCTGGCGTCGGCGGCGGCGGGAGACCACGACATTGCCTCGAACGACTGCGGCCCCTCATTGTCCAAGAGGCGGTACGATAACAGGTAGAGGACCTCGCCGACGGGCATGCAGACGCCGAAGCCAAAGACCATCCGAGGAGGGGCGTGAGTGCCAACAGCCAGCACGGCCGTGTCAGCGTCATAGACGAGACCACAGCGGTTGTTCATAATGATGAACATCTTTGTGCCCGAGGCGGCCAAGTAAATCTGACCATTGCCAGCGGCTGACTCGAACCGCAGCACCGGAGGTTCGGGGAGCTCATGATACTGCTGCCGGTGCTCGTCGTCGTCGGAGCCGGAGTCGGAATCGTCGAAGCTGTCGGCGTCGATCTTGTGGACGCTGAAGCCCTTGTCCCAGTCATCCAAGACCAGATACAGGTGCTGCTTACTCCACCGCGACCTCTTGCCGCCGGCGCGTTGCTTCTTCCGGTCGTCCTGTCCCCGGCGCTTATGAGACATCAGCATCATGACTGCTCCGACGATATGATCCTTTGTCTTTTGTTCGCGAATCAATCTGATGATGAAGAGCCTTGGATTTATAGCAAGCAAAGCAGCCGCAAACTCGATCTCGGGTCCTCATGGGCGCCGCATCTTATCCGAGTGTTATTAGAATCGGATCAGAATTAAAAGACAGATCGACGAGGAATCGGATTTTATATTAAAAAAAAGATTTGCAATGCGATCACGAAACGGGATCAGCGGGTACCTTGTTATATTAAGGAAAAACCGCGGGACAAATCGGAATCCAAGTCGACGACGGTTATATTAATGTGGATTCAGCGCGTCGCCACTCCCTGCGCCACACGACGCGGAAAGAGGTTATTTTGTGTAATTGTTATACCCTAGTAAATATGCTCGTGCGTTGCTACGGGTGTGTAATTAATTTTAAAATTCATTATTTTTTATCTCCCTCCTTTATTGTTTTCAACTGAGAATATGAATTTGACCCTTGTTTGGAAACAAACTTTTTTTTATTAATGTCACGACATTAGCAGAATGGTAATCGTTCAGCAATAAATACGCTATAATTTTTTTGAAAATTAATAATTAATTCATCAATATATTGTTTGAACTATATATGAATATGCATTATGACAGAATTTACATTTTCTCATATATATTTTTAAAGCACTTAACCTATAATGTCCAAAGTATATATCTTTGTCTTTAATAATTGTCAATGTTCCAAGAGTCGTTCCATGCTGTCTTGATAAGCACTGTTGCTAGAAGCAACTGATGTTGTTGATGTGTCAATCAACGCATATAGCAGTCAACAATTATTTTATATCTTTGTCTTTTGGACTTAAGAATCCATCATACTTTTCTTTTATATAGTGTATTGCCGAGTACGTAACTTGTTCGAATCCAGATGCGCTGCCTGCTATAACTTTTTTTAAAATATTTAAATATCCTTTGTTTAATAGAACACATTGTATTCATGCAAAGGAGTTGTTCGTTTGAAAGTGTCCATGGTCTGCCACACAAAGATCTTTAGCCTATAGCGTGAACATCAAAATATCTAGTTGGTTCATATCACCGGCATGGAGCACCAGCTTCTGCTACACCCGTGAGGCTGTGACCCGCTGAACCCAACGATGGCTGCCAGCCATGTACGTGGTGCCGCCGCACCACACCACTGCCCACATGGATCAGCAAGTTAGTGTACGGTACACAAGTTTACACAGCAGCAACAGAACTTCCATTACTGATTATAAAATTATTATTCTGACTCTCTTCCCATTGTGCCCCCATGTCCCGGGACTTACATTTTTATTAGGGACTAAAATCTCTAAATGGTACAAACAACAAAAGCCCTAATCTAGATTTCTCTAATTATTATTGCTAACACACCCATAAATCACCATAACTTACAGGATTTACCTACTTGTACACCACTTAGGTACAATTTGGACCAAGCAGTAGTTAAAAGTAATTGTACAACAAAAAACAGGAGACCACCCATGACCTGCAATGCATCGCTGGGATCCTGCATGCCATAGAATTCCAAACAACCTGCACAGGAACTCAAAATAGCGACGATCTATTCACGCTGCCTAGCAAGCCACAGAGCTCAGTTAGGGGCTTGAGGTGATTTGCTAGGAGCTGAATTTTCAATTATGCTGAGAAATCATCAATCTTACATTCCCAGTGAGGGCACAGAAAAAAAAGAGCCTCTGATAACGAATATTTCAGTCACCTTTAAAAGCTCAAATGGAAAAAAAAACCCCAAGCCACATGAAGCACCTTTCAGCAGGTGTCTTCCTCATGCCTGAATGAAAGTATATGAAATACATCAGCCTTTGCAGCAACACCTTTGACCTTGAAACTTGAATATTTCATCATAGTGTGCCATTACGCCATCTAGAATTAGTCGTAGATCACTATCACTTGCATGAGCATTCACTGCAGTCCTCACTTATTTATCTACTTATTTTGGTCCTCTAGCCATGTAGCATATTCTAGGTCAAAAGTCAACACTCCTGCAACAATATTATAATTTCAGATGCACTTCTAAGGATAAAGATAGCACTCAATCAAGATAGATTAATCAAATCTAGAAACACATAGAGCCACACAGATATAATAAATTAAAATATTTTCATTTCCACTCATGGCATATGTTTGATCTCCAAAGCTGGAAATCAAAGATTCCCTGAAAGTAATATCAAAGAGAGTCAAAATAACAACACAAAGTAATATTTTCCAAACACTCAGTAAACATACATGCAACCAAGAAAGAGTTACCTGCCGGTGAGCTTTCTGGAGTTCCTGCTCCAGCTGTGCAAGTTTTAGCTTACTGCTCTCCGGTTGCTGCACATATGCCTTCACCAAAAATAAAGGTTGCAGGTGAGCCTCAACCACGATGCTAAACAGCACATTGTTAGCATGTAGTTGGAGAAAAAGCAAGATCATCTTATCTGAACTCAATTATACACAGGAACAGCAGATATACTTTTATAAGAACAAAAATATTAAATGATCAAGATGGCTGACAAAAACACAAAATTCTTTGGTCCAATCAAATGAACCAGAATAAATCCTTTGGTCCACCAAATGAATCATATTAAACTTCATTCATTCCCCAAAGGACCAGTATCAGTTTTAGGAGCATCTATATTTCCAGAGAAAACTCTTAGCTATCACTCTAATCAGAGCTTTATTTCATCGTATGATATGCTATCTACAACATGTACCTTCAGGCTTCAACAAGAACCCAGCTCTTATGCGTGCTGATCAACGCCGAGAGAAGGCCAGCTGATGCCATCAGCCGATCAGCATGGAGCTCCCGAGCAAACCACTATCAAACTTTTTTTTATTACAGTAGCTTTCAAGAAAAAACATAATAAATCTTAATTTCTATTGTAGCGGCTCTGAAGGAAAAAGAAGAAGAAATACATCAAGACCTTTTGTTCTTCAGCGAGATTAGGATTCGAAGGGGATATGAGGAGCTTCTGTTCTTGAAATCAGGATTTGAGGGCGAGATGAGGAGCTTCTCAATTTGTTGGAACCTTGAAGAAGTATGTGTCGAACGTGGAGTTCATGTCCAACCTACCATGGATTTTTTTTTTCCGATCTGAGCCGGTGTCTTTGTTCTGTTGGATACCGATTTTCCCTTTCTTTCGACTTTGATTGAATTCCATTTTTTCACGAAATCCGAGCTGGTGTCTTCGTACACTTGAATTCCGATTCCGATTCGCTAACCAGATGATGAAATCAGAAGAAAAAAAACAAATTACACAAATTACAATGAATTGCAAATAAAAAATATGTTCTTTTTCGATGCGTCAGAACAATCAGTGAGGAAGGTAACCTTGTAGAATGTGTGTACAGCAGGTTAAAGAGGTAGAAAAGAACAGATCAGAGAATAGCCACAAACTTTGCCGAGCATTAGCAAATAGAAGATCCGACCAGTTTTTATTAGGCAACCTCGAAATCGCGTTTGGAATCCCTGTTGTCAACACCAATCCGGCGAGACCAAGATTCAAAACTGGCAAGGTCGAGTTGGGGATGCAGATACTTCGCTGTCAACAAAGTTTATATTGGAGTTTTGATTTGACAAGAAGAAGAATCGTGAGCTGCAATATATAATAGGGGAAAAGGGGGAAGAGATAGAAACCTGAATTCGAACGCATCATGGAAATCCCTTACCCAATCCGATTCCGTTTCACGTTCAATTAAATTTTCCTAAACAATACAGACCAGCAAGAGTTCAATTCGATTTTGCTCACAAAAAAAATGGGAGTCCTGAAGGCGCTCTGAGGGAGAGGATTACCAGAGGTGAAGCCAATTCTTCCAATTTCTTCAGAGTGACAGAATCCTGGCACCGTACGGAGCATGGTTCGTCAATCACAGCAGTGGCGGCGTGTACGGCGCGGGAGCAGAGGAGCAGGCTCAGGGAGGGGTGAGGGCCGCGAGAGGCGGCTGCGGTGTCCGCTCGCACAATTCCTGGGCTGCTTGCGCTGGCGTGAGAGACCAGCGTGGGCGGTCCGGCAAGCGGCGGCGGCGCCACCGCGGCGGGAGAGACGGCGGGGCCATGGACGGCGAGCGGCAGGCGCCGGCGTACTGTTTTGAAGGACCGGAAACGGCGACCAGAGGGGGTGAATGGGAGCCTCAAATTTCTTTCGAAACTTTCGACCGCTGTCCCAAAATCAACCCCCAAAAGGCACAAAAACAAAAGCTATGAAAACTCAAGCCACCAAGAGTTAAGAGACCCTAAAGACGTTCCTCAGATCACTAGAAACCCAACAGAAAAGACGGAACTCGAATCGGAAACCGAATGGGCGAGAAACGGATCGCAACAGCACAGACTGCGAGCCACGGATAGTCTACTATAGTACCGCGGACAGTCCGCTACAGTACTCTACAGTACCACAGGCAGCCTGCTACAGTACCGCGGACAGTCCGCTGCAGTACTCTATAGTACCGCGGACTGTCCGCGAATCGCGAAACAACAGGAACAGAGAGCTCCAAAAATCACCTCCTCTCTTCGATCTTCCGATTTACGGTCAAATCTTCACTGAGTGCCATGAAACTTGGTGAGCATGATCACAAGGCAGTAGAGGAGCTATCTCTAAGAGGTCATCGCCCAATTTGAAGCCAATCAACGGGAAATCGAAGGAGAACGAAAAACACCGGTTCTTGAGACCTAGACCAAGAAATCGCTTGAATCAAGGCAACAAAAACGAACCAAAATGGTCTAGAAACGACGAATCAAAGGAAGAACTAGAGGGGAGAAAATGAAGAACGCGAAGAACACATCATGAACTCACAAATTGATTTATCCGCCGAACACCGGAGGATTCGGGACCTCCTTTCCTCAAAGATTCATGGTTCTTACACTAATCGGTGGATTAGTGGACCTCTCTCACACACAAGCACCTAGAGAAAGAAACCCTAAAGGAGAAAATGAAAATGGAGGAGGTGAGGGAGAAGGGAGCTCTCTCATCCTATTTAACAGGACTATTACACATTCCTAGTTTTGTCCCTGGATACAAAAGAGCCAAACCATTTAGCCCAAGGGCGTAAAGGTCCAACCCTATGTCATCTTCATCCGACGGCCACCGCGCCTCCTTACCGGTAGCTTCGCCTCAACGCGAACTCCCCGATGCCGCCACATGCGGTCCGTTCCTCCTCGGAACCTCCGCCCGGGTTTTGAGGCCCAAACCCGTAAACCCGCCACCGATGGTTTTGAGGTCCAAACCACCAAACCGCTCGCGAGTAGCGTACTCCATACGCGTCCCCCGTCGATGGTTTTGAGGACGAAACCACCAAACCCCCGATGTCGATGCGTGTCCGACCTCCCGCCAAGCATGACGCTTTCGCCTTCCTCCTTGACTCGGCCCACCGGCCTCCGCCAAGTGCCACGACGCCATCGTCTCCATCTTGACTTGGTCGACGCCGTCTTCATCACCATGTACACTTGCACTTGTTGATGTCCCAAGTGTCAGCCACCACGGCTAGTCACCCGACCTCTTGGTCCCTCGGTCCAAACCTCACGTCCGCCCTTCACGACTCCCGGTCCGTCGGCACGGCACGTCCTCCTTGACCTTCATCTCGTCGTCGACTACCACCTCCGTGCTCCACACCTGCACACCACGAGCCAAGAGACATGCTAACCTTGTGTTCGCATGTTTCGGAGTGTAACAAATAAATTTTAACTATCTTTATCTATATGCATATTTATTTATATTGAAGGTATATTTATTAATTTATACCTTATACGTGCATGATATATATGTTTGCACCAAAATTACCATTCTTTAACCATGGCTGCATGTAGTCAAAGCAAAAATACAATCCTTTACATCAGTTTTTTACTCGTGTAGTAGTGCAGAGACTAGGCTGCGTTTAGTTCGTGAAAAGAAAAATTTTGGGTATCATATGGAATGTGTCGAAAGGATGTCGGGAGGGGTTTTTGATACTAATAAAAAAATAAATTACAGAACCCGTCAGGAAACTATGATACGAATCTAATGATACTAATTAATTTGTCATTAGCACATGTTGGTTACTGTAGCACTTAAAGCTTTTCATGGACTAATTAGGCTTAAAAGATTCGTCTCGTGATTTTCCTGAGAATTGTGCAATTAGTTTTTTTCGTCTACGTTTAATACTCCATACATGTGTCCAAATATTCGATGTGATGGGTGGAGGCAAAAAAAAAAAATTTAGAACTAAACCAGACCTAGAGAGAGGATCACTCTGTGAAACCTTGGGCAGTGTGCCTTTGCGAAAGGGCTGTCATGCATGCAGTGATCCCTCAAAGCCAGCTGCTATGCCCGGTACCAGTACAGCTGGTATTTAAATTCGGGTCGGTACAAAGAGAAACGGCCGGAACAGCCGGTAATTTAACATGTACGGGATGAAGTCATTTGCTTCTCAGTTTGACTGCTGGAATGGAATGCACCAGCCATTCTGGCTCATAACTGAATGGAATTGATAACTATATGCGCGACAGCCCGTGTAATGTATGAGCGTGTCGTACTTGACGAGGCACCACGCGGCCATGTTGCCATGATGGTCACGACAAGGCGCACATTGCCCTGATAGCGCTGCACAGTAACGTACAATGAGACCATGACGTCGGTGAAGCCATGAAGGAGGTTTTTGGTGTACCCACTGATCGAGAACATGATGCAATTTTATTTTTAATAAGCACGATTTTAGGGGACAAATAAAACTGATTCAACAAATTTTTTATGCATTTTCTAAGTTACATCTTTAGAATTTTTAGATAGATATTTTTTCAGAAATATATTTGGATAGTTTTTTTTACCATTATTAGGTAAAGTCTATTTGACCTTCCTGGAAACTCTAATTTACCGCTCGGTCTTGTTTGAAGCGACGCCACATCAGACAACAACGCTTTGAAAACCGCTCAAAGACAAAAACCGCTCAAAGACGCCACATCAGACAACAACGCTGCGAATTAACATTTTTTTATCGACATACTTTCACTTCTCCCCTTGTTATTTCCTTATATTCTTCTAAATTGTTTCCGAATGCCATTATTCATGGCCACAGTTTGTTTTACCGTTATATCGTCATCAATAAATATATGAACTGAACACTATGCATGGCAGCGTACATTTTTTAATTAGGCAACTATATTAGGGTATATGGAAGGCATTTAGCTGAGAACTATTGGACAGGTCAACAAATGTAACTTTACTTCAGTAGTCCAAACAGCATATCATGCGACAAGTTTACTTCCTAATATGTGAAACAGCTACTTAGGTTGTTAGGGGCCATCTCATTGCCTCAAAAGTACTTGCAGACTGTCTTAAGCAAATATTGCCAGGTATCATCTCTCCAAGCCAGATTGCTTTTGTTCCTGGATGGCTCATAATATTATCCCTCAACTAGGAATAAATTCCAGCCTCCTCAGCGCCTCTGTTACTGTTTCAAGCACTGTTCAATCATATGGACGTCCTCGTGTACGGTGCTGGTCATCTAATTTTAAATACTCAACATTGTTCACCTATCTTCTCACTAACTTTTGCTTCCACTATTCACGCATTTACAGAGCCGCGCGTGGCGGCGGCGCGCCTATAGGGCTAGTAATGTCTTACTCGCCTATGAAATTATGCAATACCTAAAGAACAAGTGGAGAGGCGCTAATGGGCATGCAGCCATTAAGCTAGATATGAGTAAGGTGTATGATCGAGTGGAGTGGCCTTTTTCTTTGGAGAAGATGGTGCCGAAGATGGGATTTGATAATGCATGGACTTAAATTATTACAAAATGTATATCGATGGTCTCTTATCAAGTGAAGGTGAATGGTGAGCTCATAGAGACTTTGATACCTTAGCGGGGTTTACGATAAGGAGACTCACTCCCTCCCCATCTTTTTTTTATTGCCAAGGGGTTCTCTCTTAAATGTAGCTAAAAGTAGAGGCGATTTGGTGCGAGTTAAAATTTGTCATGGGGCACCAAGCATTAATCACCTTATGTTTGCGGATGATTCTCTATTACTTAAGCTGAAGATCGGAGTGCATGTCATCTGCAAAATATCCTATCACTGTATGAAGAATGTTCTGGGCAGGTTATAACTATCACGTTTTGTGTATATCCATGACATGTTCCTCTTTAGTCTTTAACGAAAAGGTATAATTACATCAAGATATTATTCGCATATAACTAGTAGAGGAATTAACTAAAATTTTGGTATAAATTGATCTAGATCTAGATCTAAAAAGAGGAAATTATTTCATTGGCCCTAAAAAAATGTTGCTTAGTTTCTTTGACCCTATTTTCTCGAACTTGCTTATTTGGCCCTAAACGAATTTAGCCCTAAACTAACGGAAGGGCCAAGAAACCAAAGGAAATTCGTTTTAGGGCCAAATAAGCAAGTTCGAGAAACAATGGCCAAGAAACTAAGCAGCACCTTTTTAGGGCTAAGGAAATAATTTCCTCATCTAAAAACTTGTATATTTCATGGAGAAAGAGAAATAATGACAGAGTAACTAGGTAATGAAGCCTTGACGTACGGCCTACGGGCAACGGCAGGCAGGCTGTGAACTCTGGAGCCCAGCCCACGGTGCATGGTCGTCAATGCAAACATGCATGGGCTGGGCTGAAAACAAACAAAGGCCCACCACAATAACATGTCATGCAACAGCACCACGTAGACGTTGCTCAAAAAAAAAATGCCGTACACCACACACGCGCCTGATGATGTGTTCGTAACGTCGCCACCATTTTGGCAGGCTGCACCGCCCGTCGCGGGGAAGCCGATCCAGTGCGGCCATGACCATGACCATGAGCCACCGTAACGGCCAAGAAGCTCTCCATATATGTCGACACTTCATGTACAAGAGTCGGGCAGCCGGAAGATGTTGATCGACGACACACCACCTCCGGGTGGCCTGCGTGATCGATGACGCCGTCGCGGTGGCCCGGCCACGCCGCAGCGGCCGCCGCCACGTTGCCGAACACGACGTGCACCGTGCCGGCCACCTCACATTTCGCAGGCTTCACCGCCTGCTGCTTCCCGGGCCCCACGCCGTTCTCCACTCCACCGTCATGTCGCGCACCATGAACCCGTCCCCGGCCACCGTACCGACCATGTCGCCGTGTGGAACGTCTTGAGTGAGGCCGTCGCCGACGCTGCCGCACCCGACCTTGTTTGGCACGATGACAAAGGTCGGAGTATCGAGGAGCCGGCGGTCGCTGTGTTTTACCCACCTTGGCTTCGAGTTGGTGCTCCCTGAGGTTGGCTAGGCACACCGATGCATCTGGGCCTTGACGACGCGTCAACTCCTTCATGAAGCCCGTCGCGGCACGTGTCGTGGTACGTGAGCGCCGCGCTGAGCCAATCCATGACATCGTCGTGCAGGCCAGCCTCAGTCTGAACCCCGTCGACGGCGGCGCCCGCAGCAGCAGACGCCTTGGCGGCGCGGACCGAGCGCTCCAGGAGGTCGCCCGGGGCGTCGAGCATCTCAAGGCACTAAGGCAGTCGCTGATGTAGCCATGAGCAGCGTTCGGCGGCGTCCACAAGGCCACGAGCTAGCTCCGTCGCGTCGGCGAGCGCGTCCGCCATGCACCGGCGCGTGGCGTCGAGCGACATGGGCATGAGGTCGGCGTCCCGCGCGGCCGCCGCACCGGGGAGTGCCGCGAGCTCGCTGACGCACAGCGCCGGGTACAGCGTGGCCCTGCACTTGCACGTGATCGCCTCGGTAGAACCTGAACCCGCGGGCGACGGGCCGTCACCCGTCACCCAGCGCCGGCCTCGAGCAAATGCGCCGGCTACCACGCCAGAGGTCGACCCAGCTGAGTAATCCTCCTCCAAGCGTTATCACCTCGTCGCTCTCGTGGACCAGGTAGTCGTCCACGTGTTTGTCTCAGATGAGAAGACGCGGAGATCGTACTTGCACGTGGACGAGTCTTGGACGAAGCACAGCAAGAACAAAGTCCTCGCCGTCGCCGTCGCCGTCACTGCCGCCGGGACAGAAACAAAACCCGATCTCCCAGGGGTGGGAGGACCTATCGGCCAGCGGAAAGCCGACATGACCTTATCGGCCCCCGTGCTGCCGATAGGCCTCTTGGCCCGATCTCATACGGGCCAGGGTCCAGCACCTTGTCGTCTGCTGGATCGCCGATAGGTACCTGTCGGCGCCCCAGAAGCCGACAGGTCCTCCAGCAGCCGAACTTGTATGCAGATCTTAAGAATGGAGGGTTTCGGGCTCGGCAGCACGTCGAGCGATGGAGGGTCGTCGGAGTGGGGTCGGTAAGCCAAGTAGTCGCAGTCGGCCATCCCCATCTCGTGAATGAACTCGATAGGGTCTGACGCTGGAGAAGATGACAGTGGGCTCGTCCATGATGTCGGTCACCTTGAGCCTGGAGGCCGCCGCCCGGCCCCGACGGGCAGTGGATGCAGAGGTGGGAGACGGCCGGCGGGTCCGTGGGCGTGATGGCCTGGGCGAACGTCCCGTTCTTACGGAGGTCATCGCTGATGTACGCGATCTTGTCGAGCATGACCACGGCGGGAGAGTCGGAGAAGATGGCAGCAAAAGCTAGCACAGATGCTGTCCCGCCTTACCAAGATTGCAGAGGAGTTCAACGTTGCAGTGTACATCACCATCCAAGGTCGGCTTTGTTAATTAGCACTGTATCAATTCCAAGAGTTTACATATCAACGAATTTCATATTCTAAGCTATCTCCCTTTTGTGTTCCAGTGATTGCTGATCCAGGTGGCGGTATGTTCATAACCGATTCAAAGAAACCAGCAGGCGGCCATGTGTTGGCGCATGCCGCCACCATCAGATTGAGGTGAGGAAAGGCAAAAGCGAGCAGCGTGTTTGCAAGATCTTCGATGCACCTAATAACCTTCCTGAAGGAGAAGTTATATCCTTTTGCTTTGGTTGTCCATGTCTACTGCTTGCGCTAATGACTGCCTTACTTTCAGAGCTTGCTAAAATCTAGCTAATTGCCTTGCATAGACTCGCATAGCCAACTCTAGTGACAGTGAACCTTACCTGCTAAGTGATAACCTGCCACGACTGAATGTTTTGGATGTACATATTATCAATGTGACACATACATGTAATTTGTTTCCCCGACCGGTAGCACGTTTTCCAGGCTTCATCAGGTGGAATCATGGACGCACAAGAAGACTGATTCGGTTCCCAGCCAGAGTGCTTGTGCCCAAGAAGATTGTTCATGTTTCTTCAGTAGAGTTCATAGCTTGCATGGTTACACAGCCATAAAAGTTACCGCAGTGTTACTCTGTTTTATCTTTGGCATAGGAAAAGTAGTCAGAACTCTATGTTGCTTAGGTTATCTGTGCCACGGAATTTGAGATGGAACTAGTTGTAACTTGTAGAGGGAGTATGGCTTGACCATCTACTGTTAGTAGCTGTTGATTCAAAAAAAAACTGTTAGTAGTTGTTCGTGCATGCCCATCTACATGCTTAAAATACTCCATGCTTGTGTAAATGACACACTGCTTCTTTCTCGTTAGTTTTGGTTTGACATTGAAGGGGAGGTAAAGATACTGTTTTCAGATGGCAACTCTTGTTGGAACAGATGACCAAGCTAACCGCTGCTAATCTGTGTCTTGGTCCATCCGATTCCGGGCAGAGCACAGAGGGTTTGGGATTGTGAACTGGATCATCGTATTGCTTTTCCGGTTCCTGACCCGCTGCTCCCTCTGGCGCGGGCCTGTTTCCAGTTCCTGCCTGCCCAGTCAGGTAGTGTTTAGATGGTGTAAAAGTTGGTGTAAAATTTCTATAGCACTTTTCGTTATTATTTGATAAAATTTATCTAATCAGGGACTAACTAGGCTCAAAAGATTCGTCTCGACATTTACAGACAAACTGTGCAATTAGTTATTTTTTTACCTATATTTAATGCTCCATGCATGCGTCTAAAGATTCGATGTGACGGGGAATCTTGTAAAATTTTTGGAAGTTTGAAGGTATTTGCTAGAATAATTAGTTATTTGCTAGAATAAAATAAAAAAATCTCCCTAACCACGTCTGATCGTCCGGGCGCCCATGTTGGTGGGTCTCGCCCGCCCGAACGGCCCAACTATGAATTGCACGGTCGCTCGCGTTGCTAGAATAAAATAAAAAAAATCTCCCTAACCGCAGCCTGCTATCTCCATAAAAAAAACACCGCTGCGAACGCTGTGGCATCCCCTCTAGTGCATAGTCATAGCCTCCTCTCCCCCATATGGATCCAGCGGCACCCCTCCTTGTCGTCTTTCCTCAAGTTCGGCAGCCTCCATGGCATCCCATCCCCCCCCCCCACTTCATGGCGGCAGCAACCCTCCCCCGCGTCCTGGCCGATGGGCTCGAGCAAGCCGTTGGCGCGCGGCCGGCGGACTCGAGCAAGCCGTTGGTGCGCGGCCAGCGGGCTCAAGCAAGCCGCGGACCCTCCCCTAGCTCGGCCGGCGGCGACCTCCACAGATCCAGCAGCGTCTCCTCTTCCTCGGCCGACTGCGGGCATGGTGGGGGTGTGCGGGCGCGCACTATCCAGCACCACGCCAATCCACCTCGCCCGTCACGGAAGTGGAAGTAGGGGAGGCCTGCGCCAACGCAGTTGCCGACCAGGTAGGTCATGGCCGTACGGCGATGCTATGTTTCAAGTGTTTCTGAACATTTTTTAGACATGTTGTAAGCCCATGTTTCAAGTGTTTCTATTGTTTCAAATGTATGTTTCATGCGGACGTTGCAAAAGTAGATCGGGATGTTGTCTATGTTGCAATAGTTATACAAGTATGTTGCAAGCGTCTGTCCTCAGTATGTCATCTGTTTCTTTTATACACGTATGTTGCAAGTGTTTCAAATGCATGTCTCATGTGTTTCATCTGCCTTCTTTTGTATGTTGCAAGTGTTGCTTCTGGATGTTTCAAAAGTAGATCAGGATGTTGCACTTGTTGCAATGGTGTTTCAACTGTATGTTTCAAATATTTCATCTGTTTTTTTGTGAGGAATGTTTCATTTGTTTTAGATGTATGTTGCAAAGGTTTTATCTGGATGTTGCAAAAACAGATCGGGTGTTTGCACGGCGTGGGCGATGACTGTCGGTTGTCGCTGCTGCTGGGGCGCAGCCGTAGATCAACCCACGTGGGTTTCCCCATGCGAGGCACAGGGAGGCACGGGGTGCGGGTGCTAGGGCGAGATATGGGACGAGGGGCGTGGGGCGGGAGCAGCCCAGGTGTGGGAGCCGTGCCCAGACATGACGTCCCGTCCGAACATCCAGGCTCTAGGCCTTCTGCAGCACAATTTGTCGCATCTCGGATGCATATGTTCCATTTCTAAATTGTTCTAGTTTGGACCGTCTGATCTTGATCCAGCACACTAGAATGCGTGTCGTTAAATGACAAATTTTTTTAAATAATATTTTTAATGATTAATTGCAACTGTAGCATTTGATTAAAAAGAATTGCAAATCTAGCAGTCTGTCGGTCATTGGATAGCCGACTGGAGACCTATCGGCTTCTGGGGCGTGACAGGTTCCTCTCGGCTGTCCAGCAGCCGACAAGGCCCCGGAGGGGGCTGGCTCGTACGGCAAAGTAGGTCATATCGGGCCGATAGGCCTATCGGCCACGCGGGAGCCGATAAGGCCCTATCGGCTCTCCGCTGGCCGATAGGTCCTAAAATATCTAGCCTGCGTCTTCCTCCTTCCCTCTCGCTCGCGTTCGCTCTCTCTCTCTCACCACGTCACCGCTGCACCTAGTGCTTTGGGAGCATAACACTTATCTTTCACTTTCGTTGTTCAGGGCAACAAAAGAAGATCAGGCAGTCTCTTTCCGCACTGCAACTGCAAAGGTATATTTCTTTTCTAGTTATCAGATATCACTTATCAGTGAGTTTTTTCCTTCGTACTTAATGGTTAATACAGCATGACTATTGATTTTCATTCTTTGTCGGTTGCAGTCTGTCTACCAACGGATCATAAAGCCTCAAAGCATAATTAAGGAGAATGAATTGTTTCTTCCTGGTTGGATGTCATTTATTCACAATATGGTAATGCCCTTAAAAGTATTCTTATAGTAATATATTTGCTTCATTGCATAATGGAGTTTGTTAAAATGCATTTTAGAATAATAATGATTTGTAAATAACAAATTATAGGCATTAACATTTCCCTATTTTTCTCCACAGAAATGATCAGATGCATGTATTATTTTTATTTTCATAACCCATCAGTATTCAGTTATACTTACAGACATGGTATTATGTATAAATACCCAAAACATTCTGAGAAATTGAGATTATGTTTATCTATTGGTATACTAAGATATTCATATTTTAACCTTCTTATTCTGAGTTGGAGTGTTTTGTAACTTTTCTTAATGACCATACTTTTGCAGGAGATGGTAACTGTCAGCGTGGATGGTTCTGTACTTGACAGGATTGCTAAAATTATGACATACCTTTCGGCTTGGATCATCGGGGAAGGTCTTGAAAAAGAGAAAGGAGAGAGATAAAAGGTGTGTTCATGAGAATAAATGCTATAGTAGGAGTCCATGGGAGAGGATTGGACTCTGGGTCCATACAATTTTATTTCGCTCGGACAGTGTCATCAACCACGACCAAACAGTACTGGCGGTGTATACCTGTAATTTTAGCTGTGCACTTTGAATGTTAGAGGCTGGCGGTGTATCTGTTATCTCCATGTTCACGACCTGCTATAACTTGTTTTTAGTTTTATTTGCATTTTATTCAACTTGGTCGTAATATTTAGTGTCTTTTTTTGGTTCCAGAACGAGTATAATGTTGTACTGCTGTTCGAGCCCAGATGGCGGCTGCTGGATATCAAGGTGACTGGTCAAGCTATGTGTATGCAGAACAGCAGTTGGGTTATCCAGAACAGTCACCATGTTCGGCAGATGGTTTCTGCGGCTTATAAGCCGGTTGTGGCTGTTTTATTGTGAGAGAAAAATACTGTACCACGGCTGATAAGCCGTGCTGATAAGTTCAGCTGAACAGGGTGAGTGTGTGCAGTAAAGCACCCAGGAATATGATGTGTTAGCTGACCCTAGTATATCACAGGATCCAAGGTTCACGCCAAATGTAGTAGAATCTGAGGCTGGCTGCAGATTGACCTACTACGAAGCATTTGTGGCAGAGAAGACTGACTAACATGCTGACATGAAAGTCTGGAGAGGCATGTACGTATATATTGGTGTCATGTGAAATTCTAGACTTGACAGGAAATCATGTATGCAATGCATAGACAGACAGGTGAAAAAGCTGTAGCCACAACGTAACCAGATGATATATATGTATCTGTCATCCATGGTTCAAACATTACTCCATTATATTCATCTATACGCATCATCTTCGTTCCAATAATTTACACGTTTAGTACTTTTCTGTGTCTTGCAAACTAACTGAACCTGACACAAGTATGAGCCCATTGTGTTCTCCAGATGGAGAAACTGGAGCTGTCCCGTTCGGAACATAATCCAGTGCAGACGCGCTGCGAAAGCATGGAAATCCTCCTCCAGGATGAGGAGCATGAATTGCTCGAATTTCTTGGCTGGGTGCTCCGAGCAGTTTCAAACCAGTCATTATTCCTCGTACGTTGACTCTTTTACCCCTAGCTTGAAAAAATAAAAAAATAATAATTCCATGCTTGAAAAAGTAGTGTACCTTATTTTATAAAATTATTTATAGAGGCAGCCTGAAAGACCTGTAAATTGTAGCCTTTGGCGCCAAGGGTAATAGAGTCATTTCGCGTACAGCTTAACACTGTTAGACCATTAAACTAACAGAAGAGTAAGGAACCAAAGAAAATTCGTTTTAGGGCCAAATAAGCAAGTTCAAGAAATATAGCTAAAAAACTAAGCAACACTTTTTTTTTAGGGCCAAGGAAATAATATCCTTTTTTCCCCTCTTCTTTTGGACAGTTTGGACTCACTGGGGTAGATCTTTTTTTTTTTGGACGTGACGGCCCGTACCAAACAATACTAGCACCGAACCATGACATAAGAGAACCAGCAGCGAGGTGTTTGAATCCACCCATTAACCAAACATTCGCCTCATCCACCCAACAAGGAATAGCAGGGAGTCCAAACCAAGCCTGGCCGCCTTTGGCACACTTTCTCGAACGGAGCCACCAGATGAGCATGGTGCTCTCCTCCCGTACCGTTATTAAGTCATCGATCAAGGTGCGCTCTGTTAAGAATTCTTGCCCAAACTTCACGGCTGAAGACACAACCTAGCAGGAGAAGCATCTGGCCACAATGGATGCAGTCCTCAGTGTCCTGCAGGCCTTGAGGTAGTCTGGTAGCAGCAGTCCATCAGTGGCCGTGCATCACCAGCCAAAAGTAAAATTTGACCCATGGTGTGGCGCCCCAATCTTCTAGACACTATTTATTTTTTAAAATTATTCTAAGATTTAACGACACTGTTCTCTTAGCGTGGTAGGCAACGTTCTCGTTAACAGGTTTTGTGTTTTTCATAAAAGGTGTAGGTTCGATTTTTTTCATAGTGACTGTAAGAATGAGCAGCGATTTAAAATGTCTTAAAAATTCTAGAATATTTTTTCTAAAAAAGACCGTTTTTTCGTAAGAGGCAAAAAAAATTGTATGAGCCGGCCGGCAACCTAGTCAAGGTGAAGGACCAGTGATTTAAAATGTTCACATAAAATATCTCCAGATTATTTGGAAAAAAATCATTTTGTGTAAGAGTAAAAAAAAATAAAGCCTAGATTATATTTGAAAAATTTTCGTAAGAGGCAAAAAAAAATTGTATGAGGCAGCCGCCAACCTAGTTGAGCAGCGATTTAAATATTCACCCCTAAATTATTTGGAAAAAAAACAGATCATTTTGTGTAAGAGGCAAAAACAAAAAATTGTGCGGGGCTTCGATTAGCTGGCTGGCAGCCTAGTCAAAGTTCAACCGGTGCAGGGAGCCAAGCAAGCAAAGGCTCAAACCAGTACTGGGAGCCCGACCTAGCCAAGCCCAATCAAATAGCCCAGCTGAAGCAAGTGATAGTAATAGTGATACTTCCTGAAATTTCTGGAAAAATAAAAAAATGCAACAACAAGTTAATTCGTGGTCACAGTTTTAAGTAGCGCTTCCGTCTTCTCAGCGAGCGAGGTGGGACTAAAAAGGGCTATGAGGTTCAGTCAGCAAGCCAAAACCAACAAAACAGCTCTAATGGGCCAGACCCAGTCGTTTTCCTTCCCTTTTCGCAGCAGTCACGGCACGGGTGCGTCCGACGGCCCATCCCCTTCTCTTGGGCATGAACGCGTTTTTTTAGGAAATTACTCTCTTCGTCCAAAAAAACATGTAAATCTCGTTTCCCGAGAAGTCAAATATTCTTAATTTTGACTGAATATATATGACAAAGTATTAATGTTCATGATACGTAATAAGTATCATTAGATTAATTATAGAAATATATTTTCATAATAAACCTAATTGAAGATATAAATGTAGATAATATCTTCTACAAACTTAGTCAAACTTAAGATTCTGTTGACTCCTCGTAAAACGAGACTTACATGTTTTTTTGGGACGAAGTGAGTAGTTCCTAGGCACGAATGTAGAATTGTTTCTTTCTCAAGAGTCAAAAGAAAAATTGTGCTCGGCTGCGATGAGAAGGCTGGCAGCCGAGTCTATTAATATGCCACCTCTGTAGTCTGTATACAAAATAACTTTGTTTAATAATCTCATTTGCTTTATATATTCTCAAATTGCATACATATTCGTTCAAGAGCCATAACAAGCTAAGGTTTGACTGAACTTTACTCTCCTAATTAAATACTATTCTGCTACTTTACTCTTTGTATCCATTTGCTTCATTCATCCGGTCCTTCAATATTAATGTCTTCAAAATCAAAATCCCTGTCGCAACGAGTGGGAAATTCATCTAATCTAATGTAGAAAGGAGGAAACCCAAAGGCTAGCTGATGATACTGCTGGTGGTCGTCGTCGTCGGAGCCGGAATCGTCGAAGCTATCGGCGTCGATCTTGTGGAGGCTGAAGCCCTTGTCCCAGTCATCCAAGACCAGATACAGGTGCTGCTTACTCCACCGCGACCTCTTGCCGCCGGCGCGTTGCTTCTTCCGGTCGTCCTGTCCCCGGCGCTTATGCGACATCATCATGACTGCTCCGACGATATGATCCTTTGTCTTTTGTTCGCGAATCAATCTGATGATGAAGGGCCTTCGGTTTATAGCAAGTAAAGCAGCCGCAAACTCGATCTCGGGTCGCACCGCATCTGATCCGAGTGTTATTAGAATCGGATCAGAATTAAAAGACAGATCGAGGAGGAATTGGATTTAGTAAAAAAAAAAGATGTGCAATGCGATCACGAAACGGGATCAGCGGGTACCTTAAGGAAAAACCGCGGGACAGGGAGGAGCGGGGACAAATCGGAATCCAAGTCGACGACGGTCGCCGGCCGCTCCGCTCCGCTCCGGTCGGCCGTGGGGGAGGAGGGCGATGTGGATTCAGCGCGTCGCCGCTCCCTGCGCCACACGACGCGGAGAAGAGGTTATCAAAGCGTATGCAGCGTGCTCATTTGCCCCGGTTCTGTAACAGGACAACCCGGTCCTATACCCTGATATTTTGAACAAAGTAAGCATGCTTCTGTACAGTGTGTGTTTAGTTCCCCATTTTATCTAAAAAAGTTTAGGTTTTGGTCCATCATTCTGCACAAAGACAAAAAAGTATTCATTGTCCATTTTGGATTTTGGCCTCAAGAGGCAAAAAAAAAACCAAAAAGTTTTTACCCACTCCATGAAAAATTTGGCATTTTTGATGGAACTCAACACACCCATAAAAATTTGGCATTTTGCATTTCATCATTCCAAAGCAGTTGACATTTTATATTTTACATTCCATCGGGAACTAAACACAGCCATAGTACCAACTACCAAGGGTACTCCTATACATTGTTGGTGCCCTTAGGAACCAAAAAAAAAGTCCTTAACCTCCCTCAACTATTTTACAAAAACTTGATTTTTAAATCCGTCCAACTTTTAAAACTATCCAATTTATCTTTGTGAATGATTTTCAAAGCAAGTTTCGGCTCAGACTTTTGTGGTAGTTCAATGAGGTCAAATAGACTTTAAATGAAAATATAGAATTTGTCACCAAAAAAAGAAAAATATATTTTTTCATAAAAAATAAAAGTATCCAAATATATTTTTCTAGAAAAAAATTTGAATTTCTAAAATCTTGTTTAATCTTAGAAAATGCATAAAAATTGTTTCAACTAAAAAATATAAAACCAGTTTCACATCTTTCCAAAATCATACTATATGTTTTTCCAATTTATGTACCACAATAGTAGGACATGATTTTAGGAAGCATAGCACACATACCTTGCGACACTAGCCTTGGCGAGGCCTGAGTGTCGCGTGGCGCGACAGCCCGGCCGTGTATGAGCATGTTGTACTTGACAAGGCACCACGACCGTCTTTTTTTTTTGTTTTTTAGCTCTTTTTTTTTGAAAGATTTTCTTAAATAGGCCCCTGGCAGAAAGATTTCAAAAAATGGACCCTTAGCTTGGCGCCATGGTCGATGGCGCCAAGCTATAACGTCATGGCGCCAGGAAACATGGCGCCAAGATCCATCCGACGTGACCACTCGTGAATCTACGTGACGCAAGGCTTGGCGCCACGGATCTTGGCGCCAAGGCTTGGCGCCATGGATCTTGGCGCCAAGCCCCTGCAAAAATGTCGGCCCCTTCCTTTTCTTCTTCCTTCTCTTTCTTTTCTTCTTCCTTCTCTCTTCTTCTTTCTTCGTCCGGCCGGCCCACGCCCGACGCCGCCGCCACCCGCCCGACGCCGCCCCCACGCGCCGCCGGCCGCCGGCCACCGCCGCCCGCCGCCGCCCGCGCCGGCCGTCTCCGCCCGCGCCGGCGCCGCCCCCGCCGGCCACCGCCGCCCGCGCCGGCGCCGCCCCCCCCCCCCCCCCCCCCCCCCGCCGCCGGCTGCCGCCGCCAGCCGCCGCCGCCGGCCGTTCGGTATGTTTTTTTATAGTTAGGATTAGTTAATTTTAATATATATTTTTTAGTTAGTATTTATTGTTTAGTTTAGTATGAATATTTATATTGTTTAGTTTTAATATATATTTTAATATTGTTTAGTTAGTATTTATTTTGTTTAGTTAGTATTTATTGTTTAATTTTTTTATAGTTTAGTATGAATATTTATTGTTTAGTTTGATTATTTATTTTTTAGTAGATATGATTATTTATATTTTTAGTATGTATTTTTAAAATATTATTAATTAGTTAGTTATTTAGTTAGCTAGTTATTTTTTAGTATTAGTTAGTTATTTTTTAGTTATTATTTTTTTCGAGTTAGTTATTTAGTTAGTTAGTAGTAGTATGCTTAATTAGATGGTTAGTTGTTGACTAATAAAATGTGCCTGTGCTTTTTAGTTAATTAGTATTTTTTAGTTAGTAGTAGTTAGTATGTAATTTTTAGTAGTTAGTAGTAGTTAATATCTATTTTTTAGTTAATTAATTAGTTAGTTAGTAGTGAATAATTAGTAGTTAGTAGTACTTAGTATGTACTTCATATTTATTAGAGACCTATTACTTATTATGTTTTAAATATATTGGAGTAAAACAATTATGCTTAGTTATGTTTTCGAACTAGATGGACAACCTAGTGAGCATTTATTATGGAGGAACTGTAGAACGAGATCGCTATGGATATGTTGAGCTTGTTGACATGCAAAGTGTGCCTGTGCTATTCAATGAGAGGCCATCATTCAGTGAGTTGACTGCAAGAGCTCGTGAGGAGGTACATTGCCGTAGAGATGATGGCATCATAGTTGAGGGTGTACTTTACCTTGGTTACCCTCCCAACATGCTAAGGAAGATGATCCCAATAGGTTGTGCAGATCAGTGGGACAACTATGTGAGATCGGCTATGAAAAGCCAGTTCCAAAGTTTGGATGTGGTTGTGCAGCGGGTGCTCGTTGATCCAATCCCTCTTGGGTTGTCCCCGCCAATGGGTGAGCAGGCATATTTTGAACCTCCCATCCCGGAACGTGATGTGGATGCGGAGGTCCCGCCTACGGTTCCCGATGCACAATCTGCCCCCAATGATGTGGCACATCCTCCTCAGGAGATCCCTTTGACACAGAATCATCCGAGTAAGTGTCAATTAGGTGTTCTTTTTTTCTTTGAAACTTAAGTCTTTTCTTTTCATCCACTCTTCTTATCATCTCTTCTTCGTTGTTGCAATGTTGCAGGAGATGTTCCCGATAATGAGGGCGCTCCTGCTGCTGATGCTCAAGTCCAGATTGGAGATGGAATCCGCGCCTCCAATAGTGTTGAAATTATGAATGATTCAGAGCCATATGAGATCGCAAGGGCTGTTGATTCTGACGATGATCGTCCCGTTGGAGAGCTCACGGAGAGTGGCGTTGAGATGCTTAGGCGTATTTTTCTCGGCCGTCGTGATCCTATGGTTCATGAGTTCAGTGATCTTACTCATTCAGATCAGGCGTTTGCAGAAGGACGTGATGATGAGCTGCAGGAAGCTCCAGAGGCTGGTCCTAGTATGGAGATAGAGAAGGGGAGGGTTTTCAATGACCTCCCTGCATTGAAGAGGTGGTTGCAAGCGTTTGCAGTGTTACGCAAGAGACCGTATAAGGTCCTGCATTCCTATGTGGAGCGGCGTTACACGGTTGTGTGTGACAAGGAACGCTGTCCATGGAGAGTTTGTGCAAGGAAGCAAAAGGTCTCAGGAAAGTGGAAGATCACAAGAGTTGTTGGGCCACATACCTGTTCTTCACATGACCTCAGCACAAAGCATCGGCAGTTGACATCAACCCTCATTGCCAAGCGGTTGATGAAAGTATTACAGGGAGAGCCGAATATGAAGGTTAGGACAATTATCAAAATAGTTAATGAGGTATATGGAGGATATGACATAAGTTATGGCAAAGCCTGGAGGGCTAAGCAGCGTGCATGGAAGATGATATATGGGGACTGGGAGGATGGCTACGAGCAGCTTCCAGTACTTCTCAATGCAATCCAAGCAGTGAATCCCGGCATGCATTACGAGTACATCCCTAGGCCAGACGCATGGAAGGATGGGAGGCAGATATTCTTCCGTGCTTTCTGGTGCTTCCCTCAGTGTGTCGAGGCCTTTAGGCACTACCGTCCAGTCTTCTCCATTGATGGTACATTCTTGATTGGCAAGTACCGTGGCACACTACTCATAGCCATATCGTGTGACGCAAACAACAAGCTTGTTCCTTTGGCATTTGCTTTAGTTGAGAGGGAGAATAATGATAGCTAGGGATGGTTCTTGAGGCTAGTCCGGATACATGTGGTTGGGCCTGGCAGGGAGGTGGGCGTCATATCGGATAGGCACCAGGACATACTTAATGCTGTGCGAGAGGAGATAGAGGGGTACGCGCCTTTGCACCATCGTTGGTGTACTCGGCACCTTGCTGAGAATCTACTCCGGAAGGATGGTGTCAAGGATAATTTTGATCTTTTCCAGGAGGCTGCTCGACAGCTTGAGGATAGGTATTTTCGGAGGAAGTTAGTGGAGGTCAGAACCGCATCTAATGCAGAAGGTAGACAATGGCTGACAGGTTTGATGAGAGATGTCGAGAAATGGACAAGAGCTCATGACGCAGGTGGTTGGAGGTACGAGTTTTAGTGCAGCAACATGGCCGAGTCATTTAATAAGCTGTTGCTGGGGATTCGTGGTATGCCCGTGAACGCTATCGTTCAATTCACATTCTATAAGCTTGTTGCATGGTTCAACGATCGGCACGCCCATGCATTGCAGTTGCAGAGTGAAGGTAAGATTTGGGCCCCAACACCTCAGGCACATTTAGAGAAGGCGAAGGAAGGGGCTGGGACACATGAGGTCACATGTTTTGACTATGCGACTGGAAGGTATGAGGTGAAGCATACCGGTGGTACTACATCTAATGGCGAGGTCCGAGAGTCGAGGATTCATGTGGTAGTCCTCCAAGATTTCTCATGCACTTGTGGGAAAGCAAGGCAGTAGAACTTTGTATGCTCTCACCTTGTAGCAGCTGCTAGGCATCGCAACTATGATATTGAGGCTAGGATACCTCATCAGTTCAGTGTCCACACGCTGGTCGAAACATGGAGGCCCCGCTTTGTGCCTTTCCGAGACCCTGGAGAGTGGCCTCCATACGACGGTCCAAGGTACGTTGCAGATCCAGCTTACCGTTGGGACAAGAGGGGCTCTAGAAAGAGGACGAGGCACAGGATGGTTATGGATCAGATACCTGGTAGAACGCGACGTGGTAGAGCGACGCCATTTCTTAATGACCCAGAGCAGTACGAGTGTGGCAAGTGCGGTAGACTTGGGCATAATTCCCGCACCTGCCATTGGCAAATTAGTGAGGTGCGACTTGTAGGTGTTTTTATTATTTAATACTTATCATATTGATTGTTCAATTCTTACTTTACGTTTAATTGCTATTTATTTAATAAGTTACTGACAATAATTTCTTTAGGATGGCGCAATTCCACCTTCTGGATCCGGTGTACGACGAGACCCACCGAGGACGTCTCGTAGCGTCGGGGCAGGTAAGATTTGACACTCTCATATCACATACTTCGAATTATAAGTGCATATATGTGTGTCAAGTAACATTTGTATTTTGTTTAAATGCAGAACCTTCCCCTCCTTCGTTCTAGAGTACATGGAGGGTTCTTGGAGATACAGTACGACGACAGGTACACCCCGTACCTATCAAGAGCTGGCCTCGACGTCGTATCTTTCCAGGTTCGACGTGGCCTGCCTTTGTTCAACTCGGCGGGCTTGACTGCGTTGGTGGACAGGTATTTTTTAACAAATAGGTTGTATTAATAATCATTTGTTGACGCGGCAATGTTTCTAATAACCATTTTTTTGCTAAAATTATAGGTGGCGACCTGAGACTCACAGCTTTCACCTGGCGTTTGCAGAGATGACAGTCACGCTACAGGACTGTCAGAAGATGCTCGGTCTGAGGATTCGTGGGAGGACGGTGATAGGGCTGTGTAGGTCAGAGGGCTGGAGAGCTAGGGTGGAGGCCTTCCTTGGGCGTGAGGTGGGTGACCAAGGAGACCGCACTTCTGGTGTCCATCTCTCCTGGCTTAGGGCTAAGTTTGGACAGTGTCCTCCTGACGCAGACGACCAGACGGTTCAGTACTACTGTAGGGCGTGGATCCTACACTTATTTGGCTCTGTTCTCTTCCCCGATGGAACAGGCGATACTGCTTCGTGGATGTGGATCCCTTGCCTCACAAACTGGGATCAGGCCGGTCAGTACAGCTGGGGCTCTGCGGTGTTGGCTTTCCTTTACCGTCAGCTCTGCGAGGCGTACCGGCGTTCTTCACCATCAGCCTCACTTGGTGGGTGTGCGTACCTACTCCAGCTGTGGATGTGGTCGCGGCTGCCAGTTGCTCGTCCGGTGATGTTGGCTCCGCGTGACTGGTTCCCAGTGCATAACGCACGTCTACAGCCGACGTGGCGCGTACCTATGGGACCAGGTGACAGTCCCTCACGCGAGGATGGAGCGGGTGTACAAAGAGTACACGGACGAGCTAGACAGGCTAATGGCCTCTAGTGTAAGTACAAATTATTATATATGTTGGTTCGAAAAGAAATTATCTATTATGCTATCTAACTAATTGTTTGGACACGTTGCAGGTGACTTGGGACCCGTACGCGGACGAGGCCGCACTTCCTTTTGTGGTGAGCAACATATGTGACAGCGACAGCGATCTCTACAGGGTGAGGTGCCCTCTTATCTGCTTCTATGCTGTCGAGTACCACCTTCCACATCGAGTTGCACGCTAGTTTGGAGCAAGACAGCGTTGTCCACCATCTCCAGTTTCGACAAGTGTTGACTTGCACAAGTAACTGTTCTCTTCTTCGTAATTCGACCTTTTTCCAGAAGTTGCACTTACCCATACCACATTATATATGTCGACTAAGATGGATGAAATCTTTGTTGGTATGTTTGTATGTCTATGGAATGCATATATGTGTGGTTTGCTTCAACATATAAAGGAAACTCTGCCGAAATTTTTAGCTTTGTCATACATGTATGCTATAGCGACACGATGTTCACTAACTTCTGTACATGTTTTGCAGGCTCGATCGTAAGAAAAACAGGAAAATCTTTGATTGGGCCCATCACCACCGAGACTACATCGACATGTGGGAGTTGTTCGATGGGAACGTGGACCACAACAACGAGGCGCACACGAACATAGACTATAGGCGGTACCAAGCTTGGTACCACCAAGCTACTCATCCGAGGCTTAGGTTGCAGTGGACACAGGATGACTACGCTGACATTGAGTCGTCAGAGGATGAGGACACGGCGTATGACACCTCTACTCGTGTCGGTCGCCAGGTCGGAGCAGGACCCATCTTGGACAGAGTGGTATGTCATGTGCTCTACTTTTATATATCGATTTGCGTAACAATGAATTACAACCTAAAACTTTGTTGTAGGGTAACTCCCTCAAGATGTCTGTCCAAGAAATCGAACGGTTTCGTCCGAGGGTGAGGGACGACGAGACACGTAGCTTCCTCGATATAAGTACCTATAAATATGCAAATATTAGAGTACTAATACGTTCAATACATTGACTAAACATGATTTTGTGCACTAGAGATTGGCACGTCGGCTACGCCGTACCGCGGCGCGCTGTGGTTGCAGGACAGGCACGACAGAGGACGTGTACGTGCCTTTTGCACCCAGAGGTGGCGTAGGTTCATCTAGCCACCCACCTATAGGGTCGCGAGACCAAGGCACCGAGGAGGACGACGACGAGGACGACGATGACGACGACGAGGACGAGGACCAGGGGCACGAGGAGATTGGACCGTCTCAGCTAGAAGATGCTCCCTGGACTCAGCCTACGCAGCCGTTCGGTACCAGGCGACGTCGACCACCTGACCCTTATACTCCAGGCACCCACGCTCTTGGACACAAGGGCAAGGGTAAGTCTAGGAGACAGTGAGGGACTGTAGGCGACTTTTGGACTATATGGACTATTATTATGGACTTTTATATCCTATTTTTATGTACTGAATGAACTACTATGGAGTTTATGACATATGCACTTTAAACGTGGGTGCTGATGATGATCATATATTTGTTTAAGGTAAATGTCATATATAATTGTTGATGACATGTTTATGTGATATCTGTGTTTGGATTGAATCAAAAACAGGGAAAACTCTGCCAAAATTTTCTAAAACATGTCAAGTCGTGAAGTACACCGATAGCATATAGCCTTTTCAGTGATTTATCATGTCACTATCCTATGGTACATCCTCTTTTACAGATGAATTGATTGATCAAGGAATCTAGCCTTTACAGATGAGTTTTCAAATTGGCTTTTCAGTAATTCAAATAGGCTTTTCAGGGATAACGTCTAGGCTTTTCAGGAGCATTAAAGCCACAATACAGCGGCTCTCCACTCCACTGCTGGCTATATATACACCTTCCTCCATACAATGCTAGTCACTTGAAACCAGAAGTTGGTTATCTACGAGTAGTAATGTCTGGAGGGTCATCTAGAGGGAAGGGAACGGGGGGGAGTAAGGGTACTCCCATTGTGTGGGAGGGGTCTCTGGGTCCGGAAGACTTTGATGAGCCAGTGTATCATTTTCCTGTCGAGACCAAGAGAGATTTCACCAAAGAGTGTCCACTCCGAGGATATGATAACCGGAAAGAAGATTGGCCAAAATGTAGGCATGGTGAGGACTGCTTAGTGCAGATGTTCGTGGAGGGTTTGGATGGAGGTCGCCGATTCTTCAAATGTCCGCGAGCAGAGGTAACTGGTTTTAAAATTTGTTACTCAATTTTTTTCTCCATTATTTTGCATCTCATAGGCGTTACTAACTGCATGTTCAATGAAATCTTTGAAATGCAGTGTTCAGAGTCCAAAGAAAACTGTGGCTTCACTAGATGGGTCGATCCTAGACCAATCTATCCCCACGCACAGTACATCTACTACTTGTAAGACCGTATCTTCGAACTAGAAAGGGAAGTTAGCAACAGTTACAAGGACGAGGAAGCAGACGATACCAGTAGTGGTGCTGTTTCACAGGACGGACCATGCCATGATCCATATTGCAGCTGCCCTAACCACAAGAACAACGGGCCTCCGCCACCACCCCCGCTACCTCCACCATCAACAATGGGAGGGTACTATGGAGAAGGGGCTACACAGTTCGCTATGTGGCCGCACTACTAGATAGAACGAATCTAGCATATGCACATGCCATGTAATGTACTTGTTGTTCGCTCTAATTACCTAAGGCATGTTAGGTTTAGTCCAGGACATATGTGCCCTTGTTTGGTACAAGTTCTGACATGCCATGTCCTATGTTATGCGTGGTGAATTGTAAAATCCAGTACTTCCTTATGTTATATGTGCAACTCGATAACTAGTTTCAGTAACTCAGTCACATTAAACATGATATATGACAACACCAAGCAACGTCCAAAAACTTAAAGTGCATATGAAGTACATGACGACGAATTAAATAACACAGAACATGTCCTACGTACATGATTTACCTAAAGTACATCAACCATGTTCTGGGCATACAACTAGCATACTACTGAGTACAACGAGGCCACTTTCCCTTGTTCTGGGCATCAGGATTCTCCTCCATCGCTGCCTTCGCTCAGCGCACGCGCTCAAGCTTCCTCTCCCTCTCCTCCCTACACGCAGCAACACGCCTCATTTCCTCCTCTTCCTTGTGCTCCTTCGTTGCTGCCTCCTCTCTACGTCTCTTCTCTAAGATCTCCAGACGCTCCGCATCCCACTCCTTAGAAGCCGCATGTCAGCCTCCTTGATCTCAGTGTCGATCCACTGCTCAAAATCACATAGCGGTGGAGGGGTCTACAGCAAATTCAATTGTTTTAAATCTAATTATTATGCAAAACTTCATATGACACAAATTAATTAATAAACAAAAGCAATTTCTCACAATAAATGTACTGCGGCGCTGACGCTCTGTTGGTTCCCATGCAAAATTAGAACACATCCAATATCTCTGCTTATATGTTGCCTCATCTTCGGAAATTTCTACCTTGCAAGGATCACCACAAAAGCACATGGGTATTGGCACACCGCTAGGGAGCGGCTTTAGGACGTATGGACTTTCGGTCATCCGTCCATAGCTACAATTCAATAAATTCGGTTCTAATATAACAAAACAAATAACAATAAATCTTAAAAATAAAGGTTTATTATACGATGAAACGAATGTACACATACCTTTGTTTTCTAGCTTTTTCACGCCTAGGCATCCTACGGTTGAACAATACATACGTATTTTAAAATGTGAAGTTCATAGGTAAAGAATATGCCTTCATTTTACCAAATCGATTCGAATAAATTAAGGAAGGATGACAGGATACCTACCTCTCGAAGATCCACGGATAAAATCCAACTTCTCACGGTCCAATTGCTCGATTAAAGAGCAACGGCAGAAGTGTCTAAATGAAAAACCCGAAGAGAAGGAGTAAGAAAACGAGAATGACTCGGGGAGGAAGAGGGTGGGCAGGTTAAAATATGGGTGCTTGGCGCCAGGATTCATGGCTCCAAGGCTTGGCGCCAAGATCCATGGCGCCAAGCCTTGGCGCCATGATCCATGGCGCCAAGTTATGCCACGTAGATTCACGAGTGGCCACGTCGGATGGATCTTGGCGCCATGTTTTCTGGGGCCATGATGTTATAGCTTGGCGCTATCGACCATGGCGCCAAGCTGAGGGTCATTTTTTGAAATCTTTCCGCCAGGGGCCTATTTGAGAGAATCTTTCAAAAAAAGGGCAAAAAAACAAAAAAGACGGGCACCACGAGGCCATGTTGGTCACGACGAGGTGCACATTGCCCTCATAGTGCTGCACAGTAACGTACAATGAGATCATGACGTCGGTGAAGCGGAGTTTTTTTGGTGTACCCACTGATCGAGAACATGATGCAATTTTATTTTTCTAATAAGCACTATTTTAGGGGGAAAATAAAACTGATTCATATTTTTCTGAGATACAACAAAATTTTTATACATTTTCTAAGTTACATCTTTAGAATTTTTAGATAGATATTTTTTTCAGAAGTATATTTGTATAGTTTTTTTTACCGTTATTAGGTAAAGTCTATTTGACCTTCCTAGAAACTCTAATTTACCTCTCGTTCTTGTTTGAAGCGACGCCACATCAGCCAACAACGCTTCGAAAACCGCTCAAGAAGGTAAATCGGACGGTTTTAGAAGTTGCGGGAATCCAGGTTTTCAAGTGAGGGAGGTAAATCAGATTTTCGTGATAATTGAGGAAGGTCAAATATACTTTTTCTTGTATTGTTATATATGCGCTTCACAGTGGGCTTCTATGGGTTGGACTGTAAAAAATTCCCAACACGTGTCGGACCAATAAAAAAGGGACTACGTGTGCGTTGAAGTTCTATTGTTTTGATAAGATGTGTTGTTCCGTGAAATAACATTTTTATCGATATACTTTCACTTCCCCTCCCCGCCTCGTTATTTTCTTATATTCTTCTAAATTGTTTTCGAGTGCCATTATTCATGGCCACAGTTTGTTTTACCGTTATATCGTCGTCAATAAATATATGAATTGAACACTATGCATGGCAGTGTACATTTTTTAATTAGGCAGCCACATTAGGGTATATGGATGGCATTTAGCTGAGAACTACTGGACAAGTCAACAAATGTAAATTTCCTTCAGTAGTGCAAACAGCATATCATGCGACAAGCTTACTTCCCAATATGTAAAACAGCTACTTAGGTTGTTAGGGGCCATCTCATTGCCTCAAAAGTACTTGCAGACTGTCTTAAGCAAATATTGCCGGGTATCATCTCTCCAAGCCAGAGTGCTTTTGTGCCTAGATGGCTCATAATGTCTTACTCGCGTATGAAACTATGCATTGCAATACCTAAAGAACAAGCGGAGAGGTGCTAATGGGTATGCTGCCATTAAGCTAGATATGAGTAAGGCTTATGATCGAGTGGAGTGGCATTTTTCTTTGGAGAAGATGGTGCTGAAGATGGGATTTGATAATGCATGGACTTAAATTATTACAAAATGTATATGGATGGTCTCTTATCAAGTGAAGGTGAATGGTGAGCTCATAGAGACTTTGATACCTTAGCGGGGTTTATGATAAGGAGACTCACTCCCTCCCAATCTTTTTTTATTGCCGAGGGGTTCTCTTCTCTCTTAAATGTAGCTAAAAGTAGAGGCGATTTGGTGGGAGTTTAAATTTGTCATGGGGCACCGAGCATTAATAACCTTCTGTTTGCGGATGATTCTCTATTACTTCCTTAAAGCTGAAGATCGGAGTGCATGTCATCTGCAAAATATCCTATCACTGTATGAAGAATGTCCTGGGCAGGTTATAACTATCATGTGTATATCCATGACATGTTCCTCTATAGTCTTTAATGAAAAGGTATAATTACATCAAGATATTATTCGCATATAACTAGTAGAGAAATTAACTAAAATTTTGGTACAAATTGATCTAGGTCTAGATCTAAAAAGAGGAAATTATTTCATTGGCCCTAAAAAAAATGTTGCTTAGTTTCTTGGACCCTATTTTCTCGGACTTGCTTATTTGGCCCCAAATGAATTTCCTTTGGTTTCTTGGCCCTTCTGTTAGTTTGATGGGCTAACGGTGTTAAGCTATATGCAAAATGACTCTATTACCCCTGGCGCCGAATGCTACAGTTCACAGGTCTTTCAATCTGCTTCTATCCATGATTTCCCAAGATAAGGTACACTATTGCATGGAATCATTATTTTTTATTTTTTTAATAATTATTTTTTCAAGCCAGAGATAAAAGAGTCATTTTGCATACAGCTTAACACCGTCAGCCCATCAAACTAACGGAAGGGCAAAAAAAAAAACCAAAGGAAATTCGTTTTAGGGCGAAATAAGCAAGTTCGAGAAAAAATGGCCATGAAACTAAGCAGCACTTTTTTAGGGCTAAGGAAATAATTTCCTCATCTAAAAACTTGTATATTTCATGGAGAAAGAGAAATAATGACAGAGTAACTTTTTATTTTTGAGAAATATGACAGAGTAACTAGGTAATGAAGCCTTGACGTACGGCCTACGGGCAACGGCAGGCAGGCTGTGAACTCTGGAGCCCAGCCCACGGTGCCTGGTCGTCAATGCAAACATGCATGAGCTGAAAACAAACAAAGGCCCACCACAATAACAAGTCATGCAACAGCACCACGTAGACGTTGCTAAAAAAAATGCCGTACACAACACACGCGCCTGATGATTTTCTGCTCTGGTTCGTGTTCGTAACGTCGCCACCATGAGCCACCGTAACGGCCAAGAAGCTCTCCATATATGCTTCTGCATCACCGGCCTGGCTTTCCTCCTCCTCGCCATGCGTGACGACACTGGCATGGTGTACAAGAGTCGGGCAGCCGGAAGATGTTGATCGACGACACACCACCTCCGGGTGCCCTGCATGATCGATGACGCGGTGGCCCGGCCACGCCGTAGCGGCCGCCGCCGCGTTGCTGAACACGACGCCCGCGCGTGCGCGTACAGCGCGTCCTGGTACCCCAGCACGGCGCGCACCGGTACGCCACCGCCCGCGCTCCGCACTCGCCAGCAGCGCCACCGCCTGCTGCTTCCCGGGCCCCGCGCCGTTCTCCACCGTCATGTCGCGCACCATGAACCCGTCCCCGGCCACCACCGTACCGCGACAACGTCGCCGTGTGGAACGTCTTGACTGAGGCCGTCGCCGACGCTGCGGCACCCGACCAGGCACCGTCCTGTCGGCGCCGTCGCCGACAAGCATCAGCTTCGTCTTGTTGCGCGCCACGCTAACGTTCTCGCTCTACACTCCGGCCTTATGAGTTGATGTAGATCACGACTCGGCGGGCGCCGTGCACGGGGGCGAGCAGCTTCCGCCGCGCGCTGGCTTCAAGTAGGTGCTCCCTGAGATTGGCGAGGTACACCGATGCATCTGGGCCTTGACGACGCGTCAACTCCTTCATGAAGGCCATCGCGGCACGTGTCGTGGTACGTGAGCGCCGCGCTGAGCCAATCCATGACATCGTCGTGCAGGCCAGCCTCAATCTGAGCCCCGTCGACGGCGGCGCCCGCAGCAGCAGACGCCCTGCGCGCGCGGACCGAGCGCTCCAGGAGGTCGCCCGGGGCGTCGAGCATCTCAAGGCACTAAGGCAGTCGCTGATGTAGCCATGAGCAGCGTTCAGCGGCGTCCGCAAGGCCACGAGCTAGCTCCGTCGCGTCGGCGAGCGCGTCCGCCATGCGCCGGCGCGTGGCGTCGAGCGTCCCGCGCGGCCGCCGCACCGGGGAGTGCCGCGAGCTCGCTGACGCACAGCGCCGGGTACAGTGTGGCCCTGCACCTGCGCGTGATCACCTCGGTAGAACCTGAACCCGCGGGCAACGGGCCGTCACCCGTCACCCGGCGCCGGCCTCGAGCAAATGCGCCGGCTACCACGCCAGAGGTCGACCTAGCCGAGTAATCCTCCTCCGAGCGTTATCACCTCGTCGCTCTCGTGGACCAGGTAGTCGTTCACGTGTTTGTCTCAGAGGAGAAGACGTGGAGATCGTACTTGCACGTGGAAGAGTCTTGGACGAAGCACAGCAAGAACAAAGTCCTCGCCGTCGCCGTCACTGCCGCCGGGACAGAAACAGAACCCGATCTCCTAGGGTGGGAGGACCTATCGGCCAGCGGAAAGCCGACAGGACCTTAGCGGCCTCCGTGCTGCCGATAGGCCTCTTGGCCCAATATGGCCCACCTTGACGTACGGGCCAGGGTCCAGCACCTTGTCGGCTGCTGGATCGCCGATTGGTACCTGTCGGTGCCCCAGAAGCCGACAGGTCCTCCAGCAGCAGAACTTGTATGCAGATCTTAAGAATGGAGGGTTTCGGGCTCGGCAGCACGTCGAGCGATGGAGGGTCGTCGGAGTGGGGTCGGTAAGCCAAGTAGTCGCAGTCGGCCATCCCCATCTCGTGAATGAACTCGATAGGGTCTGACGCCGGGGTTGTAGATGACGCGGATGATAGCGACGTCCTTGCCGGAGCAGATGACTGTGGGCTCCTCCATGATGTCGGTCACCTTGAGCCTGGAGGCCGCCGCCCGGCCCCGACGGGCAGTGGATGCAGAGGTGGGAGACGGCCGGCGGGTCCGTGGGCGTGATGGCCTGGGCGAACGTCCCGTTCTTACGGAGGTCATCGCCGATGTACGCGATCTCGTCGAGCATGACCACGGCGGGAGAGTCGGAGAAGATGGCAGCAAAAGCTAGCACAGATGCTGTCCCGCCTTACCAAGATTGCCGAGGAGTTCAACGTTGCAGTGTACATCGCCATCCAAGGTCGGCTTTGTTAATTAGCACTGTATCAATTCCAAGAGTTTACATATCAATGAATTTCATATTCTAAGCTGTCTCCCTTTTGTGTTCCAGTGATTGCTGATCCAGGTGGCGGTATGTTCATAACCGATCCGAAGAAACCAGCAGGCGGCCATGTGTTGGCGCATGCTGTCACCATCAGATTGATGCTGAGGAAAGGCAAAAGCGAGCAGCGTGTGTGCAAGATCTTCGACGCACCTAATAACCTTCCTGAAGGAGAAGTTATATCCTTTTGCTTTGGTTGTCCATGTTTACTGCTTGCGCTAATGACCGCCTTACTTTCAGAGCTTGCTAAAATCTAGCTAATTGCCTTGCTTGTCGCATAGCCAACTCTAGTGACAGTGAACCTTACCTGCTAAGTGATAACCTGCCACGACTGAATGTTTTAGATGTACATATTATCAATGTGACACATACGTGTAATTTGTTTCCCTTGACCAGTAGCACGTTTTCCAGGCTTCATCAGGTGGAATCATGGACGCAAAAGAAGACTGATTCGGTTCCCAGCCAGAGTGCTTCTGCCCAAGAAGATCGTTCATGTTTCTTCAGTAGAGTTCATAGCTCTGTTTTATCTTTGACATAGGAAAAGTAGTCAGAACTCTATGTTGCTTAGGTTATCTGTGCCACGGAATCTGAGATGGAACTAGTTGTACTTGTAGAGGGAGTATGGCTTCCCAAAAGAGAGTGCTAGGGAGAGACCATCTACTTCGTTTCGCTGAAATTTGACTTATGCTAATTTGTTACGAGAGAAAAACATCGTTCGTTCGTTGAAAAGTATTGCTGAAGTAGTTCAAGCAAACATGGGGCAGAGCACATAGGGTTTGGGATTGTATTGTTCTATCCCTGAACTGGATCATCTTATTGCTTTTCCGGTTCCTGACTCGCTGCTCCCTCTGGCACACTGTTTCCAGTTCCTGCCTGCCTCTGGCGCAGAAAAGCTCGAGGGCAGTGACCTGGCCAGTCAGCCGAAAATGCAGTCCTGAACTCCTGATGGAAGGCATGAGAGCAGGGCAGTGTCAGTGTCCTCGGCGCAGAAATCATGCAGGTACACACACGAGTGACGAGCCTCGTCTAGTCGCCTCCGTGCAGTTGTGGTCGGCTTGGTACGTAGACGCTCCTCAACCACAAGGCATTCTTCGTCGTCGCGCACACGGGTGCTTTGCCGTCGCGGCGGCCATTGTGCAGCAGGCGTATGCTCAAACACGCTGCACCACTCCCAATGGAACAGCCGGTACGTCCTCGGTGCTCCGATCCGTCAGCGACCTCTCCGTTGCGTCGAACAGATAGCCATGAACATATGTCAGCTAGCACAGCACGAGTATATATTGTGTACGTAAGGCACAAGTACATCGGTGCTGAAAGTTGGTGCGCACGGTAACCGAGCTGCTAAGATTTCAATTAGGGTTGCACATCGGTAGGGAATATGTTGGTAGTTGCCGATTTTTCTATTGAAACAATTAGGGTTCAAGTTCAACCCTTTGGATTTTGATGGCCTGTTATCTGCAGGGTTCACATTTGAAGCCATTATTGTCTTATACAATATACAATGAAATTAAGACATCGGTTGTCTAGGGTTCACATTCCAAGGCATCATTAGTTTTCTTACGATGAAATTAGAATATTGGTTTCCTTTTGTGTGCTCGAGCTTCTACCGATCAAACGCAATACACGAGTTAGCAATTGCTTAGATGGTTATTAGTGGAGGTGTCGTGTCTCTGCATGTGTCACGTGTCAAAAAAAAAAAGGTTCAATACGGGTTTGAAAACAAAGAAAAATTTGTAATACAACTTTTTTATAGCAACACGATAATGCTATGTGTAAGACATCCGAACGTCTGAACGCCCACGTTGGTGGGTCTCGCCTGCCCGAATGGCCCAACTATAAATCGCACGGTCACTCTCGTTGCTAAAAAAAATCTCCCTAACCGTAGCCTACTATCTCCATTCTTCACAAAAAAAAAATCACCGCTGTGAGCGCCATGGCGCCCCCTCTAGTGCATAGTCATAGCCTCCTCTCCCCCATATGGATCCAGCGGCACCCCTCCTCATGCGTTTTCCCTCGAGTTCGGCGGCCTCCATGGCGGCAGTGACCCTCCCCCGTGTCCTGGCTGGCGGGCTTGAGCAAGCCATTGGCGCGCGGCCGGCGGGCTCGAGCAACCCGTTGGTGCATGGCTGGCGGGCTCAAGCAAGCCGCGGACCCTCCCCTACCTCGGTCGGCGGCGACCTCCACAGATCCGGCTGCGTCTTCTCTCCCTCGGCCGACTGCGGGCATGGTGGGGACATGCAGGTGCGCACCATTCAACACCGCACCGATCCACCTCGCCCGTCACGGAAGTGGAAGTAGGGGAGGCCTGCGCCACTGCATTAGCCGACCAGGTAGGTCATGGACGTGCGGTGATGCTGTGTTTTAAGTGTTTTTGGATGTTTTTTAGACATGTTGCAAGCCCATGTTTCAAGTGTTTCTGTTGTTTCCAATGTATGTTTCATACGGATGTTTCAAAAGTAGATCAGGATGTTGCATATGTTGCAATAGTTGTACACGTATGTTGCAAGTGTCTATCCCCAATATTTCATATGTTTCTTTTGTACACATATGTTGCAAGTGTTTCAGACGCATGTCTCATGTGTTTCATCTGTCTTCTTTTGTATGTTGCAAGTGTTGCTTCTGGATGTTTCAAAAGTAGATCGGGATGTTGCACATGTTGCAATGATGTTTTAACTGTATGTTTCAAATATTTTATCTTTTTTGCGAGGAATGTTTCATATGTTTTAGACGTGTGTTGCAAAGGTTTTATCTAGATATTGCAAAAACAGATCGGGTGTTTGCACGGCGTGGGCGATGGCTGTCGGTTGTCGCTGCTATTGGGGTACAGCTGTGGATCAACCCACATGGGTTTCCCCGTGCGAGGCACGGGGTAGGCGCGGGTGCGGGTGCTGGGGCGGGATGCGGGACAAGCGGCGTGGGGCAGGAGCGACGCAGGTGTGGGAGTCGTGTCTGGACACGACGTCCTATCCGGACGTGACGTCCTGTCCGGACGTCCAGGCTCTAGGCCTTCCGCAGCACAATTTGTCGCATCTCGGATGCATATGTTCCATTTCTAACTTGTTCTAGTTTGGACCGTCTGATCTTTATCCAGCACACTAGAATGTGTGTCGTCAAGTGATGATTTTTTAAAATAATATGTTTTTAATCATTAATTGCAAATGCAACAGTTGATTAAAAAGAATTACAAATCTAGTAGCATGTCGGCCATTGGATAGCCGACTGGAGACCTATCGGCTTCTGGGGCGCCAACAGGTTCCTATCGGCCATCCAGCAGCCGACAAGGCCCCGGAGAGGGCTGGCTCGTACGACAAGTGGGCCATATCGGGCCGATAGGCCTATCGGCCGCGTGGGAGCCGATAAGGCCCTATCGGCTCTCTGCTGGCCGATAGGTCCTAAAATATCTCGCCTGTGTCTTCCTCCTTCCCTCTCGCTCGCGCTCACTCTCTCTCACTGTGTCTCCGCTGCACCTAGTGCTTTGGGAGCATAACACTTGTCTTTCACTTTCGTTGTTCAAGGCAACAAAAGAAGATCATGCAGTCTCTTTCCGCACTGCAACTGCAAAGGCATACTTCTTTTTTAGTTATCAGATATCACTTATCAGTGAATTTTTTTCCTTCATACTTAATGGTTAATACAGCATGACTATTGATTTTCATTCTTTGTCGGTTGCAGTCTGTCTTCCAAAGGATCATAAAGCCTCAAAGCATAATTAAAGAGAATGAATTGTTTCTTCTTGGTTGGATGTCATTTATTCACAATATGGTAATGCCCTTAAAAGTATTCTTACAGTAATATATTTGCTTCATTGCATAATGGAGTTTGTTAAAATAAATTTCAGAATAATAATGATTTGTAAATCACAAACTATAGGCATTAAGATTTCCCTATTTTTCTCCACAGAAATGATCATGCATTATTTTTATTTTCATAACCCATCAGTGTTCAGTTATACCCAAAACATTCTGAGAAATTGAGATTATGTTTATATATTGGTATACTAAGATATTCATATTTTAACCTTCTTATTCTAAGTTGGAGTGTTTTGTAACTATTCTTAATGACCTTACTTTTGCAGGAGATGGTAACTGTCAGCATGGATGGTTGTGTACTTGAGAGGATTGCTAAAATTATGACATACCTTCGGCTTGGATCATCAGGGAAGGTCTTGAAGAAAAACAAAAAGGAGAGAGATAAAAGGTGTGTTCATGAGAATAAATGCTATACTAGGGAAGTTGTTGAGTTAGAATCTGAGAACAGTAAAACTTCCATGGTAAAGACATTAGAAAAATATGCTAAAGTGCTTTGTTTGGAAGAACTAATGCATTTTAGTTATATACTCTCTCTGGTCATGATAACATGACTTTAGGACAGCACAACTGAACTAAAATAAGTTTCATTTGGCTATTCTCATGTCATTTTATAATGTTTAGAGGGAGTAGAAAAGTAAAGCTACTAGTTTTGCCAGGGTGCATGAGTTTTATTTCAATTGTATCGCTAGTATTCATTTTAGAATTAGAGCTATCTTAAGGTGCTTGACGAAATAAGTATCTTGTTAATGTGTGTTTGCCAGTGGCGGATCCAAAGGGGGGGCTGGGGGGGCTCCAGCCCCCCCCTAATTTCTTGATTTCAATGCTAATTACTGTAGCAAAAACTTGATTTCACCGTTAAATCTTAACGCAAATCAACATCTCTGTTGTTTTAGCCCCCCCTTATCCCGCATCCTACATCCGCCACTGGTGTTTGCTACAATGCAGAGGAGCAATTTGGCAAGTGGTGACTATGAGTCAGTAAAACCTTTCCAAACTAATGGTTCTACTCTGAAACATCAATCAGATATGCCACCACCACCAGTTCCACCCCTTTGGAACACTAGTTTCAATGGAAAGGCGAAACCACCAGTCCCTGTTGCAAGAGCAGACATTGATGACATTTTTGTTATCCAGAACAGTGTGTGCAGCAAAGCACCCAGGCATATGATGTGTGAACTGACCCTAGTATATCACAGGATCCAAGGTTCATGCCAAATGTAGTAGAATTCTAGGGCTTGCTGCAGGTTGATGTCAGCAGGCCACATCCTAGGGACCCTGCTGCTGTATCAAGGCCCAAGCGTTCCAACAGAAGGAGGAACAAGAGTGTAAAGATTCTTGGGCCAGAGTGGGCCTGTGTTGCTTGTGAAGAGAAGCCCGCTGCTGAGTGAGATAAGAGGGATGGCTCCGTGAGGGTCTGCACCGAAAATCATTTTGCTTCTTCTTGTATCGGCCAGAGGCCAAGCACTCTACGTTTCCTAAGAACTCAACATTATTCCGTAGCTAATGTAGCTCTTCCCCGATTCCGTTTAGCCGCCGCCGCCGCGGTTAACACTGGTATCAAAGCTCGCCAATCCTCGGCCACTGCACGTGCTGGAGGACCCCCTCCCACCCGCCCACTTTCACTTTACTCGACTCCAGTGTTCTCGTGGCACCATGGATCCCGTTGTCAAGCAGATGTTCGACGATTTGATTCAGTGCTTCGACTCCTTCCGTTCCGAGTTCGACCGCCTCGGCTCTTGGTTGGATCGTCGCTTCACCGATTCGAAGGCCGCCCGCGTCCAGCGTGATGCCACCGTCGACGATCGCCTCGATTCCCTAGAGCACTTCGCGTCGACTCAGTACACCGTCGCCATCGTCGCCGACAACTGGGGTGGCCACTTCTCCGAGCGCCTCGGCGAGTTGGAGGACAGCGTCCTCGAGCTTGAGAAGGTGCGCTACGTCGAGATCCAGGACGAACGCGATGAGCGGGTTCTCTCCCTCGAGTCCATCGCTGCGGCGTTCGATGATTGGCGTCCCAGGATCGAGGGTTCCCTGTTCTTCGTCCTCTCCGAGGTGGATCGCTTGTCCAAGCTATGGGATCGCTCCATCGCTGCTCAAGCTGAGGGATCTCTCACACCTCAAGGTACATCGGAGTTGGTCGCTAGCCAAGTCTCTGCCAGAGCACCGACCGACTGGCCCAAGGGGCATGGCGTCGATTCGACTCCACGGGATACGGGGTATGGCTCAGTCTCGACCATGACCCCGTACCCGGCCAATGGTACGTTTCTCGTTCCCAAGCCTCCCCCTCCTCCTCCGCCACCATTGTCATATCCTCCTCATCCTCCACCCTTGCCGTACCCTCCACCACCAATCACCCATCCTCCTCCACCGTTGTCGTACCCTCCACCACCGGTCACCCATCCTCCTCCTCCGTTGTTGTACCCTCCACCACCCACCTCCACCGTTGTCGTATCCTCCTCCTCCGCCTCATTCCCCCTACTTCATGCCACCACCATACCCCTCCCCTACCTATCCACCTGCTTCGGCTCCTCCACCCTTTCATCCAGTTCATCCGTACCCCACTTTCTCCCCAACCCAACCAAATTATGTTCCTCCACCCAGTTATCACAACAACCAAGTGAACCCCAACTTGGGTCATCTTCCTAAGATGCTCTTTCCTCAATTTGATGGGGACAATCCCAAGTTGTGGCTATCCCATGCCCGTTCCCACTTCGAGATGTACTTTGTTCATCCGGCAATATGGGTTTGCGTTGCCACTCATCACTTCACCCATGCCGCAGCTCGCTGGCTCCAGTCTGTTGAGTCTGAAGTGCAGAACATTTCTTGGGAAGCCTTCTCAACTCTTATACATGAGAGGTTCAGCCGTGATCAACATGAATTGCTGTTACGCCAGCTTTTTCATATCACCCATACTTCCACTGTTTCTGAGTACATCGAGAAGTTCACTGATCTTTACGAGCAACTCAAAGCTTATAATCCCAACCCTGACAAGCTTTATTTCACTACTCATTTCATTGATGGTCTTCGAGAGGAAATTCGTTCTGTTATACTTGTTGCCCGTCCCCAAGACCTCGATTCTGCCTGTACCTTGGCATTGTTGCAGGAGGAGGTGTTGGACCAGGGAACTCGTAAAGACTTCAAGTGTTCTGAGGCGTCGCTGTTCGCTCGTACGACGACAATCAAGGGTGCTCTGCCCTTACCTCCGGCACCCCGGCGTCCTTTGCAAGAACCAGCTGACAAGTGTCCACTGCTCAAGCCGGCTAACGTTGATGACAAGTTGGCTACGCTTTAGAATTACCGTAAGGCTCACGGTTTATGCGTTCGTTGTGGTGAAAAGTGGGTTCCTAGTCACCGGTGTGCCCCAGTGCCTTAGGTGCATGCTCTCCAGGAGGTCTAGGCTTTGTGCTTGGATGCCTTTGAAGAATCTGAAGCTCCAGATCAAGATGTACCTGTTGATCAAGCTGCCACAGAGCAGGCGTTCATGTTATTGTCAGCTGCTGCTCTGTCAGGATCCAGTCACCCTCACACTCTTCAACTCATAGGACAGCTTCAGGGACAGGATATTCTGATATTAGTTGATTCTGGGAGCAGTCATTCCTTCATCAGTGGCGAACTTGCTTCTAAGTTTTTGGGTATTACACAGTTGACTCACCCACTGTCCATCAAAGTTGCTGACGGTAATTCTATTTATTGCTCTTCTGAGTTGTCAGCTGCCGAGTGGTCTATCCAGGGCATCAGATTCCACTCCAACTTACGAGTAATTCCGCTGGCCTCTTATGACATGATTGCTGGAATGGATTGGCTCCAGGCGTTCTCTCCCATGAAGGTTGATTGGGCCGACAAATGGATCAGCATTCCATATGGTTCATGTCTGCCTGCACGGTATTGTGCCCGAGCCGGCCTCTGTGTCCCTTCTATAGTTGTGCCATATTGCTTCATCAGAATCATCTTCCAATTCAGTGCAGCAACCTCTTCTTCCAGCCATTCAGTAGCTGATTGATGAATTTTCTGAGTTGTTTTGTGAATCTACAGAGAGTTGCCCCCTCGAAGACATTGTGATCACCACATTCCTCTTGTCCCCGGTGCCTCACCTGTAGCGGTGCGTCAATACCATTATAAGCCTGCACTCAAAGATGAAATTGAGAAGCAGGTCTCTGAAATGCTACAATCTGGACTGATTCAACCAAGTATAAGCTCTTTCTCCTCTCCTGTCCTTCTGGTGCGCAAGAAGGATAACTCCTAGAGGTTCTGTGTCGACTACAGAATGCTTAATTCCTTGACAGTCAAGACTAAGTTTCCCATACCAGTGGTCGATGAATTGTTGGATGAGCTCGCACATGCTAAGTGGTTCACATGTTTGGATCTCCGGGCCGGTTTCAACCAAATTCGATTGGCTCCTAGTGAAGAGCATAAAACCGCCTTCCAAACTCACTAGGGCCAATTCGAATTCACCGTGATGTCGTTTGGTCTCACCGGCGCTCCTAACACATTCCAAGGTGCTATGAACTCAACCCTGCATCCCCTTCTATGCAAATGTGTGCTGGTCTTCTTTGACGATATCTTAGTCTACAGCCCCACACTTGATGAGCTGCGAAGGAGGAGTGGCCGCGAAGACGACTAACATGGGACATTAAAGTCTGAAGAGGCATGTATGTAAAGTTGACAGGAAATCATGTATGCAATGCATAGACTAACAGATGGAAAGCTGTAGCCACAACGTAACCAGACGATATATATATATATATATATATATATATATATATATATATATATATATATATATATATATATATATATATATGTCAATCATGCATGGTTCAAACATGCATTACTCCATTATAGTCATATATACGCATCATCTTCGTTACAAACATTTACACGTTTAATAGTACTTGTCTCTGTCTTTTGGAAACTGAATCCCTGGCTCCCAACTATAAGCCTAGCCCATCGTGTTCTCCAGACGGAGAAACTGGAGCTGTCCCGTGCGGAACATAATCCAGTGGAGACGCGCTGGACAAGCACGGAAATCCTCCTCCTGGCTGGATGTTCAGAGCAGTTGCGAACTACCGTCATTATTCCTCGGACGTTAGGGTCGAATCCCTCCTGCTGAGTCTTGTTGCTCTGGTTCAGCACGTGCAGCCGCGCCGCCTCCATCAGATCGTTGGTGAACTGGAGGACTTGAGAGTTCCATCCTTGGCTTCATCATGTTCAGAATAGTTGCGTAGATGTACGTTCGATTTTTCCTAGTGAGTGTAAAGAATGAGCAGCGATTTAAGATGTTTTTTAAATAAAATCCTAGAATATTTAGAAAATATATATGTTTTTTCTAAGAGGCAAAAAGAATTGTATGAGCCGGCCGGCAACTTAGTCAAGGTGAATGAGCAGCGATTTAAAACATTTTTACATAAAAGTGCCTAGATAATTTGAAAAAAAAAATATCATTTTTGTGTAAGAGGCAAAAAAAATGTCTATATTATTTGAAAAAGATCGTAACATCATTTTTGTGTAAGAGGCTAAAAAATGCCTAGACCATTTGAAAAAGATCGTTTTTGTGTAAGAGGCAAAAAAAATTGTGCTGGGCTGCAATTAGCCGGCTGGCAGCCTAGTCAAAGCTCAACCAGTACAGGGAGCCAAGCCAACCAAGGCTCAACCAGTACCAGAAGCTCGGACCGGGCCAAGCCAGCCAAGCCGAATCAACAGCCCAGTTATAACGGATGAAGTCAAGGTCGGAAAAAGTCTACTTTGGTCCTAACTATCGTGAAAGTCCGCTTTTGATCCCTCAACTCTAAAACCGAACAAACAAGACCCTCAACTTCTGAAACCGCGCAGATTTAGTCCCTCGGCTGAGTCTACTTTTGGTCCCTAACTATCGCGAAAGTCCGCTTTTGGTTCCTCAACTCTAAAACCGGACAAACAAGACCCTCAACTTTTGAAATCGCGCACATTTAGTCCCTCGGCTGTTTTGTCTGGTGGTTTACTACAGTAACCGGTGTTTTACTACAGTGATCGCACAGATTTATTTCGACTGAATCTTTAAAAAATCATAGTAAATCACAGAAAATTCATAAAATGAAAAATCTAATTTTGTTGGCCTCCACATGAGTAGAGCTACACAGTGAACATATAATATGGTATTCTTTAGTACAAAGTTTTTATCTTTTTTTTTATTTATTTCAGCTCAATCTTTAAAAAATCATAATAAAAACCACCAGTTACTGTACCAAACCACCAGACAATACAACTGAAGGACTAAATCTGCGCGGTTTCAAAAGTTGAGGGACTTTTGTCCGGTGTTGGAATTGAGGGACCAAAAGCGGACTTTCACGATAGTTGGGGGAACAAAAATAGACTTTTTTTTCATAAGGTTCAACCAGTACAGGGAGCCCGGCCCTGGCAAGCCGTCCCAGCCCAATAGGCACAGGCCGGCAGACGAGTCTACTAATATGCCCACCTCTCTAGTCTGTATACAAAATAACTTCATTTAATAATCTCATTTGCTTTATATTCTCATATTGCATACATATTCGTTCAAGAGCCATAACAAGCTAAGGTTTGACTGAACTTCACAGCTTGATATGTCCACTCTCCTAATTAAATATTCTGCTACGTACTTTACTCTTTGTGTCCATTTGCTTCATTCATCCAGTCCTTCAATATTAATGTCTTCAAAATCAAAATCCCTGTCGCAACAAGTGGGAAATTCATCTAATTTAGAAAAGAGGAACCCCAAGGCCTTTGGATTCATTGCGCCAACTTTGAGTGTACATTACACAACCTGAAAAGCATTTAGGCCCCGTTTGGATCATTGGATTGAATTCATTTTGATAATCGTAATTTAGACATAGATTAGTTAAGCTAATTTAGTTGTATATGGAATATTTTTGGGTATTATTATTGTTGGTCATACGAGAGAGCAGGGGCAAAGCCAGGATTAATTGTCGTCAGGGTCAAGGCAAACTCATAGTACTAACTTATAGGTTATGATAATACAATACCATACATAGCATCAACAAAAGTAAAATAGCATTATAGCTACCGACAAATTATCTCTAAGCCTACCAGATTTGTTCCAGCCATCCCAACCATCTATTACAAATATATCATTCGCACCATCGCCCGTTGCAATCTATAAACAAGTATCAATATAAACAAAAACAATTGTCCACCTTCTCACTATACTCTAGCCAATGGTATGTACTGAACCACTCATGTTGACACCGGTGAGAAAAACTCGCTACCATAGTCTGTGAAAATTTAAAATTAGATGGTGGCTTCCAGGGACCTCTAGTTATTGAAATGTCTCTAACATGACTCTTATTATCATCGACTAGGGGTAATTTCCTTTTCAAGAATCCTTCCAACGTGCTTTATTGATTGACTACAAAATTAGTCACATAGTTAAACACTAAAGTAGATAAATGGTTAAATACTGATGTGAAAGTACTAAAACGCAAGCCATACTAGAGTCTAAGTAGATAGATACGTGGCATCTTGCTGGAATTAGAATCATGGAACAAAAGAGCACGATCTTTCCAGGAGCACAAACAGCAAACTATCCTATTGACTTTCTGAATTCAGATTACTTGTCGGAAAAAAATAAAACCCTAAGACCTCACAATCTTGTGCAGAATGCAAGAGGTTGCAAATCTGTAATAAATCAAGAAATTGTTAATTACCGGCAGCGCCGCGGAGTCACCATCAGATGTGCACGAGATTGAGAACAAGGAAGGATGAGGGAGAAGCGCTGCTGGGCAGGTCGCAGCCGTCGGCTCGCCGCCGCCAGCCAGTAGTTGCGATTGCGACGCAACTCGCAAGAGAACAGGGGAAGCAAGAGTTTGGAGCTGGAGCAAACCTTTGGTCTTCTGTCTATCTAAGCTAGCCAGTCAGGCCCATCCTGCAAGTGAGCAAGCTGGGCGATGGGCTGCTGGGCTGGTTGGCTGCCCTCAAGAGCGATGGACTGGGCTGCCGGGGTCAGAAGTTTCTTTTAGGAAAAAGTCTACTTTTCCTCCCCCAACTTTCACGAAAGTCCGCTTTTCCTCCCTCAACTTCAAAACCGGGCAAATCACCTCCCTCAACTTTTCAAACCGTGTATTTTACCTCCCTGGAGCGGTTTCGAAGACGGTTTTGCTACAGTAAACGGTGGTTTTGCTATAGTGAGGCGGTTTTGTCTTTTTCTTTTTTTTCTTTATTTCGGCTGAATCTTTGAAAAATCATAGTAAATCACAGAAAAATCATAAAATGAAAAATCTAATTTTGTTGCACTCCACATGAGTAGATATACACAGTGAACATATAATATGGTATGCTTTAGTACAAAGTTTTTGCTATGAAGGTTTTGCCTTTTTATTTTTTATTTATTTGGTTGAATCTTTGAAAAATCATAGTAAATCATAGAAAAATCATAAAATAGAAAGTCTAATTTTGTTGGACTCCACATGAGCATATCTACACAGTGAATATATAATATGGTATGCTTTAGTACAAAATTTTTATTGTAGCTTTAGATCTATGCTTTTCTGTAATTAATTGAAATAATTCATAGCTGCAGCTTCTATAATTATTTTGTTGGACTAAAGCATACCGTATTATATATTCACTGTGTAGATCTACTCATGTGGAGTCCAAAAAAAATTAGACTTTCTATTTTATGATTTTTCTGTGATTTATTATGATTTTTCAAAGATTCAGCCAAATGAATAAAAAAGAAAAAGGCAAAACCTTCATAGCAAAAATTTTGTACTAAAGCATACCATATTATATGTTCAATGTGTAGATCTACTCATGTGGAGTGCAACAAAATTGGATTTTTCATTTTATGATTTTTCTGTGATTTACTATGATTTTTTCAAAATTCAGCCGAAATAAATAAAAAAGAAAAAGACAAAACCGTCTCACTGTAGCAAAACCACCGTTTACTGTAGCAAAATCGCCTTCGAAACCGCTCCAGGGAGGTAAAATGCACGGTTTGAAAAGTTGAGGGAGGTGATTTGCCCGGTTTTGAAGTTGAGGGAGGAAAAGCGGACTTTCGTGAAAGTTGGGGGAGGAAAAGTAGACTTTTTCCTTCTTTTTACCGATGTCCATGCTGGTCAAAATCGCTGGGTATAAGGGATCAGGGAAAATTCGTCGTGTTAGGTTTTGATCTCCTCCATTAGGCCCAACGGCCTTTTGGGCCCCCAACCCTACATGGTTGGTGGGCCCCGTCACACTGCGCTATATATAGATGTGGGGGCCGGCCGGCTCTAGGTACGAGATTCACCCTCAGCCGCCATTCTCCACCGACATTCCCCAATCCGATCTTTAAGGGGTGGAGCTAGTGACGGGAAGCCGCCACCATCTTCACCGTCTCTACTGCGCCACCACTCCACTGCACCGCCACCTCCGTCTCCACTGACCGTCGTTGCCGGCGCGCAGATGGCACCGCCGGCGAACGAGACTACCAACCCCACTGCTGCGACTCCGGCTCTCGATGGTCTGCGGTTTCATACTCCCCTCTCTCTGTTTCTCTCTCTCTATCTCTGTATTTCATGTATTAGGATTGGTGTATATATATTGTGAATCATCAACTTGTACCTACTGTTGTACCCGATCTAATGAACCTAAGAAGATAGAAAATCCAACATGTCGGTGTCAGCCTACCCCGACGCTTGAACGTGGCTTCGCCACTGCGAGAGAAATACTTATGTGTAAGGGAGTGAGTTGAAAAGTGTGTTATAAATTGCAAAGTTTGAAACATAGCTCGGTGATCTATAGAACTAATTTCCATCTCTCATCTTATGAACTTGAGATAGTCTTGTATATGAACTTTGAAAATTTGTGGAATGTCAAATTCTAAGCCAAATAGTCTAGTATATTAAATAGATTCCAATTCCATCAAAATGAAAGGATCCAGACGAGCTCCTTACACACTTCTGCTGGATTTAAGTATATCATGTTAAAACAATGAAACAAGCAAATTCTTTAGAACCCGACTGATGACCCCCATGCAAAGGAACAGATCTAAATAAAGATAGCAGGAGTCAGATACAACAGTTAGCCTCGTTGTAATATTAATTTTCTACTAGAGCGTTATTACTCTTCTCTGCAACCTAACATGTTGTTTTTCTTTATTAGCAAAGATTGAAAAAAGAAAAAAAAGAGTGTTTTTCCTTTGTCGTTAATAGTTAGTTAGTAGCTGGCGACTCTCCTACAAGATCAACTACAATAACAGAGGGAAAAGGAAATTGTACAGACAGGACTGATTCATCGAAGTATTGCAGCACGATCTATGCTGGCACCATCTTTTAAAAGACTTATCACTATAGATTATACATGGCCAATCGGGCCGCACGTCACGGCACTAGCAGGGGCATGGCCATGCATGGCCCGGCTAGTCATGGCGCTACGCGACACGGCAGCTTAGTCGTGCCGTGCCCAATAGTGTCGTCATGCCCAACCCTCGGCCCAGGCACGGTACTACGGGGAATCATGCCGTGCCGTGCCGATGGGCACGCCTGTCCACCGTGCCACCCGTGCCAACTCGAAGCCGTGCGCCACGACGTCGTCGTCGCATAGGAGGCCGGAGCTATGCTCCGCGCCGCCGTCGTCGTCGCAGGAGGAGGGGCCGCGCATGCCGTCGTCACCACGCAGGAGGCTGGGGTCGCGGTGCCCCCACCACTGCCCATGCAAGGCTGCACCGCCTCCGTTGCGCGCGCCTGTGCAAGGCCACGCTGCCTCCGCTGCACGCGCCGGGCAGGGCAGGGCCCGGCCACCCTGCCGCCCCCTCTGCGCGCGCTAGCATGGGACCGCGCCGCCGTGCTCTGCTCTATGCGAGAGGAGATGGGGAAGATAAGAGAGAGACTGAGAGAGGATTTAGGGTTTGTATTTTATATAGACGGCTCTGGTTTACTTGAGAACATCCAACGGTTGGGATATATCGGGCCAGTATAGTGTCGGCCTATTAATCTTATCGTGCCCGTGCCGGCACTACGGGCCGAACTTGCGGCCCAGGCATGACACTACCACCAGGCCGTGCATGCCAGGCAGTCAGACATGGGCATGATGGGCCTCGGGCCGAGCCGTGCTCGGGCCATGCTTTCTAGTGTTGTGCTAGTGCTGGCCCAGCGGGCCTAGCCCATTTGGCCAAGTATACTAAAGACTCCATGCTCATAAATATAAAAATAGAAGACATATTTTTTGGACAACAACAGTAGACTATTCAGCTGAAACGATCTATCAACCCATAGTCCTTACTGAGTCACCTCCTTGTTAATAGCTTTTTCATATAATTGCAGGACTACAGCCTCGCAAAAAAATGGAAAGGGAGAACTAACTTTGATGCAAATCTCAAGATCTGAAGTTCAATGGCTAAATTTTGCATTGCTTTCTAGAAGCACGAGTATCACATCTCAAATGTAAGAACAGGTTCCATAGGCATCTTTCAACACAATATATACATTTCAGAAGTATATGATCATTAAAACATCAATAACTCTTTACTGCTGCAAATGGGAAAATACACATAGATCAAGTAACACAACTTCCCTGCTAAAAAGAACTATTTATTGAAGTCGGTATAGCATATATATTGCAAATAAACCAGACAGCTTCTACATCCAGAATGCAAAAGGGCCGAAGCAACTTATATGTCTAGACACTATGAAGGAGCGCGTGGACCGATGATCCGTGGTTTGGAGCTCTCCCTTGTCATTGTACTTGAGACCAAATATGGTCATGTGGAGCACACAACCGTCGTAGTCTCCGAAAAGCGGGAGCTTTCGCCCTTTCTTGGACGCGACGCACTCGACGAGGCAGAATCTACCTAAACCCATAGAAGTGAGAGAGGCTCTCATGTACCCCTCGGGATCTTTGCGGAACAGCTTCTCCTTGGTGGTCTGGCAATCCAAATATATGTTTGGATCTATGTATGCAAAGTGTTTTCTGAGAGGCCGCGTGCTGAGGAAGTCAACAGGGACAGCTTGGCAGGAGCATATGTAGCCATCTTGGCGAAGGCCAATCCACGCGTTGAGCTCGGCGTCGAAGTGACCTTGTTCGAAGAATGGCAATGCACATTCCCCATGCCACCTCCATGTAGCCTCCTTGGTGTTGAACGAGTAAGTACCCAGTGGAGCGCTAGGAGTGTCCCTATTAGCCGTGGTCATGAAGATGGTGTGGCCGTCCGGGTGCAGGGCGTGGGAAACCACGCACTGGCGGGTGGTGAACGTGGGCGGCGGCGCCGGCAGAGTGTTCCAGGACCAGCCGCCCTTGGTAGTGTCCGGCTCCAGGGCGGTGGGCGCCCACGACATTGACTCGAACGAGTGCTGCCCGTGGTCGTCGAAGAAGCGGTATGCTAGCTGGTAGAGAACATCACCGACGTGAACGGAGAAGCCGAAGCCACAGGCCATCTGGGCAGGGGCGTGCGCGCCTACGGCCATCACGGCCGTGTCGGCGTCGTAGATGAGCCCGCAGCGCCCGTTCATAAAGACGAAGATCTTGGTGCCCATGGCCGAGAACGTCATGTCGGTATCTGCCTCATCACGGCCATCAGGTGATTCTAACCGCAGGGCCGGAGGCTCTGGGAGGTGCCGAGCAACCACACCCTGGTGGTCGTCGTCGTCGGAGCCGGAGCAGGAAATGAAGCTGTCGGCGTCGGCGTCGGAGCCGGAGCAGGAAACGAAGCTGTCAGCGTCGATCTTGTGGACGCTGAATCCCTTGTCCCAGTCATCCAGGACCAGATACAGGTGCTGCCGATTCCACCGCGACCTCTTGCCCCGGCCGCCACCGCCGCTGGCCTGTTGGTTTTCGTCGTCCTGTCCCCGGCGTTTATGAGGCATGATGGCTGCGGCGCCGGGAGACCTAATCGCCTAATAACAATATTGTTTACCAAGAAATCCAACCCAACTCTCGGCGCCGGGAGACCTCTTGTGTTCTGTGTTTTGTTCGCGAATCAATCATGGAAGAGTTGGATTTACAGCAAGCACCAAGCAGCCGGAAACCCAACTCTCGGGTCGGATCCTGGGCGCATCTGAGTATTAGAATCGGAACAGAATACAGAGGACGAGTCGGATTATATAATTAAAAAAACTATTTTGCAATCACGAAAAGGGATCACCAATATATACCTGTGGAAAAACCGCGGGACTGGCCGCCGGTCGCCCTGCTCCGGCCGGAGGTTGCCTGCGCGCCGCCGCCGGGGAAGAGAGAAGACGGGGAGGGTGGAGCGCCGGATTAGAGAGAGACTTTGGGAGAGAAGGGTAGCATCCTGGGGTGGGCGGATGTGTGGGCCGGTGTGGGGGGATACACAATAGGGGTATAAACCATCTTATCCATAGAAGAAACGAAAAACATACGTAGTATTTTTTTTTAAAAAAAAGTAAAACAATGCATATTCATAATAATGCATCTATATAGATGTATATTTCTTCGTAAAATTTGCGGAGTGGCTAGCGTCTGGATGTCCGGACGGAAGCCGGCGCATCCGGATGCCAGCGGCGCCTATTGCTCCATTTTCCTCTGATGCCCGCGTAAGGGAACCTTCGTGCCGGCATGCACGTAGGGCCACGCGTCCCTGCCTCCATCCCTCTTCTGTGTTGCGTTCAGCTGGCCTCCGCCATGGCAGGCTGGAGGCCGCTCGCACCCGTGCGTGAGGCCACCGCCGTGGAGGAGGTGTAGGCCAGCGGTGAGGAGGAAGCCTTCTCACTTCTCAGAGGACTTAGATATTCTTCGTGGCAACTTACTTTTCAACGGAAATATGTGCAACATCAGATTTACTTTTGCAACGTCCAGACGAAATACTTACAACATACGTATGAAAACCGATGAAACACGAAATATATGCTTGAAACATGCGTGTATAGCCATAGCAACACATGCAACATCCAGATCTACTTTTGTAACATCTAGATGAAACACTTGCAACATACGTCTCAAACGACTGAAATACTTGAAACATACGCTTAAAACATATGTATATAGCCATAACCATATATGAAACATTTAAAACATACGTCTGAAACACTTGAAACATAGCATTGCAACATACGCGACATCTCAGATCGACTTTTGTAACATCCAAATGAAACACTTGAAACATAAGTCTGAAACCCTTGAAACACGGTGTCACCAGTGACCATGGCCTAACTGGTGGGGAAATGCAGTAGCCGGCAAGCTCGAGTCAGGCGGGAAGTCGAGAACAATGGCCTAGCATACACCCAGGCATAGGCGTAGGCCGACCCTTCCTGTCGCGGTGTCTTCGGTTGGCTGCGTGAGACGATGTTTGGACCGGCGACGAGACAACCTCCTCCTGGTGTTGTGGGGTGGTGGTTGTACGGTGAACGTTGTGGCCTCGATGGGCGAGGCAGACTGGGTCCGGCAAGGGATGTGGCGCGGCGTGGCAGGAGATGTGGCTGCAGCTTGCTGTGGCTGTGGCTGCGCTGTTGCTACAGTAACGGTAGAGACCAAAATGCAGCCACACATGTTTGGATGTAGGGGGTTAAAGTTTAGTCTATGTCAAATCGGACGCTCGCCAGATGCTAACTAAGAGGGCTAAACATGAGTTAATTATAAAACTAATTACATAGGAGTAGACTAATTAGCGAGACAAATCTATTAAGCCTAGTTAATCTATGATTAGCACATGTTTACTGTAGCACCACCTTGTCAAATTATGGACTAATTAGGCTTAATAGATTTATCTCGTAAATTAGCTTTAATTTGTGCAATTAGTTTTGCAATTAGTCTATATTTAATACTTGAAATTAATGTCCAAACATCCGATGTGATAGAGACTAAAATTTAATCAAAGGAACCAAACTTAAGGGTCGACAGTTCGGCAGGTGGTGGCTCTCGTCGAAGATGACGACCATGGAGACGCCGCCTCCCATTCTAGCAGGGGCAGGGCCTAGGCCTGGGCGCCTTAGTTGACAGCGTGCATTCACCTCTGCGGTCCAGTAAGGTCGGGTGGCGGCAACAAGTGGCGTGAACAAAGGAAAACTACAGAGAACACATGGTCTAAAATTAGCTCTAAACTTTAGCCCATCTCATATTAAAGCTTTAGAGCTCAGAAGTGAGCAAAAGTGCCCTAAAGTTTGGAGGATAGGATCAGGCGCGCTACCGAGGGACGATGACCCTTAGAACCTGGCGTATTCACGTGAGAAACATGCTGCACGGTAGTCACATGTCATGTCCTGATTCGCCAACAGTAGCAGGGGTGTCGAGAGAGCGTGAATCCTCCCACCGTCAGAGATCTTACTATATACGGGCTTGTTAGTGCCCGGATGTCTGGCCCTAGGCCTGCGTTCGGACACAGCTCTTGTGCCGCCGTGCCCGCATCGCATCCCATGCGCTCCATCCTATTCCCAACCAGCACTAGCGTCCGAAAACCGTGGCCCGCGCCCATCCTGCGCCAACGCGCCCATCTGGCGCCTTCACGAAGGAGCTGTGCTCCGCGCCTGCATGGTGGAACCGGAACCCACACCCACCTGCCCCCCTGCAGATGCATGCCGTGGAGGTGTCTGTAGGCCTCAGGCGCCAGCACATGAACCACGGCGGCGCACCATCAGCAGCAGGCGAACGACGACATGCAACACCCGATCTACTTTCGAAACATCCAGATAAAACATTTGTAACATAAATCTAAAAACAGATGAAACACTTGAAACATACGTATTCATTACAACAAGTTCAACACCAAGATCTACTTTTAAAACATCCAGACGAAACATTTGCAACACAAGTCTGAAACGGATGAAACACTTGAAACATGTGCTTTAAACATGCGTGTGTAGCCATTGCAAAATGTGCAACACCAAGATCTACTTTTGAAACATTCAGATGAAACATTTGAAACAAATGTCAAAAACACCTAAAACATAGGCTTGCAACATGCGTATATTGCCTTTGCAACATATGCAAAATCCCAGATCGACTTTTGCAACATTCAGATGAAACACTTGAAACATAAGTCTGAAACGCCTGAAACACTTGAAAACACAGCGTTCGCCCGCGTACTCACGGCCTACCTGGTGGGGAACTGCGGTGGCGCAGGCCTCCCCTTCTTACTGACAGCGCACGGTGGATGGGGGCGCAGGTGCGAGTGCAAGCATAGGCCTCCCTAGGCGCAGGTCGGCCTCCCCTACTCCCCTTCCGCGACGGGCGTGGCGCGGGCGCGCGCAGCGCGGGAGGGGCCGAGTGCCTCACGGGAAGGAGCAGTGCGGGAAGGGGCCGACCGCACGGGAGAGACGCTGGGGAGTAGGCGCTTCATGCTGGGGGAGGGAGCGGGGAAGAGAGAGCGTCTTGCTACGGGACCTTGCAACGGCAACATCGTCCCGGAGGTGCAGCGCAGTGAGGGCGGTGTCTAGAGCAGATATGAACGAGTGGACGATTGGATAGGACTAGACAAGAGTTTTTTTTAGAGAAACTCCCGAGCGGATGGGAGGGGATTGTTGGGCTGGGGTCGCGGCCCACCAGGAACGTCCGGAGGGACGCCCTCACCGCAGCATTACCGTACTATATATATATATACCCTGAATCTAGAGATATACACAAAGGAGTAGCTACACGCGTGTGTAGAAAGGAATTTCCCTATATATATATATATATATATAGGCTTCAGAATAGTAGATGTGTGTGTATATATATATATATACGGCAGCGCTATTCTACACCCTAGGTGTAGAATATTATTCTACACCACAAGTCAAAATTGAACTGGAAAAAATACTGAGTACTACTGAACCACGTTCAGTATCAGTCAGTACTACACCCAGCACCTCGAAAATACTGAACAATACTGAAACACGAGTACTGAACAGTACTGAATTTTGAATTTTGTTCAGTATAACAGCTTGGTATAGAATACTATTCTACACCTAGGGTGTAGAATAGCGCGTATATATATATATATATATATATATATATATATATATATATATACTAGCAAACATGCCCGTGCGTTGCAACGGGAGATACTCCCTCTACGTTGGTAAAAAGAAGTCGTTTTGGACAAGGTTTAGGTCAAATATTGGGAATATAAATTATGAATAACTTTTAAGTTATTGTGTTTAGAAATGTGAAAACCATATGAATAGATTTGTCTTGAAATATACTTTCATAAAAGTATTCATCTATCATTTTTAAATAAATATTTTTATAGAAAATGAAGTTAATGTTATACTTTGAAGATCGTGTCGTTGTCTAAAACTACTTCTTTTATCAACATGGAAGGAGTACAACTTATTATATAGTTTGTCCAGATGATTTGCAACTTAAAACTTTATCCAACAAACATGTGGTGCTCTAACTTGTATACATGAGCACGAGACGCTGTGACATTTATCAAATGATTCTGTGTATTTTAATTTGTCTTGAGATTGGACTCTAACAGTATTTGAGATTGCATCATATGTTTTCTTTGAATTGAACTCTATAACATACCTATTTGGACAAAAAATCACATCAGAGGAAGAGGATCTCTCCATGCATAGAAAATAGTGCGAGCGTGTAAGTGTACTGAAGTACATAAAAATTAACCCGTGCGTTGCAACGGGACCAATATGTTTTAGGTTCAGACTCTATATATTATTGCTAGACGTGAGTTACTCTAACTCGTATGAGCATGTGTTATAAGTTCATATAACATACGAGATGCATAAGATGTGATGGCAGTTTGAGAATTAAAAAATGGATCCTTAATATAAAGATGCAAGGGCAGTTTAATGAGTAAAAGAAGCAAGTCCCTAATACGTCTTGGATCAATGTATCATCATCCGACGTGAATTGCTCTAACTTGTATGAGCACGGGTCATGAGTCCGAGTCACACATGAGACATGGATAATATGATGGTAGTTTATCTAAACTATTTTTTTACCAAAGCTATATTTACGTTTTTCTTCTTAGAAAACTCACCTAGCACGTGAAAGCTTAGCATCATCAGGCTTGATCACATCACCGCTCTTTCATGCTCCTCTCAATTCTTGCTCCGTCCTGGCCTTTGTAACACTTTCACGTGAGCAGCAGCACTCAATCTTTTTATATATATATATACGGCAGCGCTATTCCACACCCTAGGTGTAGAATATTATTCTACACCACAAGTCAAAATTGAACTGCAAAAAATACTGAGTACTACTGAACCACGTTCAGTATCAGTCAGTACTACACCCAGCACCTCGAAAATACTGAACAATACTGAAACACGAGTACTGAACAGTACTAAATTTTGAATTTTGTTTAGTATAACAGCTTGGTGTAGAATACTATTCTACACCTAGGGTGTAGAATAGCGCGTATATATATATATATATATATATATATATATATATATATATATATATATATATATATATATATATATATATATATATATATATATATATATATATATATATATATACTAGCAAACATGCCCGTGCGTTGCAACGGGAGATACTCCCTCTACGTTGGTAAAAAGAAGTCGTTTTGGACAAGGTTTGGGTCAAACATTGGGAATATAAATTATGAATAACTTTTAAGTTATTGTGTTTAGAAATGTGAAAACCATATGAATAGATTTGTCTTGAAATATACTTTCATAAAAGTATTCATATATCATTTTTAAATAAATATTTTTATAGAAAATGAAGTTAATGTTATACTTTGAAGATCGTGTCGTTGTCTAAAACTACTTCTTTTATCAACATGGAAGGAGTACAACTTATTATATAGTTTGTCCAGATGATTTGCAACTTAAAACTTTATCCAACAAACATGTGGTGCTCTAACTTGTATACATGAGCACGAGACGCTGTGACATTTATCAAATGATTCTGTGTATTTTAATATGTCTTGAGATTGGATTCTAACAGTATTTGAGATTGAATCATATGTTTTCTTTGAATTGAACTCTATAACGTACCTATTTGGACAAAAAATCACATCAGAGGAAGAGGATCTCTCCATGCATAGAAAATAGTGCGAGCGTGTAAGTGTACTGAAGTACATAAAAATTAACCCGTGCGTTGCAACGGGACCAATATGTTTTAGGTTCAGACTCTATATATTATTGCTAGACGTGAGTTACTCTAACTCGTATGAGCATGTGTTATAAGTTCATATAACATACGAGATGCATAAGATGTTATGGCAGTTTGAGAATTAAAAAATGGATCCTTAATATAAAGATGCAAGGGCAGTTTAATGAGTAAAAGAAGCAAGTCCCTAATACGTCTTGGATCAATGTATCATCATCCGACGTGAATTGCTCTAACTTGTATGAGCACGGGTCATGAGTCCGAGTCACACATGAGACATGGATAATATGATGGTAGTTTATCTAAACTATTTTTTTACCAAAGCTATATTTACGTTTTTCTTCTTAGAAAACTCACCTAGCACGTGAAAGCTTAGCATCATCAGGCTTGATCACATCACCGCTCTTTCATGCTCCTCTCAATTCTTGCTCCGTCCTGGCCTTTGTAACACTTTCACGTGAGCAGCAGCACTCAATCTTTTTTCTGGTCTTCATTATTGTTACGTGGAAATTAAGATCGGTCTGATTCATGGTCCAATCTGTCACCTGTCTGCACGTCCAGCTAATCGCAGGGAGACAATAATGCTCCTAACCGTTTCTTCCAACTCGCAAGGCGAACTTGAACTTGTTGCAGTGCCATGCCCATGCTCCAACAAGACTGAGCAGCAGTGTATGGTCTGACGCGCGGTCAAGCGTCAGTTTCTGCACCGTGCATTGGGTTGTAACCTGGAGCCTACCTATCGGTCCATCCTCACGCACATGCCACTGTGCGTCTCCCGTCCCTATCGGCTATTGCACACACGTAGATGCCAACTATGACGACGCCATCTCCGTGACCCCACCCACCAGCCATCGAGGATGCACAATTCTCGTTTCCTTCACCCGACGCCCGTTCACCTTTCCGTTCTCTCTGTCAACCCTTTCTCCTTTCTCGTACCCAGGCTGGATGTGCCGGTCTCCTCGTCGCAGGTCATCTCCAAGGCCACCGATGACACCTCGTGCACTACATCAGGTCGCGACCGGATGACCACAAGGCGCCGGTGCACCGTGATCCTGGCTACCTTCAAGCCCGCAGCTGCCGTGGCCAGTTACACCTTCTCCGTTCGTGCCCGCGAGCAAGCGCCAGGTGCCGACGAGCAACGACCACCATGCCCTTGATGAGCTTGCCAAAGATGAGAGCCCTGGGAGCCGCGCGCCTTGGTCGTCCGCTGTCCATCATTGCCATGTCGAGGGCGCTAAAACTCAGCTCGTTTCCTTTTACTTCCGTTGTTGGCCAATCCAGCTCAGAACTCAGTTTGTTTTGTTTTTCAATCCATGGCCAAATCTGTTTTGAGTCCCTGACGCCGTCCGTTTGTTTCGTTGCCGTTTTGTTTTTCCTGAGTCCTTGTCTCCTTTCGCTTACGTAACCTGGCTGAAAGTCACGTAACCTGGCTGGACTTAACCTGGCTGGAAGTCACGTAACCTGGCTGACTTAACCTGGCGGCTGGCAGACAGATTTGAGCGGAAACAAAAATAGTGCAGAAATTTTCTCTTTTAAATATTAGGTATAGATAGGTCAAGTGGAATCATATGGAACCAACCACAACAATCAATTTGCTGCACGCGGAAATTTACATCCCCCTTCAGTCCAGCCAACGTGACTCTACAAACAACAATACAATACACCGACTCAACCATCCTTTCCATCCCAAACTGCCTGAAATTCAGTTGCATCCATGTTTTCTACTATCTTACAACAAGAACGAAGACGTATACCACCAGAAGACGATCAACTGGGGTCCAGGTCAGCTTGTGGGAGAAAAAAAAAAGGAGAACCAGAGAGTCCCAGGCCAATCCGCGTGCTTGTGTTGTCACTTTGCCTAGTCAGGTGGGAAACAACCATTGCATCTGCACAAATTTCCCAGAGGTAATTCTAGGGAGTGTTTCTGAGCTGATTGATGATCATCACCGATATCTATCTCCTGCCTGCTACAAACTATAAAGCCTGCCTGATGATCACTAGGTCGGCGAGTTATCTCGCAATTTGGCCCTGGCGAAAAATACTCCTGCTAATAGACCTGCATGCATGGTGAAGTGTTCGGGATCCTTAATGATATTGATAGGGTACAAAAAAATAGTAACAATATATTTAGCCTCGTTGTAGATATAACCTACCAAACAGAATGCTCAAAGAATTCTGCATGCTTGTATGAACGTTGAAGAGAACGATTCCAGCAATGGAAAGAGGGATCTTGTTTAAGGAGCCCACAAGGCTGTATCACAAGCAATATTGGCATCAGAAAAGTAGAAAACAGAAGAAGATACAGAGGACAAACAAAAATGATTTTAGAGGAGTCCAGTGGCGACCCTTTATGGATTCACAGTTAGCAAAGCTGGATAAGTTTTATATGGAAACCTATCTGTGTTCACATGTATATTTCAAATATCAAATGCATTAGGTACCTATATGTTGTTGCACTTGTCTGATGAAGAAACCACATGGAAGTAAAGCTGATTCCAAGCCCCAAAACTCCACTGGCAGTGATGACCAGCCAGAACTCAGGCATCCTTAAGAGAGGTCTGCAGATTCAGATGCAAATACATAACCACAAGATCGTGTAAATATTCAGAAGAAGCCTAACTAATGGAGTAATTAAAGGTTCAACCATAGAAGATACATGAATTATTGGTTACAGTTTCCATTTCTTATCTTTTGAATGGACTGACAGGAGCTTTGCCTTTCATTTAAGAAGGGAATGAAAAGTTTATGTACAGTTTCCCTTTCTTATCTCTGGATATGCTTTCCTATCAAGTTTTCAGAAGTGGTAACAATACATGTCCCACCAGACTCGTATCATGTTTACATGCCTAAATGTGGTTTGCACTTTGCAGAACCAGAAAGGGCAGAGGAGACTGCATGACAAGTCATTGAAAAATGATTATTGATACATAAATGGAGATCTCAGAAGTTTGCGTGTAGTCCCATAGGCTTATGATAGAAAAAAAAATAGTGAAGGTTGAATCAATAGCTTACGTCTCCAAAAGATACTCCACTTCATTCAAACCAAGCACAAGGATAATTCCCAATGGCAGTGAAAGAACATTATTCAGCAGCACCATTGAAAGCTCATTCAAATTCCCAGACTTGGTGGCTTGCTTAGCACTGTCCATTACATGCCGCAATGTAAGCTGAAAGGAAAAGCTAATTAGTTGAAATAAATGTTTAATACCTTTGCAACTAAATGCACTAGTCTTGTAAACTGAAGTGCCAATCTAAGGGGCTGGAAATAATAACTAAAATTATTTGGCTGGACTGAAAATTCAATAGCTGACTGCATGTACTAAACTATTAATCAGCTTGTCATTTGTACTTAGGAAAGCAATACCGAATATGACGCCGTCAGAAAACAGTTTAAGGTCTGCCAGATATATCCAACAGCATGGAATGACAGATCTGTTATTCCTCCCGCAACTGCAGAGATTATCTGCACAAACATATCAAGGGCTCAGGTGCTGAAGGGTCAATACATAATTATTGAGTCAAAATTTCACAGATTATCAGATATTTGGGAGGGAGCAGGTGAATTAGGCAATCAACTAGTAGCATGTGTACTGAAAGTTATTTGGTGGAAAACACTTGAGAAGGAAATGAACTCCTCGTTCCTCGAGCTTTTCTAGCATATGAATATGACATACCATCAACATAAGAGCAATCCAAACTTGAGTACCATGCTGCTTCTTGAAAAAATAAGTTTCCCCAGAAGCAGTCAGGACATTGGCGACATTCTTCAATATAGTCAGCATTGCAACATTAATGTACTTCAAACTGAAAAGTAAAGAAAATATTAAGAAATGAAGTAAATAATTTTATAAAAGGCTTCCAATTTCAGTCCGAACTTCCTTGCTACAAGTACAAGGTTGAGTGAGGAACTGAGAATCGTTCACAGCTAATATGGAAAACATCAATATCAACAAAACTACCAAAAAGGTTCAGGTTCATCATTGTACAAGGCACTAAATGAACATGGAATAGAGCAGATTCATGAGACAGGCAACACATTTTCCAAATTTAAAATCAACCAACTGTTAGCCAAATGAAATTCCTTGGTATTTTTTCAAATAGAAATAGCCTAAGCATTTTAATCCAGAATATATCGAACTTCAATACTGATTGTAAAAACCACCATTACTACTTATGTGATCTGTATTTCTAGACTGGAAGGTGAGAAAACCACTAGATGCATTCATAATCATTACCCTGAAGAGGGTAAACTCAAGTGCATAGAAAAATAAAATGACTGCTTAAAGCCAAGAAACAATTTCATACTCCATTAACAAACAATAAATCAGGTGTACAGATCTAAAAATAGCACAGCAAACAGTACTCAGACCAAACTGACGCTGAAGATCTGCTACATACCTAAACATGCTTGTGATCAGCATTGCAACAAAGATGATATTCACAGGTAACCAAACTTTGATTAGATTCCATGTCAATGGTTCAGTTGGAACAGCACCGGACAGGGATAGTGTAGAAACTATGGTCACTGATACAATGTTCTGCAGTAACAGAACATGGAAAAGTTGCTTTAAGGCAGGAACACAACTGTGTTGCATGAGAATTGGAAAGTAAGCACTAGTACTATACCTGGTATAACATCAAAAATACTGGAGCATTGAAACCATAGCCAGATAGAACAAATTTGTTGACTAAGATCATGCTGCATGATGATATACAGTAAGCCAGACCAGATAGGAAAGCCTGATTCTCAATCTTTGGGAGCCTGAGTGACTGTGCAGAGCTCTCCCTTTCTTTTGAGGCCTTACCATCTTCCAAGTCATTGTCATCAACACAGAAGGACCTTGTCAACGATCTGGAGAACATGATACTTCATTATTATCCAGAAACATAGCAGATTGTGTTAACTTGCAGAGCAGTTTCTGCGGAGACATTTCATTAGATAGATGAGATCATGTTTGTTTTTTTTTTCCAGTTATAACTATAATGGTTACGGAGTTATTGCGAGTTTCTAAGTTTTAACCAATTGTCTATGGTGAAGTAAACAGTGAAATTCTATGGGAAGGAAAAAGAGAAAAATGAACAAATCACACCAATCAAGGGTCGCATACATGCCTGTTTCCAATTTCTCTCCTCACAGGACTTGCAAGTGCAGTGAACCCTGCATTCTGATTCCGAAAGAGACCCTTTTCACCATTCATGAGAGGGCTACTTACACTCCCTGGTACATTTCTCCTAGGAGAGGCCTCAGAATCTGCAGGAACGTCTAACTGAAGGACTCTACAGGACAAAAGAGAATGGGTATAAGTTGTAACCGATAGTAATCGAATTTGTTTGCAGGAAGCCTGCATCATCACACAGTGTTGTGTTAACATTGAACCATATTAGCTATGATATTGAAACTAAAATTTGAACATAAGGATCAAGCAAAAGAATGAAACAGCTGACTATGATCCCAGAAATTATCTATGTGCTTCCACTCTGAATCACCAAGCTATTTCTAAAACCGGGTTATTTATACAAAAGGAATAGGTGTGCACACAATTTCCATGTATATGGGCGGTTCAAGCTGTTTATTGCTGAAACTAAAAGGAGGCATGAGCATGATCCATTTCCATTTTGCTAGTCACTGGCTTTCGATCCACTAATTTACCAGACTTGGATGATGACTCCGATGTTACTCTCATTAAGCAACATGGGTAAAACATTCTTAACTGCAGTCATCAACCTCAAGTTGTCAACAATTAGTGGTAATCTATTACCAAAACAGTTAGTAATAACCTCAAGCGAAACATTTGGTAGTAACGTAAAGATGCAGACAATTACTGTAGTAGTAACCTTGAGTTCAGAGCAGTTAGTAAACAGTTAGTTAGTAGTAAGCTGATTCCATGTGTTCTACAGTCCAATTTGAGTACTCCAAAGTGTACCAAAAATCGAAGCCATTAGCTTCATTTGTTTTCAGGTACTACTAGCAGAGGACCAGGTACGGGACTGTACGATGCCATGAAACAACTGAAACGTGCAAGAGCAAGCAACATAACGTGCAACTTGTGAGAAGCCACTGGTCAGCTGAGCTGCAATCAATTGTCGTTTTCTGTGGGGAGGTAGAATCTATTTGCACCACCTGATGGCTGAGGTGAACCCGAGACCACACGCACACGGAACTAAATTTGACCCGCTGACTATTCCTTCCCGTCAAACAGTGGCAAGCACGGAGTGAATCAATCACAAGGTTAGCACACCAGACGAGCGGTCCGAGTCCCAAGCAGAGCAGAGCAAGCGGAGGCGAGCGAGAAGCGAAATACATACAGGCTGCTGGCCGCAGCAGGCTGCCTCCAGCGGCAACGGAACCAGCAGCCTCCCGAGGCAAACCAAGGTTCCTGATCGGAAGCAACCCCGCCGAGAGGGGCGCACGGGGGGGCACGGCTACGAGACGAGGCACGGGCGCCCGCGAGAGGGTGAGCTGGAGGCTGGACCAGCAAGCTGGCGGGGAAGGAAGGAAGGGCCGGCCGGGCCGCGTGGTGGTGAGGGGAGGGAAGTCGATCGGGTGCTGACCTGGAGCCCATGGCGGCGGGGCGGAGCCGGCGCGGGAGGCGCCGCCCGTGGCGCGTGCGACGGCTCGGGACGGGCGGCGCCGGGGAGGTGGTCGACGAAATGTCGCGGCGGGCCGGGGCGGAGGCGTGGAGGGAGGCGCCCGGAACGGGCAGCGGGGGCCAGGCGACGACTCGGAAGTAACGGAGCCGCTTCACCTGTTCCCTTGGCGTCGGAATGCTGCTGGTCGTACTAGTAGTACTCGCCGAGAGGACGGCTCTGCGACTGCGACGCGGGCCCCACCTGGCGGGGGCTCCTCTCCAGCTCAGCTCAACTCGCTGGCTGACTCGTTCGGCGTTGCTGGCCTGTTGTTGGGGTCAACTCGGGGTAGCGAGCAGTCCAGTGGCTGAGTCGTGGGGCCAACAAGTGTGTCTGGCCCACGTGGCATTGAGGTGGGGAGGGGTCGGATCGGCGATTCGGCGTAGCCCTGCTTCAGCTGCTGGGCTTCGTACGAAAAATCCATCGGTTTGACCACAACCAAATAATCCAACATCCAACATGTCATTCGCAGGCAGCCTTTGTGTGACCTTTAGTTTGACCATGCTTCCTTCACCTTCCTCTTTGAATCATTCTTCCGTTCCGAATTCATTTGTACAGACGCTACGGTTGCGTACTTGCGTCCGTGCTTCGTTTTGATCCAATCTAATGTGGTTTTGGTTCTTGGACAGCAGGTACGTTGTGGAATGTGGAGGTGTCCATATACAGTACTTCCAAGAAGAAATGTTCGTTTTGAAAAGAGTGTATTTCTAACTAGTACAGTGCTAGGTTCGACCACCTTTTAGTTTACAATTTTTTCAACAAAAAATAGTCTAACATTTGTTACATTAAATATGAATATGATTTGATTTATCATAAGAATATATGTGTTTTATAGTACATGTATATTTGTTTCGTTTGTCTGGAAATGCTATTATTAATATCTACTATGACCGAGAGAAAGACTCCGACACTATACGTGTGTTCACCTATCAAGGCTCCACCTCACTCCAACTCACCTTGTAGTCCTGTTATTGAGTTGTGGGTTAAAAAAAGTGTTTGGTCCACATGGCATTGATGGGAAAGGAGTCGGATCGGTAGACATAGCCATTTCCTTGGACCGCTAGGCGTTGAACGAAATTCATTAGTTTGGCCACGGAACAACAATCCTAACATGGCAATCTTTGCCGCAACGCACTTTGACTATGCTTTTTTTTCCTACCTTCTATCTTTGAATTGTTTCTTTTGTTCCTACGAAGGCATCAACAACAACGTAGGCTAACATCCGCGTCCCTAATCTTGCCCACAAAACATGATACACGTAGGCCAAGATAGATTTAAGTATACAACCCTCAATGAAAGCCTTGACTCGACATTTCTCCTTTCTCTTTAAGTGATTCTTCTCTCTTTGTTTTTTTCTTGTAGCTATAGCTTCACCGACGGTTCCGCAAGCAACGCTGAAACTCTATAGAACCGTCATCTCGCCACTCTCTCTCATTCGAGTGGTATCCAAGCCTATATGACTATTGGGCTATAATTCAAGCCGGTACGATGAGCCCACTCTTAGTACAAAAACTAATGTTTGTGTCTGCTCCATGCTATATTTTTTTGTCCAATTTAATGTGTTCTATTATTTATGGTTGCAAGTTGCAACCAACAGGTATACTTGGAACGTGGAGGTATATATGCAATAGTACTTCCAATAAATACAAAATACGTATACAGGTGGAGTGACCATGGGATCTTCCATGTTTTACCTACGATATATTTTACATTTTTGTTGTTGTTATATGTGTGCCTTCCTTGCTCTGATCCGGATAATTGGATGACGGTGGACATGATGTCTGTAACGGATCAACGTAATTATACGAAATTAAGTAAGAAAATCTCCCACCGAGGCGGTTAATTTAACAAACTTAAGCCCGTATAACTCGAGATTCCGTGAAATCACGAAGGATTTCAAACCAACCAACATACAACCAAGATCGTACTGATTTAGCAGCCACAGTTCACACGATACATAAAGTTGACCATAAGGTAAGATACATCGGAGTTCAGAAATAAAAGTTATTACAACATAGTTCAACATAAAGTAGCGGAAGCAAATAGTTTTACGCACACACCCTTAGTTCAATTACAGTGCCAGTAGATAGTCATGGTCCACAAAAGCAGTAGATAAGACAAACAGAACGACCTTTGCCCAAGGTCCTAGTTGTCACCCATCGCCGGATACAGACAGTTGGAGCAGTACCCGTAGTACATCTGACCATCTGCAACAACAATGGGAACAACGCCCTGAGTACGAGAATGTACTCAGCTAGACTTACCCGTCATAAACTAAAATAACACGACACCAAGGAGCATGCAAGGCTTTATATAGTGTACTGGCTTGACTCATTTGCGAAAGGCATAAGTTATTAGGAATAACTAAAGATCACTACTTTTAGCATCATTTTTATGATAACCTATTCATGCTAGGTAAGCACCTATTACTAAAACAATCACTTGATTAACCATTAGCATCAAAGGTTACCATCTCAGGTTTAGCATTTCCAACATTAACCACATAACCATCCGTGTTCCATCATTAACACTACGATGCCGTAGCTCGAGTCAAGTGCTCACTAACCGGGAGCGACGGCGATTCGAATCGAATTCCTATCCAGCTGGAGATTTATTCCTCACACAAACCATGCTTCCCCCGTCAGGGTCGCGTAGATCACCAATGACACTTTCCAAGAAGCCACGGGATAACAATCATGGATCGCACTACCCAGGGACCGCCCGACTGCCAGGACGCACCTTGGGCTCACTCTTCGCGTCCCCGTACACCCCCTTCAACACCAGTCTGCCAACCCGAGTTTATCCCGGCTCGAAAAGTGTCACTAGCTTCGCGGTCGAAAGGTACTTTATTCGGCCAGCTAAATGTGAGGCATGCGTTCAACATGACAAGAGGGACGAGCAACGATCGGTCCTTAATCGACACAGACGGAATTACTATAGTCCAGAACCCTATAAAACTCCGCCCGGTCTCCGTTTATTCACCAACACTTGGTTACTTATCAAGATTCACAAATACTGCTAACCATAGCCAGGTATTCGCCTATAACTCGCAGGTGACAGGAAAATCACCCGACTTCTACCGATCTAAGCATGGCTAAGCAATTTACTCGATCCTGACTTAATAAGGTAACGTTATTCTGGTGGACAAGGATAGTAATGCAACAACGGTTCCACTCAACTCCTATGACCTAATGCAACAATACATAATTATAAACCAGTTAATAAAGAATAACTCTTGTAAAATAGGAGACTTATAATGCTCCGGGGCTTGCCTCTTTCGAACGAGCTAGGATGGTGGTCGACGCACTCTGGCAGTTCCTCGCTTGGCTCTTCCTCTTCGGGCACCTCCTGTGCCTGGGGCTCCTGCTGGTCCGTCCAAGCTTGTTCCTCCGGTACTGCTGCCTGCGGCTCCTCCTGCGATCCTGTATGATGCAAGTGCATAAGTACATGCGAATGATGCATCGGATTATGATGGAATGATGAGGTGACATGAGATGCAGACGAGCACATGGGATGAGCAGATAGTACAAAACTTTATCTTCTACAAGGTAGTCCACGTCATCCAAGAACATGTACCCTAAGGTTTACCCAAATTGATTACACTAATTATCACACACCTGACACAAGCAAGTGACCCTAAATAACCAAACCTTACCACCCTAACTCACTCACAACATCAGCAAGACCTAGTGATGCTTCAAAGATACACCAAACATATTTTATTCTTCTTAAATTCTCATAAAGAATAATCATTTATTCCTTATTTAACTAGGGTTGTACTGCAACACCTATCTCTGGTGTAGATAAAAATCTACAAAAATTACAGTAGAGTATTCTTACCCTAACTAAGCTACCACTAAATTTTCAGGGTAAATGGAACTGTAAAACTACCTGTACAAAATGAACAAATTATAGCCTAAATGTGAGCATGAAATTGTTTTATACTAGGAAAAGTATCAAACAACAGATTTCACATTTTTCCTAAGTTACCAACAGTAAACTAACATACTACAAAAATTATCATAAGTATGTTATATACAAATATTGCTTTCTACTAAAAATAACAAATATTAACAAATAAAGGCATTTGAACTACACTTCAAAAATTTCCCACAGAACATGCTTCACTAGCATTTTTCCTAGAAAGTACATCACTAAGAAAGATTAATGCAACAAGAATCACCTTTTTCACTATATTATTTTATTTACTGCAATTTTTCTAAGATAACAGCAAATATAACCATTAAATAAAAATGTACAGTAAAGTGTCACAAAAATAATATGGGATATTTTTAAACTGTAGATCTATTCACAAGGAACATTTCAAAATTTGTTTCATGATTTTTGGAGCTATAAATATTGAGATATAATTTTTGGAAGCTTTCTCAGATTTTCTGGAAATCCATTTCTTTAAAACCGAAATTCAAAACCGGACTTAAATGCTACGCGCACCCCGCTGCGACACCCGGGACCGAAATGCTGAGACAGACAGGCGGGTCCCACGGGTCAGCTGACCCCACCGGTCAGCCGGAGCCGGGTCGGGGGGGCGCTGACCGGGGATAACTCGCCGTCGGTGAGGTCGCCGGCGACGAGGTCGGTACCGGTGGACTCCCTGCAAGCATGCGAACCCAGCGAGGTGATTAACGGGGCGAGAGGAAGGGCGGAGCAGGGGCCGCGGCGGCAATGGCGGAGGCGGTGGCGTGGCTAGCCGGCGCTAGGCCGGAGCAGACCATGGCGAAGGTCATGGACGGGTGCACGAGCTCCAGCGAGCGGAGGCGATCATGGTGCGCACAGGGAGGAGGGAAATGTGATGGCGGAAAATCGAGGTCGACGGAAGCCGCGGCGGCGGCTCACCGGCGGGGGAGAAGACGGCCAAATTCGGCCGCTTACCTTGCCGAGGTGCGCGTCCCGTGACTCGTCGAGGTCGGTTAGGGAAAGGGGAACGCCAGGGCAGGCGGAATTTGGCGGTGGAGCCGCGGTGGCGAGGTGAGGCACGGCAATGGCGCGGCGGTGGTGGCTCGGCGTGCTGCGGCGTTGGCGAGGCACGCGAGCAAGCGGAGGCGAAATGAGGTGAGGGAGCGGGAGCAGGCGAGTCCGGGCGGGGTAAGCGCGGGGCTGCGGGGCCACAGGGCGCGTGTCGCGCGGTGTCGACGACGGCCGGCCACGCGGCGGCCGAGCTCTGCCGCGACGCCACGGCGTCGCGCGCGGGCGGGAGGGGACGACGCGGGCGCGGGCCGGGCCGCCTGCGACGCTGGGCCGAAAGTGAAGCCGGAGCCCAACAACGAAATTCCGATTTTTCTTTTTCAAAACATTTTCCAGATTTTAAATCTCTGTTTGAAATTCAAATTTGGGGATGAAAACGAGGTTTTCAGAAATTTGACCCAAAACAAAAGTTGTTCAAAATTTTATTCTCTACAACTTTCATATAGAACATTTTTCAAAATTCCCCATAGATTTTAAATTTGAGATTTAAAGCTGATTTAAAAATCAAAACTCATTTATTTGGAATAATTTTAAAACAGAATTTGAGGAGAATTTGAATCCAAATTTTGCTCCAATAATCAAGTTGATTTATTCTAGATTATTTAAAATTGTTACTTCTAAAAAGTATACCAACAATTTAACATTTATTTTAAACTTAGGGTTCCCATTTTATTTGTTTTTCAAGTTAAATTTGAAAAGGGCTACAACTCAAACAATGCTAAACATGCAATGATGTTGAATGCTTATGCTTTGAAATGATAATGCATGCTTAACACCCAGGGGTGTTACAGCCCTCCCCCCTTATAAGAATCTCGTCCCGAGATTTTGAGTTACGAACCATTTATCGTAAAAATCTTTATAAGCAGTTTGAAGATATTCTTCCGTTTCCCAAGAAGCATCGCTCTCGTCATGATGACTCCACTGAACCTTGTAGGTTGTGACCACTTTGTTCCGAGTGACTCGGTCCTTGGTATCCAGGACTCGGACTGGTTGCTCGCGATATTCCAAATCTGCCTTGATCCGAATACCCTGAGGTTGTATTCTCTCCTCTGGAACACGTAGACACTTCTTCAATTGGGATACGTGGAAGACGGGAAAGATCGAACTCATCTCTTCTGGTAACTGTAACTTATATGCCACGGGGCCCTTTTTCTCCAAGATCTGGTATGGCCCTATATATCTAGCAGATAGTTTCTTCTTGATTCCAAACCGTTTCTTCTTCATTGGGGTAACCTTTAAATAGACATAGTCACCTACTTGGAAATCCAATGGTCTTCTTCTCTTATCCGCATAACTCTTCTGACGAGACTGCGCTGCTTGCATGTTTTGTTGAATAACACGGACCTTCTTCTCTACCTCATCTACAAAATCAATTCTGTAAAACCTTCTTTCTCTGGGCTCTACCCAATTTAACGGTGTTCTGCACTTCCGGCCATACAAAGCTTCAAATGGTGCCATCTTGATACTCTCTTGGTAACTGTTGTTATAAGCAAATTCTGCCAACGGTAACCAGGATTCCCATGAACCTTTGGATGATAACACACAAGCTCTAAGCATATCTTCCAGTACTGCATTAACTCTTTCTGTCTGCCCATCAGTCTGTGGGTGGTAAGCCGTGCTACGAATCAAACTAGTGCCCAAACCTTGATGAAGATGTTTCCAAAAGTGAGAGGTAAACTGTGAACCACGATCAGACACTATTGTTTTTGGTATTCCATGCAATCGGACAATCTCAGCAATATACTTTTCTGCATATTGAGGTGGTCGGAAACTTGTTTTGACTGGCAGAAAGTGAGCCGACTTGGTAAGGCGGTCGACTATTACCCAAATAGAATCATGGCCCTTCTGTGTGGTGGGGAGACCAGTGATAAAGTCCATACTTATATCATCCCACTTCCAATCGGGTACCGACAAAGGTTGTAGAAGTCCTGCAGGTCTCATGTGAAGAGCTTTAACTCTACAACACATGTCGCATCGAGCAACGTATGCTGCAATCTCCTTTTTCATCTTAGTCCACCAATAACGGGGTCGTAAATCTTGGTACATCTTGCTACTTCCGGGGTGAATAGATAGCTTAGAACGATGGGCCTCATCCATCAACTTGTTTTTAAGCTCTCTATCCTTAGGTACTACCAGGCGATCCTTGAACCATAACACTCCTTGTTCATCCAAGCGAAAGTGTTTGGTGGGTTCTCTCTTCATCTTTTCTTTGATATGAAAGATTCCCTTATCTGTTTTCTGATCATCAATGATCTGGCTTTCCAGAGTGCAACTGATCTGAATATTATGCAACACAGCTGGATGTAACAAATTGAACCCTTCTTCAAACAACGGTTGCACATCAATAGCATGAGATTTTCTGCTCAGTGCATCCGCTACTACATTAGCCTTTCCAGGGTGATAGTGCACGTTCAGATTATAGTCCTTTATCAACTCTAACCATCTCCTCTGTCGCATGTTCAACTCAGATTGGGTAAAGATGTATTTGAGACTCTTATGATCTGTGAAGATATTACACTCATTACCCAACAGGTAGTGCCTCCAAATCTTTAGAGCATGCACCACTGCTGCGAGCTCTAAATCATGTGTAGGATAGTTAACTTCATGCTTCCTCAGCTGTCGTGATGCGTAAGCAATGACTCTTCCATTTTGCATCAGCACACATCCTAACCCATTTTTGGATGCGTCACAGAAAACATCAAATGGCTTTTCTATGTCTGGTTGGGCCAGAACAGGAGCAGTGGTCAACAACTTCCGCAAAGTACAGAAAGCTGCTTCGCACTCCTCTGTCCATACAAACTTGTGATCCTTCTGTAACAGGCTCGTCATTGGTTTGGCAATCTTCGAGAAATCTGGTATGAAGCGACGATAGTAACCGGCTAAACCAAGGAAACTGCGAACTTCGTGAACTGAAGTTGGTGACTTCCAGTCCATAACCTCTTGTACTTTACTAGGGTCTACAGAAATGCCATTTTCAGACAACACATGGCCAAGAAAAGGAACTGTCCTGAGCCAGAACTCACACTTGCTGAACTTAGCATACAGTCGATGTTCTCTGAGTCTAGTCAAGACTATCCTGAGGTGTTCTGCGTGTTCTTCTTCATTTTCTGAGTATATTAGTATGTCATCAATGAACACTATCACAAACTTGTCCAGTTCAGGCATGAAAACCGAATTCATCAGGTACATAAAGTATGCAGGAGCATTTGTCAGTCCGAAAGACATGACAAGATACTCGTACAAACCATACCTGGTCGAGAATGCAGTCTTAGGCACATCTTGCGGCCTAATCTTTATCTGATGGTACCCTGATCTCAAATCTATCTTAGAGAACACTTTGGCTTTGGACAATTGGTCAAACAAGATATCAATCCGAGGAAGAGGATACTTGTTCTTAATTGTCACTGCATTCAGTGGCCGATAGTCCACGCACATGCGTAAGGAGTTATCCTTCTTCTTTTTCACAAACAGAGCGGGGCATCCCCATTCGGACGAGCTGGGACGAATCAACCCCTTCTTTAGCAAGTCCTGAAGTTGTTTCTTAAATTCTGCCAACTCATTGGGAGGCATCCGATAAGGCCTTCTCGAGATCGGTGCTGTTCCTGGAATTAACTCAATGGCAAACTCGACATCTCGGTCTGGCGGCAGTCCAGGTAACTCCTCTGGAAACACATCTGAAAACTCACAGACCACTGGAATCTGGGCTAGCAGGGTAGTTTGGACCGCACAAGATGTGCTAGCTAGGTCTACCCTCCTAGGTAGGACCACCCGAAAGGTGCCTTCCCCATTGGGTTTCTTAAGAGAGATACTCCTTCCTCCAACATCGATTACAACTCCCATGTGATTCATCCAGTTCATACCCATGATCACATCCAAAACTAACCCTGGCATGACTATCAGATTAAGCTTATATTGCCGGTTTGATATGTTTAGGGTTACTCCCTGAACTATCTGATTAGTCAATAGATCAGCCCCAGCTGAACTAATTTTATATGCACATTCCAATTCAACTATCTTTTGCTCATGCCTTTTAACAAATGCTTGACTTACAAAGGAATGAGACGATCCGGAATCAAACAAGACTACTGCAGGATGATTGTTGATAGAAAACATACCAGCTGTCACCGGTTCTCCTTCAGGGATATCATCCATAGTGGTGTGGTGCACACGAGCTTGATACTGCGTTTGTTGTTTCTTAGGATAGGGACAATACTTTGCAAAGTGCCCAGGTTGGTTGCAGTTGAAGCACGGTCCCTTCACTTGAGCCACGGTTCCCGATGAACTGCCTTGTCCTGTCTTTGCTTGAGGCAATGCCATCTTGAACGGCTTCTGGTTTCTCTGGGATGGCTGAGCATTCTGATTCTTCCGTTGCGGTGGCCTAAACCTTGCACCGGGGGCAGGCGATCGATAAGCCGGGCGGTTGTTCACTGGGGCCCTGGACTGAGATGAACCCGACTCAAAAGCCCTCTTACGGATCTTAGAAGCGGCATAAACATTGTTGTTCTTCTCTTGCTTCAGACAGTCACTAACGAAGTCATTGAAATTAGTCCTCATGTTTGTACCCACATGTTTCATCATCTTGGGACTCAGGCCTCTCTTGAAACTAGCTATCTTCTTGGCATCAGTATTCACCATATCAGGGGCATAACGGCTCAGGTTATTGAATGCATGCAGATATTGAGTCACAGTCTTCGTGCCTTGATTTAACGCCAGAAATTCCCCAAGCTTCATCTCGGTCAGACCTGGTGGAATGTATGTTCCACGGAAGGCGTCAGTGAACTCCCTCCAAGTGATATGGGCGTGGGGAGCAAAAGTGGTGCGGTGATGCTTCCACCACATTCCTGCCGGACCTTGAAGCTGATGAGCTGCGTACTCAGTCTTCAACACTTCAGTCATCCTCAGGACACGAAACTTATCTTCCATCGTATTAATCCACTCTTCTGCATCTAAAGGCTCTGCGGCTTCCTTGAAGATCGGTGGGCGAGTATCCATGAAGTCCTTAAAACTACTGTACTGGTTTGCTTCGTGGCCACCCTAGTTTATCCCCCGACGGGTATTATCTGCGATACTGCGCAGCGCAGCTTCCATATTCTGTTGCATGCTTTCCATGTTGCGTTGGCTTCCCAGGAATTGGGCGAAAAACTGTTCTGCCGTGTAGGGTGGAGGAGGCGGTGGTGGATCACGGTCATCATTAGCAGCTGCACTGCCACCAGCCTCAGCGGCACCATACACGGTACGGCGAGTGTTCGGCATCTGCATGTTTCAGCAACAGTAATTATTAGGTGATGTTGTAGAAATTGCAACCGAATGAAAAATTATGCCGAACTGAATTCACTGGAGAGAATAAATTCATACAATAAAACAGGAGCACAATAAGTCATTCCAATTAACACAACATCACTAATTATATTACTTAAAGCACACACATCGCGTCCATACACCAAGTTGCCAGCATACATACACTGGACTTTTGACGTTCGGATATCGTCACAAACACACCCAAGATTTCCAACATTACATCAAGCTCTAGTCTTTCTACTCATTATTACATGCTCAAGTGCCAACAACGCAAAAGATCATGCAAGCGGAACCTAGTAGCTAGCGCAACAACTACTAGCCTACTCATCGTGGTCGCTGTCTAGGTCAGAGACGTTGGCGTTGCCGCCAACTGCAGCGTCGTCGTGCTCCTCAGCTGGCGCCACGGGCTCTGCAGGATCTTCGTCTACATCCAAATCCATCTCGGCTGCGCCAGGGAGGTCATAAGGGTTAAGCTGATTGTTCAGCCTATGGACCTCTTCATGCAAGTTATCATTGTACTCCTCTGCATCGGCCAACCGCTGCTCGAGCTCAAACTGTCTAACTCTCAACACATTCTCTGCGGACCAGGCTTCATTCCTCTGATAGAGCACATGAGCCAACATGCTCTCAGCATTCCTGTGGGCGGTGGTCAGTCGCTCAAGCTGCTCTCTCAGGGCACGTACATCTCCCTCAAAAACCACAGTCCTCTGAGTGGCCTGATCTCTCTGACGAGTCAACTGAGCCATCTCAGCAGTGAGCCTCTCAATCTCGGCGTCGTGATCTCTTTGAAGTTGACGGCGGTTATCACGAGCCTGACCAAGAGCATTAGAAACACGTCTCAGACTACCTTCCACTCCATCGAAGGCTCTCATTACTGCGAACATGGCACTCATAGCAGGGTTGTCACTGTTCTGTGCCTCTGCTGCGCTAATCTCCAAAGATCTGCCCCTTGCCTGCTGCCACGAGTCAGTGGAGGGGTTGCCCCTCGGAAAGACTCCAACTATAGCTGCTGCCAACTCCTGAGGAAAGCGATCCAGGATATCCCTCAGGATCCCAAAGGCTGCCCTCTCAGCGGCTTCTTCAGGGGTCCTGCCAGTTGACTCAAAACGCCAACCGGTCCACTCAGAACCATCACCACGGGGACGAACTACTGCTTCCACAGTCACCAAAAGTCCTTCGCCCAACCGCTCATTTGACCAAAAGTAGTGGGGCTCCATTCCATCAGGATAGCCTACATAACTGAGCACTCTCCACAAGAGTGTAGGCATCCCAAACTCTCCAAGAAAAGTGTGGCGCTGGCGAGTGCGCGGAGCAAGCTGATGACGGGGAGCTCTGCCGGTGGACTTGCGGGCTGTCTGCTTGGTACGTGCCATCTGTAGCAAAATTTTATTACAGGGGTGAGAACAAATTTTTAAGTTGGCATTTTTATCGAAATGAGATAAGCAACTTATAAGGGGAGGAACAATGCCATGAATGAAATGCATAACATGATGCATGCACGTTCCGTATGTCCTCACAAACTTAGAAAATCAATAACTACTAACGGAATAAACGGTGGCATACAACGATCTCTTGTAACGTAACTAATACGTGCTACTCGAAAGCGCTGTTATGTACCTGCAGAAAATCACTTCAGCCCAAACCTCACAGTATGAAAACATGCAAGAAAGCAGTAAAGTAAGTTACTCGCTCTACACGCATCCCCAGATACGAGTATAACGGTAACCACTACCCGAATCGTCGTCCTATTGACGGCATCGTCACTGCATGACGGAATTTCCCACCAATGATACCCTTATACAAACATGCGCATGGCACGTGAGTACCTCGGAATCACTGAAGCACTCCCCTAGATCGGCAGTGTATCCGACCATGCACTCACAACTCTCACTTACCAAAGCGTAGAGGTAATTGATCTATACATTACCACTCAAGTGAATGGCACTCATACAATAGCACGCCGTATGAGCGACGAAATTTAAATATGATGCAAACCCCCAAGTTAGTACTTAAATAAGCCACCTAGAGTCCTTATCGGGCATAAAGGATATGACCAATGGCACACTTTTAAGTTCAAAAGCTCATTTGAAAACACAGTTTTGTTTTTAAATACTCATGTGAACAGTAACATGCTAAACCATGCTCCGATGCCAGCTGTAACGGATCAACGTAATTATACGAAATTAAGTAAGAAAATCTCCCACCGAGGCGGTTAATTTAACAAACTTAAGCCCGTATAACTCGAGATTCCGTGAAATCACGAAGGATTTCAAACCAACCAACATACAACCAAGATCGTACTGATTTAGCAGCCACAGTTCACACGATACATAAAGTTGACCATAAGGTAAGATACATCGGAGTTCAGAAATAAAAGTTATTACAACATAGTTCAACATAAAGTAGCGGAAGCAAATAGTTTTACGCACACACCCTTAGTTCAATTACAGTGCCAGTAGATAGTCATGGTCCACAAAAGCAGTAGATAAGACAAACAGAACGACCTTTGCCCAAGGTCCTAGTTGTCACCCATCGCCGGATACAGACAGTTGGAGCAGTACCCGTAGTACATCTGACCATCTGCAACAACAATGGGAACAACGCCCTGAGTACGAGAATGTACTCAGCTAGACTTACCCGTCATAAACTAAAATAACACGACACCAAGGAGCATGCAAGGCTTTATATAGTGTACTGGCTTGACTCATTTGCGAAAGGCATAAGTTATTAGGAATAACTAAAGATCACTACTTTTAGCATCATTTTTATGATAACCTATTCATGCTAGGTAAGCACCTATTACTAAAACAATCACTTGATTAACCATTAGCATCAAAGGTTACCATCTCAGGTTTAGCATTTCCAACATTAACCACATAACCATCCGTGTTCCATCATTAACACTACGATGCCGTACCTCGAGTCAAGTGCTCACTAACCGGGAGCGACGGCGATTCAAATCGAATTCCTATCCAGCTGAAGATTTATTCCTCACACAAACCATGCTTCCCCCGTCAGGGTCGCGTAGATCACCAATGATACTTTCCAAGAAGCCGCGGGATAACAATCATGGATCGCACTACCCAGGGACCGCCCGACTGCCAGGACGCACCTTGGGCTCACTCTTCGCATCCCCGTACACCCCCTTCAACACCAGTCTGCCAACCCGAGTTTATCCTGGCTCGAAAAGTGTCACTAGCTTCGCGGTCGAAATGTACTTTATTTGGCCAGCTAAATGTGAGGCATGCGTTCAACATGACAAGAGAGACGAGCAACGATCGGTCCTTAATCGACACAGACGGAATCACTATAGTCCAGAACCCTATAAGACTCCGCCCGGTCTCCGTTTATTCACCAACACTTGGTTACTTATCAAGATTCACAAATACTGCTAACCATAGCCAGGTATTCGCCTATAACTCGCAGGTGACAGGAAAATCACCCGACTTCTATCGATCTAAGCATGGCTAAGCAATTTACTCGATCCTGACTTAATAAGGTAATGTTATTCTGGTGGACAAGGATAGTAATGCAACAACGGTTCCACTCAACTCCTATGACCTAATGCAACAATATATAATTATAAACCAGTTAATAAAGAATAACTCTTGTAAAATAGGAGACTTATAATGCTCCGGGGCTTGCCTCTTTCGAACGAGCTAGGATGGTGGTCGATGCACTCTGGCAGTTCCTCGCTTGGCTCTTCCTCCTCGGGCACCTCCTGTGCCTGGGGCTCCTGCTGGTCCGTCCAAGCTTGTTCCTCCGGTACTGCTGCCTGCGGCTCCTCCTGCGATCCTGTATGATGCAAGTGCATAAGTACATGCGAATGATGCATCGGATTATGATGGAATGATGAGGTGACATGAGATGCAGACGAGCACATGGGATGAGCAGATAGTACAAAACTTCATCTTCTACAAGGTAGTCCACGTCATCCAAGAACATGTACCCTAAGGTTTACCCAAATTGATTACACTAATTATCACACACCTGACACAAGCAAGTGACCCTAAATAACCAAACCTTACCACCCTAACTCACTCACAACATCAGCAAGACCTAGTGATGCTTCAAAGATACACCAAACATATTTTATTCTTCTTAAATTCTCATAAAGAATAATCATTTATTCCTTATTTAACTAGGGTTGTACTGCAACACCTATCTCTGGTCTAGATAAAAATCTACAAAAATTACAGTAGAGTATTCTTACCCTAACTAAGCTACCACTAAATTTTCAGGGTAAATGGAACTGTAAAACTACCTGTACAAAATGAACAAATTGTAGCCTAAATGTGAGCATGAAATTGTTTTATACTAGGAAAAGTATCAAACAATAGATTTCACATTTTTCCTAAGTTACCAACAGTAAACTAACATACTACAAAAATTATCATAAGTATGTTATATACAAATATTGCTTTCTACTAAAAATAACAAATATTAACAAATAAAGGCATTTGAACTACACTTCAAAAATTTCCCACAGAACATGCTTCACTAGCATTTTTCCTAGAAAGTACATCACTAATAAAGATTAATGCAACAAGAATCACCTTTTTCACTATATTATTTTATTTACTGCAATTTTTCTAAGATAACAGCAAATATAACCATTAAATAAAAATGTACAGTAAAGTGTCACAAAAATAATATGGGATATTTTTAAACTGTAGATCTATTCACAAGGAACATTTCAAAATTTATTTCATGATTTTTGGAGCTATAAATATTGAGATATAATTTTTGGAAGCTTTCTCAAATTTTCTGGAAATCCATTTCTTTAAAACCGAAATTTAAAACCGGACTTAAATGCTACGCGCACCCCGCTGCGACACTTGGGACCGAAATGCTGAGACAGACAGGCGGGTCCCACGGGTCAGCTGACCCCACCGGTCAGCCGGAGCCGGGTCGGGGGGGCGCTGACCGGGGATAACTCGCCGTCGGCGAAGTCGCCGGCGACGAGGTCGGTACCGGTGGACTCCCTGCAAGCATGCGAACCCAGCGAGGTGATTAACGGGGCGAGAGGAAGGGCGGAGCAGGGGCCGCGGCGGCAATGGCGGAGGCGGTGGCGCGGCTAGCCGGCGCTAGGCCGGAGCAGGCCATGGCGGAGGTCATGGACGGGTGCACGAGCTCCAGCGAGCGGAGGCGATCATGGTGCGCACGGGGAGGAGGGAAATGTGATGGCGGAAAATCGAGGTCGACGGAAGCCGCGGCGGCGGCTCACCGGCGGGGGAGAAGACGGCCAAATTCGGCCGCTTACCTTGCCGAGGTGCGCGTCCCGTGACTCGTCGAGGTCGGTTAGGGAAAGGGGAACGCCAGGGCAGGCGGAATTTGGCGGTGGAGCCGCGGTGGCGAGGTGAGGCACGGCAATGGCGCGGCGGTGGTGGCTCGGCGTGCTGCGGCGTTGGCGAGGCACGCGAGCAAGCGGAGGCGAAATGAGGTGAGGGAGCGGGAGCAGGCGAGTCCGGGCGGGGTAAGCGCGGGGCTGCGGGGCCACAGGGCGCGTGTCGCGCGGTGTCGACGACGGCCGGCCACGCGGCGGCCGAGCTCTGCCGCGACGCCACGGCGTCGCGCGCGGGCGGGAGGGGACGACGCGGGCGCGGGCCGGGCCGCCTGCGACGCTGGGCCGAAAGTGAAGCCGGAGCCCAACAACGAAATTCCGATTTTTCTTTTTCAAAACATTTTCCAGATTTTAAATCTCTGTTTGAAATTCAAATTTGGGGATGAAAACGAGGTTTTCAGAAATTTGACCCAAAACAAAAGTTGTTCAAAATTTTATTCTCTACAACTTTCATATAGAACATTTTTCAAAATTCCCCATAGATTTTAAATTTGAGATTTAAAGCTGATTTAAAAATCAAAACTCATTTATTTGGAATAATTTTAAAACAGAATTTGAGGAGAATTTGAATCCAAATTTTGCTCCAATAATCAAGTTGATTTATTCTAGATTATTTAAAATTGTTACTTCTAAAAAGTATACCAACAATTTAACATTTATTTTAAACTTAGGGTTCCCATTTTATTTGTTTTTCAAGTTAAATTTGAAAAGGGCTACAACTCAAACAATGCTAAACATGCAATGATGTTGAATGCTTATGCTTTGAAATGATAATGCATGCTAAACACCCAGGGGTGTTACAATGTCACTGTTTCTTTTATTCAAAATCCATGGCAAGGCAGGAAAACTATTCACTCGGTCCTTTTGAACACATCTGCCGCCCACTAATAGTAATTTTTTTTAATTGATCATGTTGTTTTCACAAAGCTGATGGATATCGGTTATTATCTAAAAGAACAGTATACCAGTCTATACATGTGTTTCAAACTCTGTTGGCCAACTATAATTGAGTCAGATTGCCTTTGCTTAGTGGAGGCTCTTAAAACACTTATGGACAGGTCAAGATATTTAAATATTGTGAAGGAGATTAAACATGCTACGAGGATGCTTCCCGATGGTTTAGTAAAATTGGAAGAGAGTGAAATAGAGTAGCTCACGACTTAGCTCAATTAGCAAGACGTACTTTGCATAGTGCGGTCTAGAGAGAAAACTTCCATTTTTGTATTAGTGAGCTTCTGAATCTAGAATGTAATTACCCCATTGATGAATGAATGTACTCTTTCTCTTGCAAAAAAAAAATTATCATAGATTAATTATGGAGTATATATTTTCATAATAAACCGTTTTGAAGACATAAATGTGAATAATATTTATTTTAAACTTGGTCAAACTTGAACTACTTTAACAGACACAGATATCATAATTGTTTTTTTTTTGTGAATAGGAGTGGTTCTCAATTCTACTTGGGCCACATCGCGTACACACATGGGCCGACCCGTCTGTGCCTTCCTGCGCCGTTTGCTTCCTGCCGCTGGATCAGCAACGGAGGGCATCGGGCGGAGTACGTCCCAGCAACGGAGGAGCCGGTTCCAGTCGAACCGTCTAGACGCCCGCCGCCGCACGCGCACTCCGCCGCCGGCCCTAGCCCCCTAATCGAAACCGTCCCATTCCGTCGGGGCCGGGCGGGTCCGCAATCCCTCTTCTTCTTCCTCCTCCACGCTCCCTCCCGTCTCCGCCGCGCTCGGAACTTCCAACTCCCAAGCCCAGCTGCCTGCCTAGGGTTAGGGTCGCCCCTCCGCTCCCTCCCTCGCTACGCTCGTGTCCGGCGGGGGTTTCGCCGCCGCCGGAAGAGATGTCGCGGACGCTGGTGCAGCCGGTGGGGCAGAAGCGCCTCACCAACGTGGCGGTGGTGCGGCTGCGCAAGCACGGCCAGCGCTTCGAGATCGCCTGCTTCCCCAACAAGGTGCTCTCCTGGCGCTCCCGCGTCGAGAAGGACATCGACGAGGTGCTCCAGTCCCACACCGTCTACTCCAACGTCTCCAAGGGCGTCCTCGCCAAGTCCAAGGACCTCACCAAGGCCTTCGGCACCGATGACCTCACCCAAATCTGCATCGAGGTAGGGTACCTATCCATCCCCTTTCCAACCCCCATCCAATCCACAACCCCACGTAAATGCTCCTCGTTGCTGCTTTGCTGCTTCAGATTCTGGAGAAAGGGGAGCTCCAGGTCTCCGGCAAGGAGAGGGAGGCGCAGCTCTCCAGCCAGTTCCGGGACATCGCCACCATCGTCATGGAGAAGACCATCAACCCGGAGACCCGCCGCCCCTACACCATCACCATGATCGAGCGCCTCATGCACGAGATACACTTCGCCGTCGACCCAAACCTCACCTCCAAGGAACAGGTACGTACCTCTACCTTGTTCAGAGATAATGACCACTACTGGAGTAGAACATTCTGGTGGCTGTTTGTTTATTCTCCTTTGTGCTAGAATCTGTTTCCATCATCTGTGGTGTGTACCATATTCGTTGGATATAAGTTATTAGCCTATATAATTGCTGGCATGGCCTCCTGATTCATGTACAATCACATTCAGAACCCCTTGCACGTCACCGATCATCTCTAGACTATACAATTGGAATCCATCATCATTCTATAGAAATTTTAGTGTTCAGGCCTGACAATTGGCTGGATGTAAAAAAAGATACATGACTTCCTATTTTCTATAGAATTGGTAACGCTGCGAAATTGCTAATAGGTCGGGCTACTGATTATTATTATAAGCGGTTTGTGTAGCACAATTCTATAGAAAATTTCTTGTTTAGTGTTTAGGCCTGACAATTGTCTGGCCCTAAAAAGGTAGGAGACTTCCTATTTTTTTTAATAGAATTGATGAAGCTGCGATATTGCTAATAGGTCGGGCTACGTCGAGCTAGTGACTGAGTTTGGTTGTTTAGTTCTATACAACACTGAATTCATCATCATACATACATACATACTGTAGGCGCTATTTTTTCACTAACTAGCCAGTTTTCTGTTTTTTTATACTAACTTACTAAGATTAAAACAAGGAAATGATGCTGTGAATTTGTTTCACATTTTTCTCAGTGGAGTTGCAACTTATAACCTTTATCCTTGATATATGTCCTGAACTCCTGATTTCTGGTGGTAATGTTTTCTGGTGATACTGCCTTTTAGTATTAGCAGTTTGTGTAGCACAATTCTGTATAGAATTTTCTCTTCAGTGTTTAGGCCTAACAATTGGCTGGATGCAATTTTTTTATGGAATTTCGAATGCTGCAATATTGCTAATAGGATGAGCGGCCGATTGAGTTTTTGTTTTAGGTTTACAACACTGAATTCATCATCATACACAGCATAAAGGATAGCATAGCTATGGTTTACATGGTCATTAATTTTGTACCTAACAAGCTAATACATCTTGATTTTGAATTTGTATATTTCAATGAATGATTATTGGCTGCATGTTTATATAGCATAGTAGTTAAAAACTTGACAACATTACCTGCATATAGAACATGATGATTGTTGTAAAGCTACTTTGGCTAGTTAAAGTTTCTTTATCTACGATCTTACTCTATTTTTCTTCTGTCTCTAAAAGTTATCAAGAAGCTCATAGAGCATATAGAGTTTGGACAGTTAGAGACTTGCGTCAATGCACAATCAGCATGCCACATTAGCGTATAGAGTGGGTTAGGACCCATTTGGACCTAGATTATACCCAAAGCCAAGTTCATGGACCTAGAAATAGCATTTGAGAGTAGAGGGACCTAGGTGACACCTCTTGCCAAGTTGAAGGACTGGCCATAAATTTTCCTCTTATTTATACATACATACATATATATATTGTGTTTTGTGTGGTATATGTTAGTGTGTGCATGATGCATGGATGGTTTGTGTAGTGCCGCTACCAACAGCACTAGGCTAACTACCATTGGTTGTCATGCCTGTGCATGTACTATCATTGGTGTTGTGCATGTACGGATCTGAAGATCCAATGATCCGTCTCCATCGGCCGCCATGGTAGTGCAATCACGTATCCCTTGTTGACAAAAAGGTGGCAGCAGCACTGCTGCTGTTTAATATAATTAGGATAGCGAGACTTTGATGGAATTCGCTGTGGTTGTCAAGTTGGTACTGCCTTAGTCACTTTAGTTACCGATTACCGGTCTCTCTCTCTCTCTCTCTTGGTTCTGAAGGCATGGTTCGTATAATACATAATCATTTCAGTAATACTAGGTTGAATTGCTTTTTATTTTATTTTGCAGATTAATTAGCTTGCTTGCACTCTATATTTTTTTTCGAAAATGCAGGAGAGCTGCGCATCATTATATTAAGAGAATAAAATGGGATAAGAACCCATACAACACAACACACACAAAAACCACACAACTCTACACACACACACTACACTGCTGCTGCTAGAAAACTAACGCGCCCGTGACATAAAGATTGCACTCTATTTATCATGTTGAATATTCTGAAGAGATGTCATTGGTCGATCCAAAAGGCCATGGCTATTTATTTCTGATCAAGATCTGGCTTGACAATAATCAGTGAGTTATACAATGAACCTTTTATCTATGCCATGCTTTCCAAAAGCTGTTCTACGGATTGTAAACGTCTTCTCAAATCTGGTGAACCTTAGTTATTTTTCTCAAAGATTGTCCCGAAGATTAGGAACGGATAGATCATGTGTCGACATTACTATGTTGGTTGAATATGCAATTAAACTAAGGTGGAAGTAGTCATTTGATTGATTTTCTTTGACTCAGCTTTGAAGTAGTACAACTTGGAAGCCTCCTTTTGGCCTTTTGTTGTGGTCAAATGACTACTTTCGCCTTAGTTCGATTGTAGTCCTAACTCGCTCTGAATGACTGTGGATTGACTTAAGTCTCTGCTTTGGGTATCTACTTTGTGGCACGCTGTGTAAGTTAAAGCTACTTTGGTCTTGTAGGCTCTAAAAGTTATCAAGAAGCTCACAGAGCACTTCCCCATAAAGCGTGCACCACTGAGGGTGCGGTTCACTGCACCAAAACCCAATTTTCCAGGCCTTATGGAGAAGATTGGCGAATGGAATGCTACCGTCATTTCAAAGGATGAATTGAGCACCCAGCCTTCTATTGTAAGTCTACTGGTTCTTGTTTTCTGTGGTTATTCCTACATCACATGATTGTGAATTGGTAATTTGGTATGGAATTTGTACTCAGAGTTCCCTTTTTCACTTGAGCAATTTCCAAAAAAATAGGAACAGAATGTCATAGAGGATAAAAGGTTCTTTTTTGTGTGTGTGTGGGCAGGGGCGGGGTTCAGCATACACAATGTCATAGAGAGGGTAAAAGGTTTTTGATATCATGTGTGGTCTGTATCACATAGCTTAGAGGCTTGGTCAATGATGCCTAGTCAAGTGTGTAAAAAATTTCATGGGCTCCAGTTTGTGTGGGAGGTGTCTTCTGCCTGATCGTAGGAAGAATAGGTGGATATTTAAAGTGGGAGCCTGATCGTAATACACTGTTCCTTGCATGATGAACTTAGCATTGAAGTCTACTTAGCCTATTTTAGCGTTTCTTTTTTTTTGGTGGTGCTGATTTAATCATTTGCTGAAACCAAAATTCTTCTCAGGGCTGAACCTTATTATCGTCATTGTAGTACATGTAACTGTGGATAATGGTTTACAGGTATGTGAGATCGAGCCATCTCTTTTGCACTCGTGTGAGGAGCGGTTGAAGGATGTGCAAGGGAGGGTCGAAGTGCTGTCTGTCTCAGCACACGCAGAAAGTGGCCCATCTGTGGAGCAACATGACAGTGTCGAAGTGCCACAAGCAGCTCCTGTGAAGGAACCTGATGCTGTTGCTCAGATAAGTGAGACAATGCAGAAACAGAGCATTTCTACTGAAAGCCAGGGCAATGCACAAGGCAAGCAGCAGCAGAGAAGGTGCAAGGAGTGTGATGTGTTCGTGGAGGACAAGCTATACAGAGAGCACTGCAAGAGTGGATGGCACAAGCACAACTACACGCGGCACAAGAATGGGCTCCCGCCTCTCAGCCAAGAGGAGTGCATGGTGGAGATGGAATTGGCTGACTCCAAGAAGGACCTTAAAGACTACGATTTCTGATGAGGTTACCTAGATGTTCCTCTGACATGCGATCCTATGTTCGGGCACTAATGCTGTCTGTCTAATGCTTTCCTATCACCCATCTTATCCAGGATGATTAACAAGGGGTGCACAGGGCATGAAGTTTTGTTGCCAGTCTTATTTTCCCTCTCTGAGGACACATGGTCGTTTTCTGATGCTGTATAGTGGAGCAGTGAACCTAGTTTTGTGAGATGCAAGGATTTGTTAGAATGGAATGGCTTAGTCACATCGTTGAACTGCAACCAAGTTTGGGAGTAGAACCTGGATGGCTTTGGCTTTGTATAGTAGCCGAGTGAACTTGGTCGTGGGTTCGTGGTACTTGGGTGCTCCTTGAGCGTTGGCTGTTCTGTAACGACATCCGATGCGGGCTAGAAACTTTGCTTGTTATGATGGATCAAGCTAGCTATAATACGACTTATTTGCATCCTTTCTGTTTGTTTGGTTTGTGATACTGCATCCGTTGCATTTTGTTGTTGCTACACCTGATGTGATTTGCTGTTTCGAATTGCGAAAGGAAATTTACATTGGTTGGACGTGTGCTGTAGCACTCTAGTTCTCTGGAGACGCAGCTAAATGTAAAGCGTTTGGTACGGGCCAAAGGAAAGTTTCGTACACCCTAATATCGCTGCCAATTTATTAAAAAAATATACGCAGGCGTGCAGTGTTCAATTCATATATTTATTTTATTCAAATTCAATATGAATTCAGTGACGACGATAACTGTAAACCAAACTATGTGACCTATGTCCATGCTTTAAAAGTTAGAAGAATAATAAACAAATAACAAGAGAAATTCTATTAAGGCCCCTTTTGGATCCTTGAATTGAATTCATTCTAATAAATTATAATTTAGACATATATTAATTAAGCTAACAGGATTGTATATGAAATATATTTATATACTATTGTTAGCCATGTAAGAGAGATGCTTATATTGCATTTCTATTATAGGAAAGTGAGTTGAAGAGCGTGCTATAAATTGTAAAGTAGAAACATAACATGATGATCTATACAATCAATTTTCATCTGCCACCCTATAAATTTGAGATAGACTTATACATGAAATTTGAAAAGTTGTAGAATCTCAAATTCAAGCCAAATAACCTAATCCATTAAGTAGATTCCAATTCCTCTAAAATAAAGGGATCGAAACGGCCATGAGAATATTATTTGAAAAAAGGTTATTGCGGGCTTGTCGGCATCTCTGTACTGTTCTTCATACGGTAATGCTACCATTAAGATGTCCAAAAAGCCAGATGCCTCACTCCACTCACTGCCACATGCGCTGCTCGTCTAAAAAGAAAAAAAAAATCAAAATCTCCACGGAAGCTCGTCTCCCCACTCCGCGCTCGTGCGTCGCAGCTTCATGGCGCCGTGTAGCTGTCCGACCGTCCCAATCCCCCGCGCTGCCACCCCCATCCCCCGCGGCACCCCCATCCCCGTGGCACCTCCATCTCCCGCGAAGAAGAATCCTCTGCGCGAGGTACGCTGCCAGTCGCCCCACCGGCTGCAGCTGCCACTAGACCTGATCGCTGACGCCTTGCCCTATGCCTCCAAGCTCCATGCGCATGCTTGGCGAGTGCAGCGACACCTCCACCCCCGCGCGCGCTGCCGTTGTCCGTCCTTCGTCGCACCTAGGCCAGGCGGCTAGAAGATGGGGCGTCACTGGCTAGGCCCAGGCCAGGCGCAGGCGCAAATAGCTGCTGCCAGGCTGCGCCACCATCCTCAGTTGCTGGCTAGGCGGAACTGGCTGTCTCCTGCTCTACGCTGCGTTGTACGGAAGAAGGGTGAAAACGCACGTTGCAAGCGTCTGTTTCAAGTGTTTCAAGTCATACGGATGTTGCAAAAGTAGATCGGGACGTTGCACATGTTGCAATGGTTATACACATATGTTGCAAGCAAAGTTTCATGTTTTTTCCTAACGTATATGTTGCAAGTGTATTTATCTAGATGTTGCATATATTTTCACACATATGATGCAAGTGTTTTATCTTCATGTTGAGTATGTTTACAAAGATTTATGTTTACAATAGTTTCAAGTGTTTTTCAGATGTTTTTGCAAGTGTTTTAGACGCATGTTTCAAATGTTTCATTTGTCTTCAGACGTATGTTGCAATTGTTGCATCGTGATGTCTCAAAACTAGATTTGCATCTCGCTTCTCGCCTTTCTACTGTCTCGCCTCGGTGTTAGGCGCGAGAAGATAGAGGAGGTCCCCACGGGCGCTGCCGGGCCCCACATGCTTATGGGCGGGCGCAATAGGCAAAACGTAAGTCGGTAGGCACAGGACTCGAGATGGGGAGGGGAGGGTAGCGGTGCGGGCATACGAACGGGACCTAGCGTCTGAACGGCCGAGTGCTAGCCACGCCCTTCTTTATACTATCTATTACACCTAAAAAAAATAACCAGTGTCATGGTCGGATGCCCCACAAGATCGCTCCGCTCGCCTGCCTTGCACCCCTCGCGGCATCGCTCCTACCGAAAGCGTGTCCGAACTCCGAAGCCCAAAGGGAATCGCCCGCAAAACGAAGCAAGCGTGGAGACCACAGACTTCTCATTGGCTTGGGACCGTGGAAAGTGAGAGTGCACCGGCTCGCTCAGTCTGCAGTCTGCACACCGGCGTGACGGCGCCGCACGCCGCAGCCATGGAGGCAGTGGGTGACAGTGACGCAACCATCCAGGGCCACGGTGGCGGCAAGCTCAGTCCTGGTTGGCCATACAAGGCGTTCATGGCACGTGAATTCGTGATCTAATTCGGCAAGGAGCAGATGGCAAGAATAGTAAAAAGTGGAGGGTTCCAGGTGAAAAAATACAAAGAAATATAAACAACAAATGAATAGTAAAAGTTCATCTTAAGATTTACATAGACTCCCGGGTTCCTAATAAAAAGTGTTTTGTTAGCTTCTTGCCTTTTCCCAAACAATGCATAAATTGACTTAAACTTATAAAATCTATATAAAATCAAAATCAGATCCAAAAATTACAATTCAAATTTTGTTAAGTTCACCAAGAATGTAACCGTGTCATTTATATGAAAAGACCAAGGACATGTGCAACTCATAGACAGTCTGCTCCAAAGTCAATATGAAAAGCCTCAAAATTTTCCTCCAAAGTCAGGAATATAAATGTGCGTGTGCGGATCGGAAGAGGCTTGATGTTAAGGCCGTACTCAATCTGGAACAAAAAATTAGCATACACGTGAATTATTTTGAATACAATCAAAAAGCCTAAATGCATTTGGAAATAGTTTAGGTTCCCAATGCGAAATCATTTAAATTTTTCTGAAAAATAATCAAATCCTTTGTGGGATGAGAATTCGTGAACACCGTGCAACTGAAGGAAAAAAAATCGTCGGAGCTAAAGCCGAATTTTTTTGAAATAATATTATTTTAATAATTAATTGTAGATTTATAAGCTATAATAATAAAATTGCAGATTTAGGTGTCAATTGGCGAACTAGAAGCTGATAATAATCTAATCGGCGATAGAGTAAACAACATTTCAGGGGCCCATATCTCCCCACTCACGTGGTTTTAGTGGACGGATGTGTTTTTCTTTCTTTTTCTATAGTTAATTATTTATTGATAGTTAGATAAAGAAATAGTATATATTTTAGGCACATATTTAATACATATAAGTATTTACGTATTCAGAAGATGTAGAATCATAGTTGCTTAGTTAGGAAAAATTACTTTATTTGTTCGATAATTTGCTATAGGACACTCTTTAATGGCGGTATTTGCTGATGAACATTGCTCAATGTTGTCTTTGCTAAAAATTTTAAACCATAAATTTAAAATGATTTTAATTTTTAGGTTATTTTAGGTCTAAACAACTTACTCGTAAACTTAAATATAGAATTATAGAAGAAAGTACTCCATCAGTCCTAAAATAAGTGATTCTCATTTCTCAGGAAGTCAAACTTTTTTAATTATACATCTGAGTATTGTAATAGATATACAAATTATAATTTTACAAAAGGGTATGTCACATAAAAAAATTACGTCTATTTCTAATAAAGGTTTATGTGTAATATTAAAATCTTTTAGACGTGCACGCATGCTCATTCTTATAAATGCATGCATGCACACCTTAGCCTTACGAGCACTTGCGAGAGTGATGAGTTGATCAGTAAGGGCCTAAGGGGGCGTTTGTTTGCCTAGTCCAGATGGGCCATTGAGCCTAGGGGTGCAACTCAGGCTGTTTGTTTGCTTGGACCAACCCACGAGTTAGACCGACACGCCCCTCAAAGCACCCCTGGCCCTGGCCCTGGCCCTGGAGAAACAAAAAATTCTTTTTGTTCTTGCCGGGCTTGGATGTAGCGGGCACATCGTGTGCGAGCAGCGACGTTCTCGTCACCTCCCTTTTCTTTACCGTAAAAGCCTCCCCGCCGCCGCCAACCCCATCGTTGAGTGCACGCAGGCTCCAGCTCGGCGCAACGACTTCCCCTTCCTCTCTGACAACTCTTCAGCGACCTCTGACCACAGGCTGGCTCATTCTCATCTAGGGAAACAAACATGGCTGGTTGCACCACCACAGGCTGGATCACAAGATGCAGCCTTACTAAACACAATAGAACCGATAACTTTGATTAATATCAAATCTAGCAAGAGATCAAATGATCGATGTAGCCTACCGAAGAACTCGCCGAGAATTACGTTACTCCTACTCCCAGTGTGATGGCGTGAAGCTGGAAAAATAGATTGTGTATTGATCGAGAGATGAAAAATGTTACAATAGCCAAGGTCTATATTTGTACCCTGGGCCGATACAGAGTCCTAGACAATATGACTAGACAATTCCTGAGTAAAAAGAAAATAATCTAATTTGAACTCCATGATTTCCTTTCTGGCAGAGTCCAATTCTGTTACGCTTGAGCCGATACCGCTGGCGTCATGACTTTCACGATCCATTCCAAAATTTTGGTGTAAACAAAAACAAAAACAAAACATCCTGAGTACGCCGAAACTTGTGTCACACAACCGTTACGAATTTACCATGCTTTAAGTTTCAACGTATCATCCTTGATTTAAAAATAATATATAGAATCATATTAGAATAGCGTACCCATGGAATAAGCCTCTTAGGATTTAGATTAGTGGTAACTAGAAAGACAGCGCAGCGTTGTCGCGCGACTTTGTTAGTAGGCCATCCTCTTGTGGTCACCGTTGTTACTCTTGTATTTTGATTCTGAGTCTCGCCAGTATGAAATGCTTTGAATTTAAATTTTTGTTGTGTAGGAAAACTTTAGGTTTTGAAATTCTAAGCAATTTTTTGTATTTAAAATTTTTTTGGCGTAAAGACGTTTTGGTGTTCGAACCACAAGTACAATGGATGCTATGTAAATATTTATGTGGATGAATTGTAAAAGCGATCTGAATTTGGAATTTTACTCTTTAATAAAGCTGTAGGTTTTGAAATTATGAACAACTTTTGTATTGAACACTTTTTTATTTGAAAACGTTTCGGTGTCCAAATTGTGGGTACAATGGATCACATGTAAACATTTATGCAAACGAATTGTGAAAACGTTTTGAATTTTAAAATTTGCTCTATAATAAAGTTGTAGTTTTTAAATTTTTGATCAAATTTTATATTGAACAACTTTTGATTTGAACGCGTTTTTGTGCTCAAATTGTAGGTATAATGTTGCTCGTGTAAAAGAACTGGTTGTGGTTTGGTTTAAATTAAAATCCAAGGGTTTATCTAAAAAACCTGAGAGAGGAACAGGACCGTGGGTTAATTTATTGAAAACTTAAGGGTTTCTTTGCAAATTTTTCAGAACCGTGGATGTTGAACTACGGGTTGATTTAGGAAAAGTTTTGGATTTTTTCGCAAAAAAGTCTGAGAGATGAGGCCAGACTGCGAGTTTATTTCGTTAAATATGGAGGATTTTTTTGTAAAATGACCAAAGCTCGCCCGATCCGACGACTGGGAAGAGCAGGCGACGTGGCCTAGCTGAGGGGCCAGGATCTCCACTGCAGATTCGTGTTTAGAAGATAGGATAAATAAGTCGGTGTGCAAATTGATTTAGACGAGCTGCAAAAAAAAACAAAAGGAAAGTCCATTCAAAAGGCGGAAGGGAAGGTGATGAAGCCCTGTCAATCGCCGAGGAGAGTCTACCAACTTCTCGGCCAGCGAGTAGCCGATAGGTACCTATCGGCAGCTCAGCGGCCGACAGGGTACTAGATTGCAATTTCTTAAAAGTATCATCTAAATTTATAATTATTTATTTAAATAATATTATATAAAAAAATTCGCTAAAGCCCGCCAAGAGAAAACGGGCAATCGGACTGGAGCCTTCCGTAGTATGGATCCCCAGCACCACCACCGCTCGCCGGAATACAGCTCCCTCCTCCTCGCCGGCCCGCGCCTGGGCCCTCTGAAGCAAGCCCACGCGCGGCTCCTCGTCTCCGGCCACGCCCGTTCCTTGCCGCTCACCACCAAGCTAGCCACGCTGGCGGTCGCGGCGGGCGCCGCCTCCTACGCCCGTCTCCTCGCCGCCTCCCACCCGGCACCCGACTCCTTCCTCTTCTGCTCCCTCACGCGCGCCGCCGCGCGCCGGGGCCTCCCCGCCGCCGCCCTCGCCTTCTACCGCTGCCTCCTCGCCGCCGCCCTCCCTTTCTCCAGCTTCGCCTTCACCGCCGTCGCCAAGGCCTGCGCCGACCTGTCCGCGCTCCGCGCCGGCATGGGCGTCCACGCCCACGCCATCCTCCTCGGGTTCGGCTCCGACCGGTTCGTGCAGACGGCGCTCGTCGTGCTGTACTCCAAGTGCGGCAAGCTGGATGTCGCGCGCAAGCTGTTCGACGCGATTCGTGACCGGAGCGTGGTCGCTTGGAACGCGATGATTTCAGGGTACGAGCAGAACGGGCTCGCTGGTCGGGCGATTCAGGTGTATAGGGAGATGCAGATGGCCGGGGAGGCTCCTGATTCCGCGACGTTTGTGGCCACGCTCTCTGCCTGTGCGCAGGCTGGCGCTCTGGACTTGGGACGTGAAGTGGAGAGGCTCATTGTCTCTGAAAGGATGGAGATGAATGTGGTTCTTGGTGCTGCGCTTGTGAACATGTACGCCAGGTGTGGGCTTGTGAACAAGGCTCGTGAGTGGTTCGACGTGCTCCAGGAACGCAATGTGGTTACGTGGACCTCCATGATCACAGGATATGGCATGCACGGACATGGCGGTGAGGCAGTCAAACTGTTCAATCTGATGAGACAGCAAGGGCCACCACCCAATGATGTCACTTTTGTTGCGGTTCTATCTGCGTGCGCGCATGCTGGGTTGGTCAGTGAGGGTCGGGATGCTTTTGCTTCGATGAAGAGTGTCTACGGATTGGTCCCTCGTGCTGAGCACTATTGCTCTATGGTTGATATGTATGGAAGGGCAGGACTTCTTGATGATGCAATGCAGTTTATACACGACTCTATACCTGGAGAGCCTGGACCTGAGGTTTGGACAGCTATGCTTGGTGCATGCAAGATGCACAAGAATTTCAATCTTGGAGTGGACGTTGCTGAGCGATTGATTGCCCTCGAACCTGAGAATCCATCTCACCGTGTGCTGCTTTCTAATATATACGCTTTATCTGGTAAAATGAACCATGTCGAGAAGGTGAGGAATACAATGATCAAGAGAAGACTGAAGAAGCCAATAGGATATAGCTTGATTGAGATTGCTGGTGTTGCTCATTTATTTCGCATGGGTGAGAAGTCTCACCCCAAAACTCCAGAGATTTACCAGTATCTGGAGAAACTGATCCATAGGATTACTGATGCTGGTTACGCACCTGAAACTGACTCAGTGCTGCACGAGTTGGAAGAAGAGGAAAGGGAGTTTGCATTAAGATACCATGGTGAAAAACTGGCCGTAGCCTTTGGACTCATGATGACCTTTGGGTGCACCACTCCAATCAGGATAATAAAAAACCTGCGTATATGTGGGGATTGTCATCTAGCTATCAAATATATGTCAGCCGTGGAGAATCGAGAGATAATTGTCAGAGATATGCACCGGTTTCACCATTTCAAAGCTGGAAAGTGTTCCTGTCAGGAATATTGGTGACGAGCCCTCCTCCATCGTAAGCTAAAATTTGCAGTTATGATTACAGTATTGAGTTTCGATGTATATGGATGATGCGTTACAGCTGACAATTATCAAGAACCATTATAAGCTATATAAGGCATGTGGTTTTCAAAGTGTTTGAAAGTTTTTAGTTAGTCAATTTTTTTCCCACAGGTTATGGCCTACAGTAATACATGTATCGATAATAATCCTTGGTAGTAGTCATGTTGGTGGTAATACTTTATATGCAGAGGATGCCGATGACTTGTAATGCTTCAGCCTAAACTTTTCCCCATAATAACTTGTCATTTTGTTGTTTCTAGCAGTAGTAAAGTTAAATTACAGTACTAATCTCTGGCTACATATGTTCTACAGCGTTTCCATTTTTATGAAGTCCCCTCCCTCCCCTTGTAACCCCGAACCGACCGATCTTTGTATTCAGTCTTAGCGTATTGTTTTGCAGATGATGTGAAGTTCTTGGTTGTTTTGCAGTCGAAGTGATTACCGATATGCAGGCTGATAAAAGTTTCTTGGTTGTTTTGCAGTCTGCAGTGGTCAAAGTGATTACCAATATGCAGGCTGATAAAAGTTTCTACTGATGGAGTACCATTTCTTATTTCTGCTAGTGTTGAACTTGCTAAAATGCTGGTAAGACTATACTTTGTCCTTTTACAGGAAAATATTCTTTACAGCTGTTTGTACAGTGTCATCCTCAAAAGTGATAGGCTGCATAGTGACTTTATGCTGGCAAATGCTGATGCAGAAATTGATTATTTTCTGCAGCCCTATTGAAGATCCATCACCAGTGGCTACTGCTAGAAGAATCTCAAATATTTAAGTCAACATTTGGAAGGCTTGCTTTCGTACAAAGCAACAATTGATCTTATAACTTTGTCTAAATAATGGCTGAAGCAACAACTCAAGCTTGTGTAGAAGCCCTGGGATGTAGGAGAGAAGGTTTTCCACAAACCTACCTGGGGTTGCCACTTTCAACACACAAGTTGCCAATTTCAGCATACACACCATATATTCAGAAGTCTGACAGATTTCTGGCAAACTGGCAAGCTCATCTACTGAATACAATGGGGCGTGTGGTCTTGGTGAATGCAATCATGGACAGCCAGCTGGTGTATTTCATGAGCTCCTTGCCGCTGCCACCATCAGTTATCCACCAACTAGACAAAAGACGGCGAGGTTTTATGTGGTCAGGATCTGAAAATGGCAATTTTTCATCAGCTAGATGCCTTTCTGCAACTCAAAGGAGCTCGGCGGCCTGGGAATCAAGGATATTGGAACACAGAATATTTGCCTGCTACTCAAGCTCATGCACAAACTTCACTTCGCAGAATCATCAGCATGGGCACAATGGGTCTCAAGTCGAGCATGTCTAGCTTCCCTGAGAGGGGATCTCCACGGTGAACACTGGGAAGTGTTGGAAGAAGTGAATTCATTACTTTGGCTAACCCTAGAAGGGTAGCTATATAGTCTCCATACATGGGCCACATGGGCCTTAGCCTCATGGGCCTACATATACTCCAACACCCCCCCGCAGTCTGAACTACCGTCGCAGCGGAGTTCGAGGCTGAAACAAGAAAGAACACACACAACCCCCCCACAGACGCAACTAGCCACTGGTGATGTTGAGGCTGGAGCGAAACTCGGCGAAGGTCGAGGACGGGAGGCCTTTGGTGAAGATGTCCGCGAACTGGGAGGTCGTCGGGACATGAAGGACCCGCACCTCGCCCATGGCCACCCGATCACGGACAAAGTGGAGGTCGATCTCGACATGCTTCGTCCGCTGGTGCTGGATGGGGTTGGTGGAGAGGTAGACCGCACTGACGTTGTCGCAGTAGATCAGTGTGCTCCTGGAGGGTGGAGTGTGCAACTCGGCAAGCAGCTGCCTGAGCCAGGCGGCCTCCGCCACGCCGTTAGCAACGGCGCGGTACTCCGCCTCGGCGCTGGACCGGGAGACCACCGGCTGGCGCTTGGACGACCACGACACCAGGTTGCCGCCCAGGAAGACGGCGTAGCCGGAGGTGGAGCGGCGAGTATCTGGGCACCCGGCCCAGTCAGCGTCGGTGTAGACGACGAGGTCGGTGGAGGAGGTCCGGTGGAGGAGGAGGCCGTAGTCGAGCGTGCCCCGGAGGTAGCGGAGGAGGCGCTTGAGAGCCGTGAGGTGAGGCTCCCGGGGGTCATGCATATGTAGGCAGACCTGCTGAACTGCATAGGTGATGTCCGGCCGGGTGAAGGTGAGGTACTGAAGTGCCCCGGCGAGACTCCTGTACGCAGTGGGATCGGCCACCGGTGGTCCCTCAGCCTCAGACAACTTGCCCTGAGTGTCGACCGGAGTGGAGCAGGGGTTGCAGTCAGTCATCCCAGCCCGCTCCAGGATGTCCCGAGTGTACTGCCGCTGGTGAAGTAGGAGGCCGGTGGGACGGTGCTCAACAGTGACACCGAGGAAGTGGTGGAGCTCACCCAGATCCTTCATCGCGAACTCCTGCTGGAGAGCAGTGATGATCCGGCGGAGAAGTGACTCACTGGAGGCGGTGAGAACAATGTCATCAACATAGAGCAGCAAGTATGCAGTGTCGGCTCCACGGTGGTAGACGAACAGGGACGTATCAGACTTGGCCTCCATGAACCCCAGGGTCAGCAAGAAAGCGGCGAACCGGTGGTTCCACGCCCGAGGTGCCTGCTTGAGGCCGTAGAGGGACCGGTTGAGCCGGCAGACCATGTCAGGACGGGTGGTGTCGACGAACCCCGCCGGCTGACTGCAGTACACCGTCTCGGTAAGAAGGCCGTGGAGGAAGGCGTTCTTGACGTCCAGCTGGTGGACGGGCCAAGACCGAGCAAGCGCCAGTGATAGCACGGTACGGACGGTGGCCGGCTTGACCACCGGGCTGAAGGTCTCATCGTAGTCGACGCCAGGGCGCTGAGTGAAACCCCGGAGGACCCACCGAGCCTTGTAGCGCTCGAGAGAGCCGTCGGCCCGGCGCTTGTGGGTCCAAATCCACTTGCCGGTGACGACATTGGAGCCCGGCGGCCGGGGCACCAATTCCCACGTCTGGTTGGCGAGTAGCGCGGCGTACTCCTCTTCCATCGCGCGGCGCCAGTGAGGGTCCAACAGGGCGTCGCGGACGGAAGAGGGTACCGGAGAGACCACCGCGTCGCCGGTCGTAGCCTCGAGGGCACGAGGCGGCAGTGTGCCAGCCGCGTGTCGTGTCACCATCGGGTGAACATGCCGCGGGTGTCGGTGAAGCAGCGGCGGGTGGTAGACCGGCGGGGCACCACGAGCCGGCGGGGACTGCGGCGGTGGTGTCGGCGTCCCCGGTGGAGAAGGGAGCGCGAGGGGCGGCGGCCGCGGCCTGCGTTGGTACACCCGTACCGGCGCGGCGAACCTCGACGGAGGTGCCGGGGCAGGTGCCGGGACGGGATCCGTCGACGGAGGTGCCGGGGCAGGTGCCGGGACGGGATCCGACGTCAGCGACCGACACGACCCCCCCGGGGCAGAAGCGGGGGACGAAGGCCCCGGGTCTGCACCAACCGGAGAGGACGGGGCCGCGCCCGAGGACGATGGGCCCGGACCCGCCGGGAATCCGGGACCGGGGGCCGGCCCGGTGCGCAGCGAAGCGGTACCTGCAGGAGGCCACGAAAAAGGTGGCTGGACCACCGGGTCAGTGGGAAACAGGGAGGGAGGGTCAGGTACCGGAGGGGTGGTAGTGCTGGAAAAGGGAAAAACGGACTCATCGAACACCACATGGCGAGAGATGAGAACCCGTCGGGAGGTAAGGTCAAAGCACCGGTATCCCTTGTGATCCGGGGAGTACCCGAGGAAGACACAGAGCGTGGAGCGAGGGCCCAGCTTGTGGGAAGAAGTGGCAGCGGTGTTGGGGTAACACGCACACCCAAACACGCGGAGGTGATCGTACCGAGGCGGGGTACCGAAGAGGGCGTGGTGAGGAGTGGGAGCGGGGCAGGCCGTGGAAGGAAGGCGGTTCAGAAGATAGGTGGAGGTGTGCAGGCCCTCAGCCCAGAAGCGAGCGGGAAGAGAGGCCTGAAACAGAAGGGTACGCACGGTGTCGTTGGTGGTGCGAATCATCCGCTCAGCCTTGCCATTCTGGGAAGAGGTGTACGGACAAGACATGCGGAGCTGAACACCGTGAGAGAGAAAGAAGGCACGGGAGGTGGAGTTATCGAACTCACGACCATTGTCACACTGGACGGCCTTGATGGTGAGGCCGAACTGTGTAGACACCCAAGCGAAGAAGTGGAGAATGGCGGGGAAAGCGTCAGACTTTGCACGAAGAGGAAAAGTCCAGGAGTAATGAGAGAAATCATCAAGTAGCACAAGATAGAACTTGTAGCCAGAAACGCTGATGACAGGAGAGGTCCAGAGGTCGCAATGTATAAGATCAAAGATGTGAGCCGTCTGGGAAGAAGAACTATGGAAGGGAAGACGGACATGACGGCCCAGCTGACACGCATGACACAAAGGCTCATCGTGAGTCCGAGGACACCGAATGTCAGAACTACGACTGAGCTGCATCAGGGCTTCACGACCAGGATGGCCGAGTCGCCGATGCCAAGTAGTGGAGGAAGTAGTGGTGGCGAAAGCAGCTGACAATGGGGTCGGCGAGGAAGACGAAGGAGACGGTGGGAAGCGAAGGGTGTAAAGGGGACCCGTGCTGTCACACCGAAGCAGAGGACGGCGGGAAGCCAAATCTCTGACAGTGAGACCGGAAGAGTCAAACTCCACAGAACAGGAATTGTCAGCAGTAAATCGACGAATAGAAAGAAGGTTATGAACCATAGAAGGTGCCACAAGAACATCAGGAAGACGAAAAGAGCCATGAGCGCCGGCGGCACCCACGGACGTGACAGGAAGACAAGACCCATTAGCGACCATGATGGACGAAGGGTGATAGGAAGAAGGAAGGTGAACGGAAGAGAGAATAGTGGGGTCAGGAGTGGTGTGGTAGGTGGCACCCGAATCGGCGATCCACTGTGGGCCGGCACCAGGAGTTTGCGGGGCCAGCGTGCTGAAGGAGTGTGCCAAAGCCGCCGAGTCCCAAACGGGCGGTGGAAACCCGGGAGAGGCCGTGGCGAGCATGGCAGCGGCCGGCAGGCGAGGCTCACCACCGGGAGCCTGGAAGGGCCATGACGGGTCGTGGAACCCAGAACCCCCACCACGTCCCCGTCCGCGACGACGGCGTCCGCCACGCCCCCCTCCACCCCCGCTCGGCCCGGGTGGAGGAGAATCCACAAGAAACGACGGCGGCGTAGGGGCCGGATGTGGTGCCCAGGCCTGGCCAGTGCCCGCGCCAGAGGCGAGCGGCGCGAGTGAGTGGCCCGCGCCGGTGAGCAGCGCTGGAGGGTGGCCGGGCCATGTCGGGGCCATGCCAAGGGCGGCCGGAGCCCGGGAAGGAGATGTGGTCGGGGCGGCCGGGAAAGGCGCAGTCGCGGGGGCACTGCCGGCAGCGAAAGCAAGGGCCTGCTGTGCCCATGTCGCGGGAAGGAGGGGCGCGGAGGCGGATGGGGTGGGCGAAGGCAGCAGCGCGGGTGAGTGGGTCGCACCAGCAAAGGGAAGGGCGGTCCCGACGGTCACACCGGACGCAAAGCAGCAGCCAGCCTGCAGGCCAGGGGTCGGCCATGCGGCGGGAGAAGAGGGAGGAGCAGCAGCCGGCAGGGGCCCGATGGCCGCGTCACCCGTGCCTGAGGCGTACTGTCCAGCGGAAGAAGAAGCAGCGGCACCCTGGGGCGCTGCTGGAGGAGCGGTGGCCGCACTTGTAGGGGTGGCAGAGAGTTGGGCAGCAGAGGAGATGGTGGCGCCCAGGGCCAGCCCACTCCCTGGCGGCTGGAGCAGGGGCTGGCCACCCGCTCCAGGGAGGGGCGGCGGCCAGGCGGCCTGGGAATCAGCAGTAGGAGGGAGGGGGCGGGAGGAAGAAGCCGCAGCGGCGGCAAGAAGAAGGGCAGCGGCCCTGGAGGCAGCGCCTGGAGGGAGGGGGCGGGAAGAAGAAACTGCAGCGGCGGCAGCAGCTCCAGGAAGAGGGCCGGCTGCAGCTGCTGGAGGCAGAGCAGCAGCGCCCGCAGAGGCTGCCGCCCCTGGCAGAGCAGCAGCGGCTGTAGGAGTGGTGGGATGCCCGCCGGCCAGAGAAGAGCCGCCAGCAGGCAGGGGGTGGCCGGCGGCCAGGTGCTGGCCGGCGGGGAGGTGGTGGCCGGCGGCCAGGGGCTGGCCGGCGGGGAGAAAGGGGCCGGCGGCCAGGTGCTGGCCGGCGGGGAGGGGGGCGGCCAGGGGAGGGCCGCCGGGTCTGGGCGGGTGGGAAGCAGCAGCGCTGCTGGGAGAAGTTGCAGCGGCAGCACCAGCCAGGAGTTGGACCCAGGTGGGAGAGGAAGAGGAGGGGAAGAGGGAAGGGGGAAGGGGAGGGCCGCCAGCCATGGTGGCTGGGCCGGCGGGCAGCACCACCAGGGGCTGGGCGGCGGCTGGGAGGCAGGGGAAGAGGAAAACTAACCCTAGGCTCTGATTACCATGTTGGAAGAAGTGAATTCATTACTTTGGCTAACCCTAGAAGGGTAGCTATATAGTCTCCATACATGGGCCACATGGGCCTTAGCCTCATGGGCCTACATATACTCCAACAGGAAGTGCTGCGCTCCATTCTGCCATTGTATCAAGCCATCACAACTGTAACCATTGGGGATGGTAGAAATACATCCTTCTGAATGGATGTCTGGCTCGAGATGATACGTTGGCAGACCGCTTCCCAGTCTTGTTCACTCACAGCAAACATAAGGAGGTTTCGGTGCAGGAGACCAGAGATGCAGGACTTCCAAGGATGCTGGTGCTGTGACTGACAAATGCGGCATCTGAACAGCTACAGTCCCTACAATACTTGCTAGCACAGGTCACTTACACATGCCAACCTGATCGCCGGCTCTCCCCCTTCATCGCTACAGATGGAAAACTGGACACTGCTAGCATATACAAGCTGCTGAAGGCACAAGGACAGGCTTCTGATGAAAAATCAAACTTCATCTGGAAGAGTGCAACCCCACCAAGTTCAGTTCTTCATGTGGTTGTTATGCCAGAAATGGATTCAGTGCCGATCCAATCTACAGAAGAAGGGAATTGTGCCTCATGCATTATGTGAAGTTTGTAATGAAGCCGATGAAACCCCTGAACATATTATCAATGGCTGTGGAATCGCTAAAGAGTTCTGGGCTGCACTTGGAGTTGTCATGCTACGTGGACATGATCTGTCCGAACTGCACAAGTTTGATCGGCCAAGCAGTATTCCTCAACAATATTTTGAGACACTAGTGGCACTAGCATGCTGGCAGTTATGGAAGACAAGGAATGCAGTTATTTTCAGAAATGAGAGGCCTTCACTGCATCAACTTTTGGGCTCGAGTTGAAGTGAGGTAGAGCAATGGCGAGTAAGGTTTCCAAGGAAACGGAGAACAGTGGTGGATCACTGGTGCATGCTCTTTCAAACAGCAATGGCTCAAACTCCATGAGACAGCTGCCAAGATAGAAACAAACTTACTATTTTTGTGTTTTTTCTTGCCACTGAAACCGGCACAACGGTTGTTGGAATTGTAAAAATACAGTTTTTTGCAGTTTGATACTGATCAGTACTTGTTATCTCTTATCCAGGTAATACTGTTCATTTGCACTGTTGTTTCTACATATATTTTGTACCTATATGCTCTGGTCTTGATCAGAGTTGGATTAATTCTTGTAATCAATTTGCATTATCTTCTATGTTTTTATGTTATTATTTTATATGACTTTATTATCCTATATTACACAGTTGTACATATTCTGTACCTATATGCTCTGACTGCTATTTTTGACGTGGTATCAGCTATGAATACTTTGTGTTCGCAACATTTCATTTCTGTTTCTAGGTATTAGGGTCCAAACCTAAGGAGCTTTTTGATCTTTTAAGTCTAAACTCTCTAATATGGCCCTGTCTGAGCTCAAAGGTTTGACACAGTTTGCATTGGGTTGAATTCGTGCCCAGTGCTGGAAGTAGTCGTCGTTTATTTTTTTTCAGTTTGTGGCTGGCTTTCTACTGCTTTGATTGGGTATTTTACCCGGATCTTTATTCTTAATGCAATTATTTGCAGTTCTCTCATGCACTTGAGAAAACTTTGTGATGCTATTCTAATTCGCTGTTACAATTTCACTAAGGCTGAACTATATACTGCTCTAATCATTGTAGGTCATTTGCTTTTTTTCCTGTTAGCCTGTATTACTGGTCCTTACTAAGACTCCACATTTTTTTTAATCAGAATGGCTTTGACGCATCTGCTGCATTCTGACTTAAATATTTATGATATGATGGAGCTGATAGTTAGCGCTCATTATCTTGAAAATAGTAAACTTTTGCCAACTATCCAGACAACAATCCCAACTATAGGAGCAATCATATCTGTTCTTTTGATGTCACATTGAAGTTTTTTTTTTTTTGATAGGATGTCACATTGAAGCTAAGATAGTAAAGTTTGGCAACTAGAAAGTGATAGGAGGATACGCGATCTCTGGCAGGGCCTACCTGGGCAACTCGATAAAGCAAATTGATCTCTAACTGCATAATAGCACAAGATGAAAAATATTTTATTGGCCATCTGTTGATTATCGGTTTTAACTACTTAAAAGTAATTCCTTTTTTTGTGACTACTTAAAAGTAATTTCTGATAATCATATAAATGAACTGAAATATCTGCAATGACTGCTGCTCCCCTTAGGGCTTTATGTGTACAATTGCTATGTTTCAAAGGTATGTGCTATCTGACTGACTATTCTTGTTCAGACTGATGCTGCCGAATGAGCATTTAACATCAAGAGAACCGCAGGGGCTCCTGGCCATTGGGAGACATATATTATTCGTGTGTTTTATGGCCCATGTAAAATATTTGAAATATTCAAACATCTTAGCATTCATTCTAGAGATTTTGCTTCGAGGAGGCCTTATGTTCCTTGCTCTATTTTGTGGCAAATACTGGGTTAGAACATGGTTGTCTACGCGCGCCATGCGTGCGCAAATCACTAGTACCATATGGGCTCCACCAACATGGAGCTCACGCTGAGCTAGAGCCTGAGGTTCAGGTCTATCTTGCAACTCTGCGCCTCCTCCTCCTGCGTCGGCACTTCAGGGTCGCCGCTGGCGGCAGCGCCACTGTCGACGGCGCCGGACCACCGGAGCCCAGCGATCCCGGAGTCGAGGACGGCTGGGGCAGGGGCTCTCGACGAGGAGCCGTAGCCGTGAGGCGTGTATACTGGGCGGTCGGCACCGGCGTGGCGGGTGAGCCCCGCCATAGACGGCTGCGCCTGCGCATGCGCGGCCCACCCGTGGTGCATGCCGTAGAACGGCGCCGCCGCGGCAGAGCCCCTTCCGAATCCAAGGAACGGCAACGGCCTGCTGCCGCCGCCGGCAGAGTACGACGGCCAGGTGTGTTGGACGAAGCGGAGGTGGTGCAGCGGCAGGAAGGGGTCGGCGGCGCCTCCGTACAGCCCGCGCCCCGCCGCGGCGCCGCGCTTGGCGAGCGAGCGCTCGCGCTTGTGCGCGTTCTGGTGGCCACCCAGCGCCTGCGAGGTGTAGAACTTGCGCTGGCAGTAGTTGCACTTGAACGAGCGCTTCTTCTCCACGCCACCCGACGCCGCCGCCGTTGCCGTCCCCGTCGCCGGCGCCGGCGACGACTGCTCCTCCGCCGCCGCCATTGCCTTCTCCTTACCTTTTCCCGGCGCCACCGCCTCCACGACAGCCTTTACCTCCGGCGGTTCCGAGCCGAGCGCGCCGAGGAGGTCGAGCTCCTTTGCTGACGACGACGCTTCCTCCTTCTCCTTCCACATTTTTCTCAGTGGAGTTGCAACTTATAACCTTTAGCCTTGATATATGTCCTGAACTCCTGATTTCTGGTGGTAATGTTTTCTGGTGATACTGCCTTTTATCAGTACTCCCTCCATCCCAAATTACAAGACATTTAAAAAATCTTAGAGAGTCAAAAAAATCTCAAGTTTAACTAAATTTATATGATAAGATAATAATATTTATGACACCAATTAAGTATCATTAGATTCTTCATTAATTATATTTTCATAGTATACATATTTGATGTTATAAATTTTTATATTTTTCTCTATAATTTTGGTCAAACTTAAGATGTTTGTCTTATAATTTGGAATGGAGGGAGCAACAGTTTGTGTAGCACAATTCTGTACAGAATTTTCTCTTCAGTGTTTAGGCCTAACAATTGGCTGGATGCAATTTTTTTATGGAATTTGGAATGCTGCAATATTGCTAATAGGATGGGCGGCCGATTGAGTTTTTATTTTAGGTTTACAACACTGAATTCGTCATCATACACTGCATAAAGGATAGCATAGCTATGGTTTACATGGTCATTAATTTTGTACCTAACAAGCTAATACATCTTGATTTTGAATTTGTATATTTCATTGAATGATTATTTGCTGCATGTTTATATAGCATAGTAGTTAAAAACTTGTCAACATTACCTGCATATAGAACGTGATGATTGTTGTAAAGCTACTTTGGCTAGTTAAAGTTTCTTTATCTACCATCTTACTCTATTTTTCTTATTTTCTAAAAGTTATCAAGAAGCTCATAGAGCATATAGATTTTGGACAGTTAGAGACTTGCGTCAATGCACAGTCAGCATGCCACATTAGCGTATAGAGTGAGTTAGGACTTGTTTAGAACTAGATTATACCCAAAGCCAAGTTCATGGACCTAGAAATAGCATTTGAGAGTAGAGAGACCTATGTGACACCTCTTGCCAAGTTGAAGGACTGACCATTTGAGAGAGAGTTGTAGGGTAATAGCTCTAGGGAGAGTATACTCTATAGCTAGCTACAAAATAAATTATTTTGTAGCCACCTCTATTTACGATAATTTTATATACTAATTTACAACAATGTCGGTATATATTTATGATAGTTGAATTACTATAACACATGGAGAGATTTACCATAATGTTATAGTAAATCATATAGTAAGGAGTTACTATAATCTCGTAAATTAGCATAACAATTATCGTAACTCAAAGTGGCTACGTAATATAGTAAGGAGTTACTATAATCTCGTAAATTACCTCGTTGTAGTCGTCGACTGTGGCCATCCGTTGCTGAATTAGTCCCTGGTGGATGCATGGAGGAGTGCCTCCACCTCTAATATATGTCGGTTTGATCTGTTTCTTTATGTTTACATGAGAGAAACATATCCGAGCAAACCATGGCCGCCGATTTGATTTCGGCACTAACCATAACGATTAGAGTTGGAAGGGGTGGGTTATAGGTTTTTTTCACTTCATACATGTTTTTACAATTTTAGAATTCTTAATGGGCCCCTTTGATATTTTGAATCTAAATACCTAAATACTAAGAAAAATCTCCGTTGACAGCAATCTATGCTTCACAGTAGTATATATTTTGTATATTGAAGTCCTAGATAAGAAAGTGGAGTAGGCACATATCTATACCTAATCCTCCACAAAAGGCGAAATTTATATGAAAAAAATTGATCGAACTTTCCAACGGACTCATTCCATAAGTAAACAATTGATCAATGGGTTCGCTTAGGCAACGAAATCAAGTGCGAGCCTTTTTAAAATTTCCATCATCTTCTACAATACATAAACCATATATGGTGTGGTGGTATTTGTTTGCCCTATGTTTGCTGGAGACGCAGGTTCGATTCCTAGTCTCGTTTTTATTGGCCTTTTGACATTTATATATTGACTGCTCGGAGGGCTGCGTGATAGCTAATCGGAGTGGGCCGCGATGGGCTAGATTCGAGTTGTGCACAGCCGACCGGGTTGGGCCAGATACAACCTGTGCACTACCGGGAATTATTCGGACCATAGGCTAGAGTGGGCCATTGGGCTGGCTAAATTAGGCCGCGGAAAAGCCCAGACCACCTGGCAGACAGAAATCTATGGTGAAAACTAAAAAGTGTGCAGAATATGGTGAAAACTAAAAGGGACGTGCTGCCGCTCGGTCGTCCGATGGCTAAAATCCCATCGGACGCCCCTCCCGCGCACACGCCGTTCCAACAAGCCGCGCGCTGCATCCATCAATCAACGAAAATGGAAAGAAAAATAGCATAGCGTCGCCAACAAAAACGAAAAGAAAACCGCACAGCCTCGCCCCACCTCGCCCCTCCCCCCCCCGCTTGGCCTCGCACCCCATCCCCGGCCCTCATGCACGCACGCAATCCCGCCGCCCTCCCAGCGGCATGCAACGTGAACAAAGATCTAATGCAACAAGTGAAGAAAACCAATGCAACAAGGTGACGTCGGAACCCCCAAATCTATGGTGAAAACTAAAAAGTGTGCAGAATATGGTGAAAACTAAAAGGGACGTGCTGCCGCTCGGTCGTCCGATGGCTAAAATCCCATCGGACGCCCCTCCCGCGCACACGCCGTTCCAACAAGCCGCGCGCTGCATCCATCAATCAACGAAAATGGAAAGAAAAATAGCATAGCGTCGCCAACAAAAACGAAAAGAAAAACCGCACAGCCTCGCCCCACCTCGCCCCCCCTCCCCGCTTGGCCTCGCACCCCGTCCCCGGCCCTCATGCACGCACGCAATCCCGCCGCCCTCCCAGCGGCATGCAACGTGAACAAAGATCTAATGCAACAAGTGAAGAAAACCAATGCAACAAGGTGACGTCGGAACCCCCAGCCGATTGCAACATCACTGGGGAACTAATGCAACATACGGAGAAACCTAATGCAACATGATAGTAGCTCAACCCAGAGAACTCGCTGGACCCTTGGCTACTGCAACATAACCCAAGACCTGATGTAACGAACAGAGAAACCCAATGCAACATGGTGAGAGTTGAACCTTAGTCTACTGTAACATCAGTTAAACACTAATGCAACATTCTGATAACCCAGTTGCAACATGGTGAGAGGTGAATCCCCAGATCTCGCCGCAAAGCCTATCCAGCACCCCAAAACCCGTAGATCCATAGCAGGGGAGAAGGGAGGAGAAGAAGAACACCAGATCCAGAGGAGTAGGAGGGAGGGGAGCCTCAGATCTAGATCCACCAGACCTACCACTCCTTCAGAGTTGTCCTTCTCGAGCTGTCGTCCTTCTCGAGCTTGTGCCTCTTGCAGTTTGCAGCTAGGGGAGGGAGGGGAGGGAAGGAGGAAGAGAACAAGGGGCGGCTCGTCGGCGAGGGCAAAGCAGCAGGAGCGGCACGCGTGGAGAGCAAAGAGAGCTCGAGGGAGAGAGCAGTAGGGCGTGGAGACCGCGTCGCGCGAGCACCCCTAGCGCGGGCGTGGCGCCGGTGAGCCGAGCGGGAGCGCGTGCGCTGGGACGAGATGTGCTGCGGACGCGATTGACGACGACTGGAGCAGGTAGCGCTCGAAGTGGGCAAATAGAAGGGGAAGAAGAAAAGAAAATGAAAGGAGTGGAGGAGCGCGCGCCATGTCCGTCCGAGCCGTGAGGCACGCGTCGGACGACCTATTACTAGCATTTTCGAAACTAAAAAGTGTGCAGAAATTTTCATAATTTATTATTAGGTATAGATAAATATAGATATAGATAGATAGGTATAGATACATGCCTGATAGTATTACATGGAGATGGTGGAATAATATAATTAATTAGAAGTCCAAGAGCTGCACGTCTTGCTATATCCTCCATTGTTTCCGTGAGCAAAAGCAAAGGAAAGAGGAAAGGAGTCAGAGTCCAGGTACGGTGGCGTTCATGCGTGGAGAAGGGAGAGCCCAAGATGGAAGGGAACATGCACGTACATAGAACGGGACATGCACGTAAGTAGGCTTCTATATCTTCCGTTGTTTCCGTGAGCAAAAGCAAAGGAAAGAGGAAAGGAGTCAGAGTCCAGGTACGGTGACGTTCATGCGTGGAGAAGGGAGAGCACGAGATGGAAGGAAACATGCACGTACGTAGAACGGGACATGCATGTACGTAGGCTTTATTTGCTTAATTAGCCGTGGCAGACACAAATTTTGAGGTGGAAACAAAAAGGAGTGCAGAAATTTTCACGATTTATTATTAGGTATAGGTATAGATTAAAAAGTATGAGCTCTGCTAATTTTTTTATGTAGTAAGATTTAGAGTATCTTAAAATAAGTACGTAAACATACTCAAGGTGATAAATGAGTATGCATTCATATACAATGTGGTTTTTTTTGAAGATGGGAGTAATTACTCTCCCTACAAAATAACTTATTTAGTGTTTTTATTTTTTGGTGGTGCCGATTTAATCATTTGCTGAAACCAAAATTCTTCTCAAGGCTGAACCTTATTATCGTTGTTGTAGTACATGTAACTGTGGATAATGTTTTACAGGTATGTGAGATCGAGCCATCTCTTTTGCACTCATGTGAGGAGCGGTTGAAGGATGTGCAAGGGAGGGTTGAAGTGCTGTCTGTCTCAGCGCACGCAGAAAGTGGCCCATCTGTGGAGCAACATGACAGTGTTGAAGTGCCACAAGCACCTCCTGTGAAGGAACCTGATGCTGTTGCTCAGATAAGTGAGACAATGCAGAAACAGAACATTTCTACTGAAAGCCAGGGCAATGCACAAGGCAAGCAGCAGAGAAGGTGCAAGGAGTGTGATGTGCTCGTGGAGGACAAGCTATACAGAGAGCACTGCAAGAGTGGATGGCACAAGCACAGCTACACGCGGCACAAGAATGGGCTCCCGCCTCTCAGCCAAGAGGAGTGCATGGTGGAGATGGAATTGGATGACTCCAAGAAGGACCTTAAAGACTACGATTTCTGATGAGGTTAGCTGGATGTTCCTCTGACATGCGATCCTATGTTCGGGCACTAATGCTGTCTGTCTAATGCTTTCCTATCACCCATCTTATCCAGGATGATTAACAAGGGGTGCACAGGGCATGAAGTTTTGTTGCCAGTCTTATTTTCTCTCTCTGAGGACACATGGTCGTTTTCTGATGCTGTATAGTGGAGCAGTGAACCTAGTTTTGTGAGATGCAAGGATTTGTTAGAATGGAATGGCTTAGTCACATCGTTGAACTGCAACCAAGTTTGGGAGTAGAACCTGGATGGCTTCGGCTTTGTATAGTAGCCGAGTGAACTTGGTCGTGGGCTCGTGGTACTTGGGTGCTCCTTGAGCGTTGGCTGTTCTGTAACGACATCCGATGCGGGCTAGAAACTTTGCTTGTTATGATGGATCAAGCTAGCTATAATACGACTTATTTGCATCCTTTCTGTTTGTTTGGTTTGTGATACTGCATCCGTTGCATTTTGTTGTTGCTACACCTGATGTGATTTGCTGTTTGGAATTGCGAAAGGAAATTTACATTGGTTGGACGTGTGCTGTAGCACTCTAGTTCTCTGGAGACGCAGCTAAATGTAAAGCGTTTGGTACGGGCCAAAGAAAAGTTTCGTACACCCTAATATCGCTGCCAATTTATTAAAAAACATACGCAGGCGTGCAGTGTTCAATTCATATACTCCCTCCATCCCAAATTATAAGACGTTTGACTTTTTTGACACCAAGTTTGACCACTCGTCTTATTCAAAAATTTGTGTAAAATATCAATTCTTTTATCGTGGTTTGGTATATTAATAAAAGTTCCTCAAGAATGACTTAAATTTGACTATGTTTGTACAAATTTTTTGAATAAGACGAATGGTCAAATTTGGGATTAAAAAAGTTAAACGTCTTATAATTTAGGATGGAGGGAGTATTTATTTTATTCAAATTCAATATGAGTTCGGTGACGACGATAACTGTAAACCAAACTATGTGACCTATGTCCATGCTTTCAAAGTTAGAAGAATAATAAACAAATAACAAGAGAAATTCTATTAAGGCCCCTTTTGGATCCTTGAATTGAATTCATTCTAATAAATTATAATTTAGACATATATTAATTAAGCTAACAGGATTGTATATGAAATATATTTATATACTATTGTTAGCCATGTAAGAGAGGTGCATATATTGCATTTCTATTATAGGAAAGTGAGTTGAAGAGCGTGCTATAAATTGTAAAGTAGAAACATAACATGATGATCTATACAATCAATTTTCATCAGCCACCCTATAAATTTGAGATAGACTTATACATGAAATTTGAAAAGTTGTGGAATCTCAAATTCAAGCCAAATAACCTAATCCATTAAGTGGATTCCAATTCCTCTAAAATAAAGGGATCGAAACGGCCATGAGAATATTATTTGAAAAAAGGTTATTGCGGGCTTGTCGGCATCTCTGTACTGTTCTTTATACGGTAATGCTACCATTAAGATGTCCAAAAAGCCAGATGCCTCACTCCACTCACTGCCACATGCGCTGCTCGTCTAAAAAGAAAAAAAAATCAAAATCTCTACGGAAGCTCGTCTCCCCACTCCGCGCTCGTGCGTCGCAGCTTCATGGCGCCGTGTAGCTGTCCGACCGTCCCAATCCCCCGCGCTGCACCCCCATCCCCCGCGGCACCCCCATCCCCGTGGCACCTCCATCTCCCGCGAAGAAGAATCCTCTGCGCGAGGTACGCTGCCAGTCGCCCCACCGGCTGCAGCTGCCACTAGACCTGATCGCTGACGCCTTGCCCTATGCCTCCAAGCTCCATGCGCATGCTTGGCGAGTGCAGCGACACCTCCACCCCCGCGCGCGCCGCCGTTGTCCGTCCTTCGTCGCACCTAGGCCAGGCGGCTAGAAGATGGGGCGTCGCTGGCTAGGCCCAGGCCAGGCGCAGGCGCAAATGGCTGCTGCCAGGCTGCGTCACCATCCTCAGTTGCCGGCTAGGCGGAACTGGCTGTCTCCTGCTCTACGCTGCGTCGTACGGAAGAAGGGTGAAAACGCACGTTGCAAGTGTCTGTTTCAAGTGTTTCAAGTCATACGGATGTTGCAAAAGTAGATCGGGACGTTGCACATGTTGCAATGGTTGTACACATATGTTGCAAGCAAAGTTTCATGTTTTTTCCTAACGTATATGTTGCAAGTGTGTTTATCTAGATGTTGCATATATTTTCACACATATGATGCAAGTGTTTTATCTTGATGTTGCGTATGTTTACAAAGATTTGTTTACAATGGTTTCAAGTGTTTTTCAGGTGTTTTTGCAAGTGTTTTAGACGCATATTTCAAATGTTTCATTTGTCTTCAGACGTATGTTGCAATTGTTGCATTTGGATGTCTCAAAACTATCTGCATCTCGCTCCTCGCCTTTCTACTGTCTCGCCTCAGTGTCAGGCGCGAGAAGATGGAGGAGGTCCCCACGGGCGCTGCCGGGCCCCCACATGCTTATGGGCGGGCGCAATAGGCAAAACGTTAGTCGGTAGGCACAGGACTCAAGATGGGGAGGGGAGGGTAGCGGTGCGGGCATGCGAACGGGGACCTAGCGTATGAACGCCCGAGTGCTAGCCACGCCCTTCTTTATACTATCTATTTACACCTAAAAAATAACCAGTGTCATCGTCGGATGCCCCACGTGATCGCTCCGCTCGCCTGCCTTGCACCCCTCGCGGCATTGCTCCTACCGAAAGCGTGTCCGAACTCCGAAGCCCAAAGGGAATCGCCCGCAAAACGAAGCAAGCGTGGAGACCACAGACTTCTCATTAGCTTGGGACCGTGCACCCTGTTCGTTTCGCTGGTTTATTATGATTGAAAGTACTGTTCGCTGGTTTGTTATGAGAGAAAAATACTTTTAGATGGCTGCTGATTCTGCTGATCCAACGAAACGAACAGGGTGCTGGAAAGTGAGTGCACCGGCTCGCTCAGTCTGCAGTCTGCACACCGGCGTGACGGCGCCGCACGCCGCAGCCATGGAGGCAGTGGGTGACAGTGACGCAACCATCCAGGGCCACGGTGGCGGCAAGCTCAGTCCTGGTTGGCCATACAAGGCGTTCATGGCACGTGAATTCGTGATCTAATTCGGCAAGGAGCAGATGGCAAGAATAGTAAAAAGTGGAGGGTTCCAGGTGAAAAAATACAAAAAAATATAAACAACAAATGAATAGTAAAAGTTCATCTTAAGATTTACATAGACTCCCGGGTTCCTAATACAAAGTGTTTTGTTAGCTTCTTGCCTTTTCCCAAACAATGCATAAATTGACTTAAACTTATAAAATCTATATAAAATCAAAATCAGATCCAAAAATTACAATTCAAATTTTGTTAAGTTCACCGAGAATGTAACCGTGTCATTGATATGAAAAGACCAAGGACATGTGCAACTCATAGACAGTCTGCTCCAAAGTCAATATCAAAAGCCTCAAAATTTTCCTCCAAAGTCAGGAATATAAATGTGCGTGTGCGGATCGGAAGAGGCTCGATGTTAAGGCCGTACTCAATCTGGAACAAAAAATTAGCATACACGTGAATTATTTTGAATACAATCAAAAAGCCTAAATGCATTTGGAAATAGTTTAGGTTCCCAATGCGAAATCATTTAAATTTTTCTGAAAAATAATCAAATCCTTTGTGGGATGAGAATTCGTGAACACCGTGCAACTGAAGGAAAAAAAATCGTCGGAGCTAAAGCCGAATTTTTTTGAAATAATATTATTTTAATAATTAATTGTAGATTTATAAGCTGTAATAATAAAATTGCAGATTTAGGTGTCAATTGGCGAACTAGAAGCTGATAATAATCTAATCGGCGATAGAGTAAACAACATTTCAGGGGCCCATATCTCCCCACTCACGTGGTTTTAGTGGACGGATGTGTTTTTCTTTCTTTTTCTATAGTTAATTATTTATTGATAGTTAGATAAAGAAATAGTATATATTTTAGGCACATATTTAATACATATAAGTATTTACGTATTCAGAAGATGTAGAATCATAGTTGCTTAGTTAGGAAAAATTACTTTATTTGTTCGATAATTTGCTATAGGACACTCTTTAATGGCGGTATTTGCTGATGAACATCGCTCAATGTTGTCTTTGCTAAAAATTTTAAACCATAAATTTAAAATGATTTTAATTTTTAGGTTATTTTAGGTCTAAACAGCTTACTCGTAAACTTAAATATAGAATTATAGAAGAAAGTACTCCATCAGTCCTAAAATAAGTGATTCTCATTTCTCAGGAAGTCAAACTTTTTTAATTATACATCTGAGTATTGTAATAGATATACAAATTATAATTTTACAAAAGGGTATGTCACATAAAAAAATTACGTCTATTTCTAATAAAGGTTTATGTGTAATATTAAAATCTTTTAGACGTGCACGCATGCTCATTCTTATAAATGCATGCATGCACACCTTAGCCTTACGGGCACTTGCGAGAGTGATGAGTTGATGAGTAAGGGCCTAAGGGGGCGTTTGTTTGCCTAGTCCAGATGGGCCATTGAGCCTAGGGGTGCAACCCAGGCTGTTTGTTTGCTTGGACCAACCCACGAGTTAGACCGACACGCCCCTCAAAGCACCCCTGGCCCTGGCCCTGGCCCTGGAGAAACAAAAAATTCTTTTGTTCTTGCCGGGCTCGGATGTAGCGGGCACATCGTGTGCGAGCAGCGACGTTCTCGTCACCTCCCTTTTCTTTACCGTAAAAGCCTCCCCGCCGCCGCCAACCCCATCGTTGAGTGCACGCAGGCTCCAGCTCGGCGCAACGACTTCCCCTTCCTCTCTGACAACTCTTCAGCGACCTCTGACCAAAGGCTGGCTCATTCTCATCTAGGGAAACAAACATGGCTGGTTGCACCACCACAGGCTGGATCACAAGATGCAGCCTTACTAAACACAATAGAACCGATAACTTTGATTAATATCAAATCTAGCAAGAGATCAAATGATCGATGTAGCCTACCGAAGAACTCGCCGAGAATTACGTTACTCCTACTCCCAGTGTGATGGCGTGAAGCTGGAAAAGTAGATTGTGTATTGATCGAGAGATGAAAAATGTTACAATAGCCAAGGTCTATATTTGTACCCTGGGCCGATACAGAGTCCTAGACAATATGACTAGACAATTCCTGAGTAAAAAGAAAATAATCTAATTTGAACTCCATGATTTCCTTTCTGGCAGAGTCCAATTCTGTTACGCTTGAGCCGATACCGCTGGCGTCATGACTTTCACGATCCATTCCAAAATTTTGGTGTAAACAAAAACAAAAACAAAACATCCTGAGTACGCCGAAACTTGTGTCACACAACCGTTACGAATTTACCATGCTTTAAGTTTCAACGTATCATCCTTGATTTAAAAATAATATATAGAATCATATTAGAATAGCGTACCCATGGAATAAGCCTCTTAGGATTTAGATTAGTGGTAACTAGAAAGACAGCGCAGCGTTGTCGCGCGACTTTGTTAGTAGGCCATCCTCTTGTGGTCACCGTTGTTACTCTTGTATTTTGATTCTGAGTCTCGCCAGTATGAAATGCTTTGAATTTAAATTTTTGTTGTGTAGGAAAACTTTAGGTTTTGAAATTCTAAGCAATTTTTTGTATTTAAAATTTTTTTGGCGTAAAGACGTTTTGGTGTTCGAACCACAAGTACAATGGATGCTATGTAAATATTTATGTGGATGAATTGTAAAAGCGATCTGAATTTGGAATTTTACTCTTTAATAAAGCTGTAGGTTTTGAAATTATGAACAACTTTTGTATTGAACACTTTTTTATTTGAAAACGTTTCGGTGTCCAAATTGTGGGTACAATGGATCACATGTAAACATTTATGCAAACGAATTGTGAAAACGTTTTGAATTTTAAAATTTGCTCTATAATAAAGTTGTAGTTTTTAAATTTTTGATCAAATTTTATATTGAACAACTTTTGATTTGAACGCGTTTTTGTGCTCAAATTGTAGGTATAATGTTGCTCGTGTAAAAGAACTGGTTGTGGTTTGGTTTAAATTAAAATCCAAGGGTTTATCTAAAAAACCTGAGAGAGGAACAGGACCGTGGGTTAATTTATTGAAAACTTAAGGGTTTCTTTGCAAATTTTTCAGAACCGTGGATGTTGAACTACGGGTTGATTTAGGAAAAGTTTTGGATTTTTTCGCAAAAAATTCTGAGAGATGAGGCCAGACTGCGAGTTTATTTCGTTAAATATGGAGGATTTTTTTGTAAAATGACCAAAGCTCGCCCGATCCGACGACTGGGAAGAGCAGGCGACGTGGCCTAGCTGAGGGGCCAGGATCTCCCCTGCAGATTCGTGTTTAGAAGATAGGATAAATAAGTCGGTGTGCAAATTGATTTAGACGAGCTGCAAAAAAAACAAAAGGAAAGTCCATTCAAAAGGCGGAAGGGAAGGTGATGAAGCCCTGTCAATCGCCGAGGAGAGTCTACCAACTTCTCGGCCAGCGAGTAGCCGATAGGTACCTATCGGCAGCTCAGCGGCCGACAGGGTACTAGATTGCAATTTCTTAAAAGTATCATCTAAATTTATAATTATTTATTTAAATAATATTATATCAAACAAAATTCGCTAAAGCCCGCCAAGAGAAAATGGGCAATCGGACTGGAGCCTTCCGTAGTATGGATCCCCAGCACCACCACCGCTCGCCGGAATACAGCTCCCTCCTCCTCGCCGGCCCGCGCCTGGGCCCTCTGAAGCAAGCCCACGCGCGGCTCCTCGTCTCCGGCCACGCCCGTTCCTTGCCGCTCACCACCAAGCTAGCCACGCTGGCGGTCGCGGCGGGCGCCGCCTCCTACGCCCGTCTCCTCGCCGCCTCCCACCCGGCACCCGACTCCTTCCTCTTCTGCTCCCTCACGCGCGCCGCCGCGCGCCGGGGCCTCCCCGCCGCCGCCCTCGCCTTCTACCGCTGCCTCCTCGCCGCCGCCCTCCCTTTCTCCAGCTTCGCCTTCACCGCCGTCGCCAAGGCCTGCGCGGACCTGTCCGCTCTCCGCGCCGGCATGGGCGTCCACGCCCACGCCGTCCTCCTCGGGTTCGGCTCCGACCGGTTCGTGCAGACGGCGCTCGTCGTGCTGTACTCCAAGTGCGGCAAGCTGGAAGTCGCGCGCAAGCTGTTCGACGCGATTCGTGACCGGAGCGTGGTCGCTTGGAACGCGATGATTTCAGGGTACGAGCAGAACGGGCTCGCTGGCCGGGCGATCGAGGTGTATAGGGAGATGCAGATGGCCGGGGAGGCTCCTGATTCCGCGACGTTTGTGGCCACGCTCTCTGCCTGTGCGCAGGCTGGTGCTCTGGACTTGGGACGTGAAGTGGAGAGGCTCATTGTCTCTGAAAGGATGGAGATGAATGTGGTTCTTGGTGCTGCGCTTGTGAACATGTACGCCAGGTGTGGGCTTGTGAACAAGGCTCGTGAGTGGTTCGATGTGCTCCAGGAACGCAATGTGGTTACGTGGACCTCCATGATCGCAGGATATGGCATGCACGGACATGGCGGTGACGCAGTCAAACTGTTCAATCTGATGAGACAGCAAGGGCCACCACCCAATGATGTCACTTTTGTTGCGGTTCTATCTGCGTGCGCGCATGCTGGGTTGGTCAGTGAGGGTCGGGATGCTTTTGCTTCGATGAAGAGTGTCTACGGATTGGTCCCTCGTGCTGAGCACTATTGCTCTATGGTTGATATGTATGGAAGGGCAGGACTTCTTGATGATGCAATGCAGTTTATACACGACTCTATACCTGGAGAGCCTGGACCTGAGGTTTGGACAGCTATGCTTGGTGCATGCAAGATGCACAAGAATTTCAATCTTGGAGTGGAGGTTGCTGAGCGATTGATTGCCCTCGAGCCTGAGAATCCATCTCACCGTGTGCTGCTTTCTAATATATACGCTTTATCTGGTAAAATGAACCATGTCGAGAAGGTGAGGAATACAATGATCAAGAGAAGACTGAAGAAGCCAATAGGATATAGCTTGATTGAGATTGCTGGTGTTGCTCATTTATTTCGCATCGGTGAGAAGTCTCACCCCAAAACTCCAGAGATTTACCAGTATCTGGAGAAACTGATCCATAGGATTACTGATGCTGGTTACTCACCTGAAACTGACTCAGTGCTGCACGAGTTGGAAGAAGAGGAAAGGGAGTTTGCATTAAGATACCATGGTGAAAAACTGGCTGTAGCCTTTGGACTCATGATGACCTCTGGGTGCACCTCTCCAATCAGGATAATAAAAAACCTGCGTATATGTGGGGATTGTCATCTAGCTATCAAATATATGTCAGCCGTGGAGAATCGAGAGATAATTGTCAGAGATATGCACCGGTTTCACCATTTCAAAGCTGGAAAGTGTTCCTGTCAGGAATATTGGTGACGAGCCCTCCTCCGTCGTAAGCTAAAATTTGCAGTTATGATTACAGTATTGAGTTTCGATGTATATGGATGATGCGTTACAGCTGACAATTATCAAGAACCATTATAAGCTATATAAGGCATGTGGTTTTCAAAGTGTTTGAAAGTTTTTAGTTAGTCAATTTTTTTCCCACAGGTTATGGCCTACAGTAATACATGTATCGATAATAATCCTTGGTAGTAGTCATGTTGGTGGTAATACTTTATATGCAGAGGATGCCGATGACTTGTAATGCTTCAGCTTAAACTTTTCCCCATAATAACTTGTCATTTTGTTGTTTCTAGCAGTAGTAAAGTTAAATTACAGTACTAATCTCTGGCTACATATGTTCTACAGCGTTTCCATTTTTATGAAGTCCCCTCCCCTCCCCTCCCCTCCCTCCCCTTGTAACCCCAAACCGACCGATCTTTGTATTCAGTCTTAGCGTATTGTTTTGCAGATGATGTGAAGTTCTTGGTTGTTTTGCAGTCGAAGTGATTACCAATATGCAGGATGATAAAAGTTTCTTGGTTGTTTTGCAGTCTGCAGTGGTCAAAGTGATTACCAATATGCAGGCTGATAAAAGTTTCTACTGACGGAGTTCCATTTCTTATTTCTGCTAGTGTTGAACTTGCTGAAATGCTGGTAAGACTATACTTTGTCCTTTTACAGGAAAATATTCTTTACAGCTGTTTGTACAGTGTCATCCTCAAAAGTTATGGGCTGCATAGTGACTTTATGCTGAAAAATGCTGATGCAGAAATTGATTATTTTCTGCAGCCCTATTGAAGATCTGTCACCAGTGGCTACTGCTAGAAGAATCTCAAATATTTAAGTCTGAACATTTGGAAGTCTTTCTTTCGTACAAAGCAACAATTGATCTCGTAACTTTGTCTAAATAATGGCTGAAGCAACAACTCAAAAGCTTGTGTAGAAGCCCTGGGATGTAGGAGAGAAGGTTTTCCACAAACCTACCTGGGGTTGCCACTTTCAACACACAAGTTGCCAATTTCAGCATACACACCATATATTCAGAAGTCTGACAGATATCTGGCAAACTGGAAAGCTCATCTACTGAATACAATGGGGCGTGTGGTCTTGGTGAATGCAGTCATGGACAGCCAGCTGGTGTATTTCATGAGCTGCTTGCCGCTGCCACCATCAGTTATCCACCAACTGGACAAAAGACAGCGAGGTTTTATGTGGTCAGGATCTGAAAATGGCAATGTTTCATCAGCTAGATGCCTTGTTGCCTGGCAAAAGGTCTGCAACTCAAAGGAGCTCGGCGGCCTGGGAATCAAGGATATTGGAACACAGAATATTTGCCTGCTACTCAAGCTCGTGCACAAACTTCACTTTGCAGAATCATCAGCATGGGCACAATGGGTCTCAAGTCGAGCATGTCTAGCTTCCCTGAGAGGGAATCTCCACGGTGAACACTGGGAAGTGCTGAGCTCCATTCTGCCGTTGTATCAAGCCATCACAACTGCAACCATTGGGGATGGTAGAAATACATCCTTTTGAATGGATGTCTGGCTTGAGATGATGCGTTGGCAGACCGCTTCCCAGTCTTGTTCACTCACAGGACACATAAGGAGGCTTCGGTGCAGGAGATCAGAGATGCAGGCCTTCCGAGGACGCTGGTGCTGCGACTGACAAATGTGGCATCTGAACAGGTACAGTCCCTACAAGACTTGCTAGCACAGGTCACTTACACAGACCAACCTAATCGCTTGCTCTCCCCCTTCATCGCTACAGATGGAAAACTGGACACTGCTAGCATATACAAGCTGCTGAAGGCACAAGGACAGGCTTCTGATGAAAAATCAAACTTCATCTGGAAGAGTGCAGCCCCACCACGAGTTCAGTTCTTCATGTGCTTGTTATGCCAGAAATGGATTCAGTGCCGATCCAATCTACAGAAGAAGGGAATTGTGCCTCATGTATTATGTGAAGTCTGTAATGAAGCCGATGAAACCCCTGAACATATTATCAATGGCTGTGGAATCACTAGAGAGTTCTGGGCTGCACTTGGAGTTGTCATGCCAACTGGACATGATCTGTCCGAACTGCACATACTTGATTGGCCAAGCAGTATTCCTCAATAATATTTTGAGACACTAGTGGCACTAGCATGCTGGCAGTTATGGAAGAGAAGGAATGCAGTTATTTTCAGAAATGAGAGGCCTTCACTGCATCAACTTTGGGCTCAAGTCGAAGTGAGGTAGAGCAATGGCGAGTAAGGTTTCCGAGGAAACGGAGAAGAGTGGTGGATCACTGGTGCATGCTCTTTCAAACGGCAATGGCTCAAACTCCATAAGACAGCTGCCAAGATAGAAACATACTTATTTCTTGCCACTGAAACTGGCACAACGGTTGTCGGAATTGTAAAATGTAACATCTACATTGGGTTGAGTTCGTGCGCAGTGCTGGAAGTAGTCGTTGTTTATTTTTTTTCAGTTTGTGCCTGGCTTTCTACTGCTTTGATTGGGTATTTTACCCGGATCTTTATTCTTAATGCAACGATATGCAGTTCTCCCATGCACTTGAGAAAACTTTGTGATGCTATTCTAATTCGCTGTTACAAATTCACTAAGGCTGAACTATATATACTGCTGTAATCATTGTAGGTCATTTGCTTTTTTTTTCTGTTAGCCTGTATTACTGGTCCTTACTAAGACTCCAGATTTTCTGTAATCAGAATGGCTTTGACCCGTCCGCTGCATTCTGATTTAAATATTTATGATATGATGGAGCTGATAGTTCTACCGCTCGTTATCTTCAAAATAGTAAACTTTTGCCAACTATCCAGACAACAGTCCCAACTATAGGAGCAATCATCATATCCGTTCTTTTGATGTCACATTGAAGCTACAGTAAGTTTGGTGACTAGAAAGTGATAGGAGAATACGCGATCTCTGGTAGGGCCTACCTGGGCAACACGATAAAGCAAATTGATCTCTAACTGCATAATAGCACAAGAAGAAAAATATTTTATTGGCCATCTGTTGATTATCGGTTTTAACTACTTAAAAGTAATTCCACATGATCATAGAAATGAACTGAAAAGTAATTTTTGTGGTAGGGCTTTATGTGTTTCACAATTGCTATGTTTCAAAGGTATTCAGACTGATGCTGCCGAATACAGAGCATTTAAGATCAAGAGAACCGCAGGGGCTCCTGGCCACTGGGAGGCTACATATCATCCCAATTATTTTTCTCGTGTGTTTTATGACTCATGTAAAATACTTGAAATATTCAAACATCTCAGCATTCATTTTAGAGATTTTGCTTTGAGGATTGGCCTTATGTTCCTTACTCTATTTTGTGGCAAACTCTGGGTTAGAACATGGTTGTCTACGCGCGCCATGCGTGCGCAAATCACTAGTACCATATGGGCTCCACCAACATGGAGCTCACGCTGAGCTAGAGCCTGAGGTTCAGGTCTATCTTGCAACTCTGCGCCTCCTCCTCCTGCGTCGGCACTTCAGGGTCGCCGCTGGCGGCAGCGCCACTGTCGACGGCGCCGGACCACCGGAGCCCAGCGATCCCGGAGTCGAGGACGGCTGGGGCAGGGGCCCTCGACGAGGAGCCGTAGCCGTGAGGCGTGTAGACAGGGCGGTCGGCACCGGCGTGGCCTGCGAGGTGTAGAACTTGCGCTGGCAGTAGTTGCACTTGAACGAGCGCTTCTTCTCCACGCCACCCGACGCCGCCGCCGTTGCCGTCCCCGTCGCCGGCGCCGGCGACGACTGCTCCTCCGCCGCCACCATTGCCTTCTCCTTACCTTTTCCCGGCGCCACCGCCTCCACGACAGCCTTTACCGCCGGCGGTTCCGAGCCGAGCGCGCCGAGGAGGTCGAGCTCCTTTGCTGACGACGACGCTTCCTCCTTCTCCTTCCACATTTTTCTCAGTGAAGTTGCAACTTATAACCTTTAGCCTTGATATATGTCCTGAATTGGTGGTAATGTTTTCTGGTGATACTGCCTTTTATCAGTATCCCCTCCGTCCCAAATTACAAGACATTTAAAGAATCTTAGAGAGTCAACGAATCTCAAGTTTGACCAAATTTATATAATAAGATAATAATATTTATGACACCAATTAAGTATTATTAGATTGTTCATTAATTATATTTTCATATTATACATATTTGATGTTATAAATTTTTATAATTTTTTCTATAATTTTGGTCAAACTTAAGATGCTTGTCTCATAATTTGGAATAGAGGGAGCAGCAGTTTGTGTAGCACAATTCTGTACAGAATTTTCTCTTCAGTGTTTAGGCCTAACAATTGGCTGGATGCAATTTTTTTATGGAATTTGGAATGCTGCAATATTGCTAATAGGATGGGCGGCCGATTGAGTTTTTATTTTAGGTTTACAACACTGAATTCGCCATCATGCACAGCATAAAGGATAGCATAGCTGTGGTTTACATGGTCATTAATTTTGTACCTAAGAAGCTAATACATCTTGATTTTGAATTTGTATATTTCATTGAATGATTATTGGCTGCATGTTTATATAGCATAGTAGTTAAAAACTTGTCAACATTACCTGCATATAGAACGTGATGATTGTTGTAAAGCTACTTTGGCTAGTTAAAGTTTCTTTATCTACCATCTTACTCTATTTTTCTTCTTTTCTAAAAGTTATCAAGAAGCTCATAGAGCATATAGATTTTGGACAGTTAGAGACTTGCGTCAATGCACAGTCAACATGCCACATTAGCGTATAGAGTGAGTTAGGACTTGTTTAGACCTAGATTATACCCAAAGCCAAGTTCATAGACCTAGAAATAGCATTTGAGAGTAGAGAGACCTAGGTGACACATCTTGCCAAGTTGAAGGACTGACCATTTGAGAGAGAGAGTATACTCTATAGCTAGCTACAAAATAACTTATTTTGTAACCACCTCTATTTACAATAATTTTATATACTAATTTACGACAATGTCAGTATATATTTACGATTGTTGAATTACTATAACACATGGGGATATGTACCATAATATTACAGTAAATCACATCGTAAGGAATTACTATAATCTCGTAAATTAGCATAGCAATTATCGTAACTCAAAGTGGCTACATAATAAGTTATTTTGTAGCTAGTTGTAGGGTAATTTCCCTATATATATAGGGAAATTATTTTCTACTTCCAGGGAGTAATTACTCCCATGTTTATATCTCTAGATTTAGAGTATATATGACCTAACGAAGTATATGTATACGAAGTATATGATCATACTAGACCGTCTATGGTAGTATGTATGTTAAGTATGCAAGTATACATAGAGTATATGGTTATACTTATTTATATACTACAGTAGTGGCATTTTAGTAATATACTAGCAAAATTGCTCGTGCGTTGCAACGGGAGTATTATTTTTTAAAAAAATGCTATAGTATTTATTATCGGCCCAATCTTTTAAGAACTAATATCAGAAAGTGCATAATCAAAATCCAATATCTGTATCTATAGAGTCAAAATTTCTTATTAATGCAAATTTACCTTGAATTTATCAAGTGATGGCCTGGCATGAACCAACTGTTTTCGGTATCTAAGCAACTCTGACCAGGTTAAACTCCGGTAGCATGTGGAGGCCTTTCTTATGTCACCAGCTCCGCTAGAGCCGCCACACTTGCCAGGATTGGAGAAGAGGGCAATGGAGACCATAGCCTCTTGTATGGACTTTTGGACCACACTGTGATCCACACTTTTGTACTCATCATTCGAAACCACCTCACGCACCATAAGCATTAGCTAGAGATGTTAATAATAATAATACTTATTAGATGACTTATTATATATTTAATGATTGTAGTATTGTGGTACCTTTAGCACGTCGTCGATGTCGATTAAGAAGTGCACCAGTGACGGGCATGACTTCCACCTAGACCTAGGCATCTCCATGGCTGTCGATCGAGCTGCACCTGCAGCCCGCTAATGCCGTCCTGCACAAGCGCAACCACTGTGTGAACAAATCACCGTTGGGTGTGGACACGGTTGTTGATGATTCGCTCTGATTGAGGTCACGATGAGTAGAGTGGCACTGCATCAGGGTCACTTCAACATGTGTTGCCCTATCCAGCGCATTAGGGTCACTTCAACTTGCGTTGCCCTGTCCACTGCTCAACCCCCATGCTGACCACTTCCAGGCATGCAGTAGGCCGACCATCACTTTTTTGAGTCCCGTCACGCGGCGTAGGGAGGTGATCGAGGTGGGATTCACTGTTGTTGAAGTGGAGAACGAGCATGTCACGCCATGGCAGAAGAGGCATGTTGGCAGCCTGCTAGGCATTCCGTGGTGGGGTGGGTACGGTGGTATAGTTGGCAAGCCCGGTTATTGAGACAGAGTAGTATTCCAAGCACATCGCCAATGGCTGCTCGTTGAAGGACCTGACCATGGAGAGCACCGAATCGACAGTGCCATCCAGGACGTTGTGGTTGGTGATCTAGAAGAAACAACATCGTGGTGCCAACGAGCGGCGTAGCGTGGGAGCACGTGAGGGTGAGGTCGACCGACGGGGCAACCAAGGCCTCCGGGGTAGCCGGAGGAGATCGATGCGGTGGGCATCAAGAACAAACGCGACGTGGAAGTTGAACAGGGCCAGTGCATCCTCCTCGTTGTAGTCGTCGACTGTGGCCATCCGTTGCTGAATTAGTCCCTGGTGGATGCATGGCGGAGTGCCTCCACCTCTAATATATGTCAGTTTGATCTGTTTCTTTATGTTTACATGAGAGAAACATGTCCGAGGAAACCATGGCCGCCGATTTGATTTCGGCACTAACCATAACGATTAGAGTTGGAAGGGGTGGGTTATAGGTTTTTTTTCACTTCATACATGTTTTTACAATTTTAGAAGTTCTTAATGGGCCCCTTTGATATTTTGAATCTAAATACCTAAATACTAAGAAAAATCTCTGTTGACAGCAATCTATGCTTCACAGTAGTATATATTTTGTATATTGAAGTCCTAGACAAGAAAGTGGAGTAGGCATATATCTATACCTAATCTCCACAAAAGGCGAAATTTATATGGAAAAAATTGATTGAACTTTCCAACGGACTCATTCCATAAGTAAACAATTGATCAATGGGTTCGCTTGGGCAACGAAATCAAGTGCGAGCCTTTGTAAGGTCCAAATAGGCTAGAGGGGGGTGAATAGCCTAATTAAAACTTCTACAAGAATTACTTAACCACAAGTTAGTACAAAAGGTGGCGGAGCAAAATGCACTAGCTCTAACTAATTAAGCAAGCCACCTACACAAGTCTAGTACAAGGCTATCCACTAAACACAACAACAACAAGAAGAAGCTAGATACAAGATGTAATACAAGAGAAGAGCTTCGAGTGATTATACCGCCGTGTAGAGATGATAAGTACCAATCAATCAATCACACAAGAGAAATCCTCGGGAAGAGAATGACACAAGAATTTATCCCGAGGTTCACTTGCTTCCCGGCAAGCTACTCCTCGTTGTGGCGATACACCCACTTGTCGGTTCGCGAGCTAATCGACTATCAAGAGTCGAGCCCTCGGCGGGCACCGCACAACCGCACACAAGATGGGGATCCTCCAAGCCACGAGCTCCACTAGAGTATCCAATTCGCGAACTCCCGCGGGGAAGGATCAAGAACCCCTTACAACACTTGGTGAGGGTTCCAACAATCTCCAATTGCGAGCTCAATCACCTCCGCTGCTCCAAGCCGTCTACCGTGTCGGGAAACACGGAAGAGTAACAAGAAATCCGCAGCAACTCGAAGATCAAGTGCCTCTAGAATGCAACTCTCAAGCAATGCACTTGAATCTCACTCAATCTCACTCAAGATGTGCAACCATGCAAAGAGATGAGTGGAGGGGTTGTTCTCTAGCTCAAAGGATGTCTCTAGGTCTCAAAATGTGCAAGAGATACCCTCAAACCCCGGACATCCTCTATTTATAACGAAGGGGTACGCAGCTAGCCGTTACAAACGACGCAGCGAAACTCGTGTTGACCGGACGCTCCGGTCAGGATGACCGGACGCGTCCGGTCACTACACGACAAACGTGAACAGTGCGCGTCAGAACTAGCCGTTGCCCTGACCAGACGTGCTCCTGCGAATGACCGGATGCTACAGTGCCAGCGTCCGGTCGCGTTCCAGTAAGCTCCAGCTGCGACCGGACGCGTCCGGTCGCACGTGACCGGACGCGCCAGCCGCGTCCGATCGCGCTTCGCTGCGCTCGGCCTCTCTGGACACTTGACCGGACGCTCCGGTCCTGTGAGGCACCGGACGCGCCGGTCGCGCGCTTATCTCTTACGCCCAGTTGAACTGACCGGACGCGCTGGTCAGACCAGACCCGCGTCCGGTCACAAACCCCAGCGCCTACGCCGCGAAGAACTGACCGGACGCGCCCCGCGTCCGGTGCAGCGTCCGGTGCAGCGTCCGGTCACCGCAGTGACCGCCTTTCGCCTCCGTTACTTTTCCGACTTCCGGCGCAGTGGAAAATAGGTGTTTCATTTCCTCAAAACCCCAAACCCCATACTACCGTTCAAACACCACCGCCTTCGTAAAAGTGCTAACACCACCAAGTGTACATCACCATGTGCATATGTGTTAGCATTTCACAAACATTTTCAAGGCGTTATGTTAGCTCTTTACTAGATCCTAAATGCATATGCTCAAGACATTGATCTAGTGGCACTTGATTCCCGAGCTAACCGTGATTTCCCCTCTTGATAGTCGGCTATGTATCCTAAATCCGGTCAATCACTTCTCTACTCATCTTAGACCGGCAAAAGGAAAACCCTATGGTTATACCTTTGCCTTGCGCTCTTAGATCCTTCTCTTCCACTTGATCATCATGTCCATCATATTATGTGCGTCTCCACCATGATCTTGCTCATCATTTCATGCACCAAATCATGTGGTCTTGTGGCCATCTCTCCATGCCATTTCCACCTCCATCACATGTTGCTTATGCCTAGCTTAATCACACTTGACACAATAGCATTAGCAACTTGGTGTCATTAATTACCAAAACCAAACTTGGGCTTTCAGCCTTTTTAAAATTTCCATCGTCTTCTACAATACATAAACCATATATGGTGTGGTGGTATTTGTTTGCCCTATGTTTGCTGGAGACGCAGGTTCGATTCCTAGTCTCATTTTTATTGGCCTTTTGACATTTATATATTGACTACTCGGAGGGCCACGTGATAGCTAACCAAAGTGGGCTGCGACGGGCTAGATTTGAGTTGTGCACAGCCGACTGGGTTGGGCCAGATACAACCTGTGCACTATCGGGAATTATTCGGACCATAGGCTAGAGTGGGCCATTGGGCTGGCTAAATTAGGCCGCGGAAGTCCAGACCACCTAGCAGACAAAAATCTATGGTGAAAACTAAAAAATGTGCAGAATATGGTGAAAACTAAAAAGTGTGCAAAAATTTTCATAATTTATTATTAGGTATAGATAAATATAGATATAGATATAGATAGATAGGTATAGATTCGTGCCTGATAGTATTACATGGAGATGGTGTAAGGTCCAAATGGCTAGAGGGGGGTGAATAGCCTATTTAAAAATCTACAAGCTTCACTAACCAACCATGTTAGTATAAAGGATGGCTAAGCTAATTCTAGCACTAGCTCAACTACACTATGCAAGCCACCTATACAATTCTAGTGAAGCAAGACTATGATATCTAATACACACCAATAAGACTAAGTCACTAAGCTACTTACTCCTATGTGATAAAAGCTATACTAAGCAAACTACACTAGGATTAGTACAAGAAAGTAAAGGGCAAGTGACTTGATTCTTATATATACCAACGATGTAGAGAAATAATGCACTCGAAGAATCAATCACAATGATCAACCACACGAGAAATCCTCGGCAAAGAGATGACACAAGATTTTTACCGAGGTTCACTTGCTTCCCGGCAAGCTACTCCTCATTGTGGCGATGCACCCACTTGTCGGTTCACGAGCTAATCGACTATCAAGAGTCGAGCCTTCGGCGGGCGCCGCACAACCGCACACAAGATGGGGATCCTCCAAGCCACGAGCTCCACTAGAGTATCCAATTTGCAAACTTCCGCGAAGAAGGATCAAGAACCCCTTACAATACTTGGTAAGGGCTCCAACAATCTTCAATTGTGAGCTCAATCACTTCCGCTGCTCCAAGCCGTCTACCGTGTCGGGAAACCCTAGCACCCGCGGGCCTGACTGCTGCCAGAGCTGACCGGACGCGTCCAGTCAAACCGCGACCGTGTCCGGTGCAACGTCCGGTCACCACAGTGACCGCCGTTCGTCTCCGTTTCTTTTCCAACTTCCGGCGCAGTAGAAAATAAGCATTTCACTTCCCCAAAAAGTGTCGAATCCCGCCTCGCAAGCTCGGCGGGAGGGAGAGAGGAACCCAAACCCCTCTCTACCGCTTAAACTCCACCACCTTCACAAATGTACTAACACCACCAAGTGTACACCACCATGTGCAAGTGTGTTAGTATTTTCACAGTCATTTTTCAAGGCGTTATGTTAGCTCTCAACTAGATCCTAATGCATATGCTCAAGACATTGATCTAGTGGCACTTGATTCCCGAGCTAACCATGATTGCCCCTCTTGATAGTCAGCTATGTATCCTAAATCCGGTCAATCACTTCTCTACTCATCTTAGACCGGCAAAATGAAAACCCTATGGTTATACCTTTGCCTTGCGCTGTTAGATCCTTCTCTTTCACTTATCATCATGTCCATCATATTATGTGCATCTCCACCATGATCGTTATTTCATGTCCATGCACCATTTCTTTGTGATCTTGTGGCCACCACTCCTTACCACGTACACCTTCATCACATGTGTTGCTTATGCCTAACTTAAAATACTTAACACATGACATTAGCAACTTGGTGTCATTAATTATCAAAATCAAACTCGGGCTTTCAGATGGTGGAATAATATAATTAATTAGAAGTCCAAGAGCTGCACGTCCTCCTATATCCTCCGTTGTTTCCGTGAGCAAAAGCAAAGGAAAGAGGAAAGGAGTCAGAGTCCAGGTACGATGGCGTTCATGCATGGAGAAGGGAGAGCCCAAGATGAAAGGGAACATGCACGTACATAGAACGGGACATGCACGTACGTAGGCTTCTATATCCTCCGTTGTTTCCGTGAGCAAAAGCAAAGGAAAGAGGAAAGGAGTCAGAGTCCAGGTACGGTGGCGTTCATGCGTGGAGAAGGGAGAGCACGGGATGGAAGGGAACATGCACGTACGTATGCTTTATTTGCTTAATTAGCCGTGGCAGAAAGAAATTTTGAGGTGGAAACAAAAAGAAGTGCAGAAATTTTCACGATTTATTATTAAATACAGATTAAAAAGTATAAGCTCTGCTAATTTTTTTACGTAGTAAGATTTAGAGTATCTTAAAATAAGTATGTAAACATACTCAAGGTGATAAATGAGTATGCATTCATACACAATGCGGTTTTTTAAAGATGGCAGTAACTACTCTCGGGAGTATAGAAAACTCACCACATATATATATAGTATACTCTCCATATATATATATATATATATATATATATATATATATATATATATATATATATATATATATATATATATATAGTATACTCTATAGCTAGCTACAGAATAAGTTATTATGTAGCCACCTCTATTTACAATAATTTTATATATTAATTTACGACAATATCAATATATATTTACGATAGTTGAATTACTATAGCACATGGGATATTTACCATAATATTATAGTAAACCACTTAGTAAGGAGTTACTATAATCTCATAAATTAATATAGTAATTATCGTAACTCAAAGTGGCTACAGAATAAGTTATTTTATAGCCAGTTGTAGGGTTATATATATATATAGTGCATTTTCTATACTCTCGGGAGTAGCTACTCCCATCTTTAAAAACCCACCTTAAGTATGTGTTCTTACTAGTTTATCACTTTGAGTATGTTTATATACTCATACTAAGATACTCCAAACCTTTCTACGCGAAAAAATTTCAAAGGAACCCATACTTTTTAATATATTACGAAAATATCACTTACTATACTATATAAAATAAGTATGACCATATACTCTATGTATGCATGCATACTTGACATATATAGTACCATAGATGGTCTAGTATGATCATACAATTCATGTATATATGCTTCGTTCTGTCATATACACCCTAAATCACTACACCACAACCCTTAAATAGCGACTGACTTGAAGTTGTTGTAAGGGGTGTATAGCAATGGACAGTCCGTTGCTAAATGTTATAGCGACGGACCCCAGCAGTTGCTATTGAAGCCGTCGTTGTATGTATACAGCGACGGACTTCATCTTTAGCGACGGACTATCCATCGCCCCAACTTTAGCAACAGACAACTTGTTAGAAGTTTTAGCAACGGACAATTCATCGCAGTAAAAACATTTGGCAACTGACAGTCCATCGGGCTTAGTTAAATAGGTAAAAAAAAAGTCCATCCGGCTCAGTTAAATAGGTAAAAAAAAAATCCAGATATATTTAAAACTAGACCACATTAAGAACCAATACAATATTGAATGCCATACACAAATGGGCACATTAATCATACTCTCATTCATCCATATCAAATGAGTACATATATAATCATGTCACTAGCTTAAACACAGTAGAAGCGATAGGCAAATATATACATCTCCATTTCTATGTAGATCACATATGGTATTTAGCAGTGGGAAAGGTCAAGATCAGTTCTTCAAAAATGGGAGTTAATCTTTCATATAAAAAGGCATACTTTTGGCCTCATAAGCACTATGAAAATCGACTATATATAAGCGTGGTCATCTACATATCCTTCTGTCTGATGACATATTCCTGTTGGCATTGAAGGTGTCGATTCAGTCCATATCAGATATCCTGCAAAATGATAGTAAACGGATCAGGCCATCAGCATGTGAGCATATCTTGTAAAATACCATAACAACGTGTAATTGTTCCAAGGGAGCAACAATAATCTTAGCAGACCACTGGAACCATATAACGGTTTCTTTTGTGGGCATAACAACTTAAAAGAATAGTTAGACAGCAAACCAAATGCGAAACGCAGACTAATTACCCCCTTTTGAAGCAGACGTATATTGAATGTCTTACTGCTAGCAGTACAAATATGACTTTGCACATTGCACCAAAGTACATGGCCAGAAAAATGGAAACCGTCAATTTTGTAAACTGGAAATGCAGGAAATAAGTTGCATATATGACCATATAATAGATCTTATTTTAACAAGCTACAATCGCTCAACATTTGGATCTTATAGAGGAGATTATGGAGCTGGCACAGTGAATTCAGTTCTAATCGTAATGCGTAATGACTCAATTCTTTGTATAAAAAGATAGAGGTTGTATAACAGGCTGTGGATATCACAATTACCAGATGGGATGAAGTCACTGCGATGAACTGTAGAGAATAACCAGCAAGGGGCCTCAGGCTGTGACTAACAGCCATGATGATCTTGTCCTCCAACCATAGGATTAGAAGATCAGATGGTTTCAGTAATGACCATATCCTAAAAATATACAGAGTAGTGCTACATTATTAGGAGTAATGACCATATGGGAAATACAGAACAGAAGCAATGCTACATTATTAGGAAATAGTAGAGAGGTATTGCACAAATAAACATAGCATGCATCTACTCAAGTCTTGGTGAGAATACATACTTATTCCCTGATTCGTTAGAATCATAAAGCTGTATTTGAAATTTGTGTAGGTGTCAATAGATCATGATGTAGGACATCCGATAAGAAGGCTGGCAGCAATAGAGAATGAGCATTGCTACTTACCTCCCAACATAACAAACTCAAACCTGCGAAGATCATCAGTAGTATTCCCAAGTTACATGAGAGTTCATTTTCATCACAGGCAGTACTAAAGAGCATCAGGGGAAAATAGCAGTTTCGGCGTGGACAGAGCACTAAATTCTGGAGTGTGAAATACTCCTGTATCTAAGCCTTCTCGAAAACAAACCAGAGCTAAACATCATATCATATAGTAGTATATAGCTATGCCCCCAAATAGCATTGTTTAGTGATGCAGATTTGATCAGTCATCTTAACATATGCCAATGGCTGGTTTCAAATTTCCTGCATTTTGGTGAGGCCTAGTTAATATCATATATTTTCACCATATTTGACCCAACGAAAAGTTGGTCCCTCGATATTAAGATATATTATAATGCACACATTACCATGAGAATCACATAAATTAGGTTAATTTTAAATAACAATTACAGTTGTACATGGTATTAGATACAGAGAACAATGAGAGTAGTGCTACTGGAACTCCATTCTGAAAAGAAGATGCAGCCCTTCAATATCTTACCTTTGAGAAAGCAGCCGTGAGCGGGCATGTAATCTAGAACACGATAGACTGGATTCGTTTACAGTCACTAACTGATCCGGTGTACCGAATTCGTCCACCCGAAAGGTCGCGTTTGCGTGTGGACTGCTTGGTTCCCCCTATGCCTACAATGAAGAAATCGACCAATAGTTCAGTAGAAACAAATCAATGTACATATGCAAGATTTTGAAAAAGCCGAACCCAAACACAGCTGATCTCATCGACACGGGTGAGGCCAGGCAACAATTCGCTACCAGTAGGAAGAATTAGGCCACCAATTCAGAAAAAAATGCATATGCTACACTTAGAACTTTGAAAGTATGTGATTCTTCATCCACCACCAGATCTAGCACAAATGATGGAACTATATAAACCAATTATAGAAAACTTGGTACCGAAGATCCATTGGAACCAGATTTAGTATGTACAAATTTTTTGAAGTGAGTGGAACCATAATTACCTTAGTGAAGGTGACAGGATGGAATTTGCAGCACTTTACAGCTCATTGAGCCAGCCAGCGAATGAAGGCAGCTCTGTCCTACTCCAAGACATTGCAAAGCAGAGCAGAATATATGACTGACAATATATATACACCTGTGATTACATCAGATCGGAATACAAATAATTCAAGAAAGAATAATCACTAACGACGTTGTTATATTTGTGAGCTGATTAAACAAATCATTGTTGCTCATATCCCTGCAGAACACTAAAGTACAATTAAGGCCAGAAAATAACATGTTCTCTTAAACATCCGAGCATTGGCATTTAAGAGAGCATGTGAGATATAAATTACAGCTAAACTAGTACAGTTAGCTAGTTCATGTTATAGCCCAAGGTGTCCTTAAGCCACATCCCAGATAACTGAATACAACATATCTGAATTCCAGTATCTCTTTTGTGCAATTAGCCAAATTCAGTGGCGTGTAGACAGCTCTGTATCTGAACCCAAAATTCACGATTCACTAAGAAAATTTCTTATAGAGTTGTGGACAGCACACCTACCCAAATTTCATGAAACATTCAAATGTAGGAACCTGATTTTTCAAAATTCATCTGCAGTCGCGATGGACTGACTTGAACTTGAACTTGAAAGGTATAGCAATCACAACCTAATATCATTGTGCTAATATCCTGCTCAACTCAGATCTAGCACTGTGACTTCTCATACAAATCACTAAAATGAAGGCAAGAGTGGAACTGTCCATACCATAAGGGGAGAATTAGTCCAATGAGCAGCTACGTTACTACCGAGTACGAATCACTAGAAGAGCAAGTTTTGCTAAAAAAACTAGAAGAGCAAGCCATAGTACCTTTCCTCACTGCATAACCGATTGGGTATCGTATCGTGATGGGTAAGACACCATGGCCCGTGCGAGGTGTTGCGCACACGCTGCCGGAGGGGTGCGCCGCCGAAGGGGCTGCGGCCTGCCCACCGCGCCGCCGCCACCGTCGTGGATGTGCGGATCTAGGTCGTGCTCATCGGATCCTGCCTCCACTATCGATGAATCCCGCGAGGAGGGCCGACGCACCAGCCACCGGATCTCGCACCGAAATGGAAGGGAGCGGTGCGGCAAGGGAGAGGCACGGTCACATGGGGAGGGGCAACGGGAGCAGCTGGCGACCATCTGACGGGGAGATGAAGGCGACCATCCGAGCGGCACGGCTAACGTCTTGGGGCGGGCGGCCGGCGGGAACCGACGGTCGGGGGCGGGCGGCGGGGCAGCCGCTGGGGCGAGCAGCCGCCAGGGGTGGGGGCCGGGGGCGGGCCGGTGGGGGTGACCGGCGGGGGCGGGTGGCCGGCCGATGGAGGCGGGCGGAGGGGACGGGGACGGGCGGGCGGCGGCGGGCGGCGGGGCAGGCGAGCGGGTCGCGTGCGTGGAGGCGTGCGGCGGGCAGCGATAGAGTGAGAGAAGAGAGGAAATGAGTTTGGTCTGTGCGGACTTAGGGTTTACATCAGTTTGGGCCAAAATTTTCGCGGGAATGGGCAAAAACGTCCAACCAACGGACATCCGTATTTAGCAACGGATGATCCGACTCGGCTACTGAGATACAGCGACCGACCATCCCACGCAAAATCAAAAAATTTATTGCAACGGACCATCCCTCGCCGTATTCAATTTTAGCAACTGACGGTCCTTCACAAACATTTAGCGACTCACCGTTCAACACTAATTATCAACTTTTAGCAACTGCAGTTAGTTGTTATTTAAGGGCTGTGGTGTAGTGAATCTTGAGATATAAACATGGGAGTAACTACTCCATAGGAGTAGAAAATAATTTCCATATATATATATATATATATATATATATATATATATATATATATATATATATATATATATAGCTACAAAATAAGTTATTTTATAGCCACCACTATTTACGATAATTTTATATACTAATTTACGACAATGTCAGTATATATTTACGATAGTTGGATTACTATAACATATGAGAATATTTACTGTAACATTATAGTAAACCACTTAGCAAGGAGTTACTATAATCTCGTAAATTAACATAGTAATTATCGTAACTCAAAATGGCTACAGAATAAGTTATTTTGTAGCCAGCTACATGGTAGTAGTTATATATATATATATATATATATATATATATATATATATATATATATATATATATATATATATATATATATATATATATATAGACACACGCGTGTGTGTGGGGTATATGTTAGCGTGTGCATGATGCATGGATGGTTTGTGTAGTGCTGCTACCGAAGGCACTAGGCTAAGTACCATTGGTTGCCATGCTTGTGCATGTACTATCATTGGTGTTGTGCACGTACGGATCTGAAGATCCAATGATCCGTCTCCATCGGCCGCCGTGGTAGTGCAATCGCGTGTCCCTTGTTGACAAAAAGGTGGCAGCGGCACTGCTGCTGTTTAATATAATTAGGATAGCGAGACGGTGATGGAATTCGCTGTGGCTGTCAAGTTAGTACTGCCTTAGTCACTTTAGTTACCGATTACCGGTCTCTCTCTCTCTCTTGGTTCTGAAGGCATGGTTCGTATGTACAATACATAATCATTTCAGTGATACTAGGTTGAATTGCTTTTATTTTATTTTGCAGATTAATTAGATTGCTTGCACTCTATATATCAGACACAATGTTGCGTGTCACCTGCGGCCAAAGCATCTGACATGACGACAGCTACATGGCTTTGCCACATAGGGCCGGTTTAGATCCAAAAGATTTTGCAAAATAGCACTGTAGCAAGTTTCGTTGTTATTTGGTAATTAGTGTCTAATCATGATCTAATTAGGCTTAAAAGATTCGTCTCGTCCATTTTGTCTAAACCGTGTAATTAATTTAATTTTGTATCTATATTTAATGCTTCATGCATGTGTCTAAAGACTCGATGTGACAGGGAATCTGAAAAATTTTGCAAAATTTTTAGGAACTAAACGGGGCCATAGAGTCACTGCCAGAGGAGCCGTCGCCTTACCTTTGGCAGTTCCTGACATCATGATGTCACACACAGGACCAGCCGAGTTGTCTATGCAATTTTTTGTTTTGGGCGCGGTGACGCCAGGCAACGAAAAGCAAAAAAAAGGAGGCTTCCAAGTTGTACTACAAACAACTAGAGGCCATTTGCAAAGCTGTGTCAAATAAAATCAATGTGAAAAAAATAACTCGGTTGTTGTCAAATGACTACTTTCACATAAGTTTGATTGCATGTTCAGCCGACCTAGTAACGGTGGCATGTGATCTATCCAGCATGATGCTGGTTCCTAAACTTTTGCACAATATTGGTCTAATAATCACATTTGATTTGGCCAAAATAACTAAGGTGTTTCTGACACTTGAACGGACCCACCACTCTTACTAGATTTGAAAGGGCACTTACAATTCGTAGAATAGCTTTTGGAAAACATGGCATGAACGAAAGGTTCATCATTGTATAACTCACTGATTATTGCCAAGTCGGATCTTGAACTAGAAATAAATAGCCATGGCCGTTTGGACATGTTGAGGGCTTGCGTGCTACAACAAAATTATGAAGAGATGTCATTGGTCGATCCAAAATTCCATGTCTATTTATTTCTGGTCAAGATCAGGCTTGGCAATAATCAGTGAGTTATACAATGAACCTTTCACATATGGCATGCTTTACAAAAGCTGATCTACGGATTGTAAACATCTTCTCAAATCTAGTGAACCTTAGTTATTTTTTCTCAAATCAAATATGGTTATTAGACTAGTATTGGGAATGGATAGATCATGTGTCGACATTACTACGTCGGTTGAATATGCAATCAAACTAAGGCGGAAGTAGTCATTTGATGGCAACTGAGTTATTTTTTTCTCACCGATTTTCTTTGACTCAGCTTTGAAGTAGTACAACTTGGAAGCCTCCATTTGGCCTTTTGTTGGCCAAATGACTACTTTCGCCTTTGTTCGATTGTAGTCCTAGCTCGCTCTGTACGCGGATGTGGCATACTGACTGTGGATTGACTTAAGTCTCTGCTTTGGTTATCTACTTTGTGGCACGCTGTGTAAGTTAAAGCTACTTTGGTCTTGTAGCCTCTAAAAGTTATCAAGAAGCTCACAGAACACTTCCCCATAAAGCGTGCACCACTGAGGGTGCGGTTCACTGCACCAAAACCCAATTTTCCAGGCCTTATGGAGAAGATTGGCGAATGGAACGCTACCGTCATTTCAAAGGATGAATTGAGCACGCAGCCTTCTATTGTAAGTCTACTGGTTCTTGCTTTCTGTGGTTATTCCTACATCACATATTGTGAATTGGTGTGGTTGTTCCTACATCACATGATTGTGAATTGGTAATTTGGTATGGAATTTGTACTCAGAGTTCCCTTTTTCACTTGAGCAATTTCGAAAAAAATAGGAACGGAATGTCATAGAGGATAAAAGGTTCTTTTTTTTTGTGTGTGTGTGGGCGGGGGCAGGGTTCAGCATACACAATGTCATAGAGAGGGTAAAAGGTTTTTTATATCATCTGTGGTCTGTATCACATAGCTTAGAGGCTTGGTCAATGATGCCTAGTCAAGTGTGTAAAAAATTTCATGGGCTCCAGTTTGTGTGGTAGGTGTCTGCTGCCTGATCGTAGGAAGAATAGGTGGATATTAGAAGCGGGAGCCTGATCGTAATACACTGTTCCTTGCATGATGAACTTAGCATTGAAGTCTACTTAGCCTATTTTAGTGTTTCTATTTTTTGGTGGTGCTGATTTAATCATTTGCTGAAACCAAAATTCCTCTCAGGGCTGAACCTTATTATCGTTGTTGTAGTACATGTAACTGTGGATAATGTTTTACAGGTATGTGAGATCGAGCCATCTCTTCTGCACTCGTGTGAGGAGCGGTTGAAGGATGTGCAAGGGAGGGTCGAAGTGCTGTCTGTCTCAGCGCACGCAGAAAGTGGCCCATCTGTGGAGCAACATGACAGTGTCGAAGTGCCACAAGCAGCTCCTGTGAAGGAACCTGATGCTGTTGCTCAGATAAGTGAGACAATGCAGAAACAGAGCATTTCTACTGAAAGCCAGGGCAATGCACAAGGCAAGCAGCAGAGAAGATGCAAGGAGTGTGATGTGCTCGTGGAGGACAAGCTATACAGAGAGCACTGCAAGAGTGGATGGCACAAGCACAACTACACGCGGCACAAGAATGGGCTCCCGCCTCTCAGCCAAGAGGAGTGCATGGTGGAGATGGAATTGGCTGACTCCAAGAAGGACCTTAAAGACTACGATTTCTGATGAGGTTAGCTGGAAGTTCCTCTGACATGCGATCCTATGTTCGGGCACTAATGCTGTCTGTCTAATGCTTTCCTATCACCCATCTTATCCAGGATGATTAACAAGGGGTGCACAGGGCATGAAGTTTTGTTGCCAGTCTTATTTTCTCTCTCTGAGGACACATGGTCGTTTTCTGATGCTGTATAGTGGAGCAGTGAACCTAGTTTTGTGAGATGCAAGGATTCGTTAGAATGGAATGGCTTAGTCACATCGTTGAACTGCAACCAAGTTTGGGAGTAGAACCTGGCAGTCTGGATGGCTTTGGCTTTGTATAGTAGCCGAGTGAACTTGGTCGTGGGCTCGTGGCACTTGGGTGCTCATTGGGCGTTGGCTGTTCTGTAACGACATCCTATGCGGGCTAGAAACTTTGCCTTGTTATGATGGATCAAGCTTAGTTATAATACGACTTATTTGCATCCTTTCTGTTTGTTTGGTTTGTGATACTGCATCCGTTGCATTTTGTTGTTGCTACACCTAATGTTTTTTTTTGAACATTGCCACACCTAATGTTAAGTTCATTTGAGATGGCGAAACTAACATGTGGCGGCCTGTTTTATATTGGGAAGAAAACGCGTGGCATGATTTGCTGTTTGGAATTGCGAAAGGAAATTTACATTGGTTGGACTTGGACGTGTGCTGTAGTTCTCTGGAGATGTAAAGGGTTTGGTACGGGCCAAAGAAAAGTTTCGTACACCCTAATATGGCTGCCAATTTATTAAAAAAACATACGCAGGCGTGCAGGGTTCAATTCATATATTTATTTTATTCAAATTCAATATGAATTCAGTGACGACGATAACTGTAAACCAAACTATGTGACCTATGTCCATGCATTCAAAGTTAGAAGAATAATAAACAAATAACAAGAGGAGAAATTCTAATAAGCAAATAACAAGAGAAATTCTATTAAGCCCCTTTTAGATCCTTGAATTGAATTCATTCTAATAAATTATAATTTAGACATATATTAATTAAGCTAATATGATTGTATATGAAATATATTTGTATACTATTGTTAGCCATGTAAGAGAGATGCTTATATTGCATTTCTACTATAGGAAAGCGAGTTAAAGAGCGTGCTATAAGTTGCAGAGTAGAAACATAGCATGATGATCTATCTAATCAATTTTCATCTTTCACCCTATGAATTTGATATAGGCTTATACATGAACTTTGGAAAGTTGTGGAATCTCAAATTCATGCCAAATAATCTAATACATTAAGTAGATTCTAATTCCTCCAAAATAAAGGGATCTAAACGGCCATGAGAATATTATTTGTAAAAAAAAGGTTATTGCGGGCTTGTCGGCATCCCTGTACTGTTCTTTATATCGGTAATGCTACCATTAAGATGTCCGGAAGGCCAGATGTCTTGCTCCACTCACTACCACATGCGCTGCTCGCCTAAAAAGAAAAAAAATCAAAATCCCCACGGAAGCTCGTCTCCCCACTCCGCACTCGTGCGTGACGGCTTCACGGCGTCATGTAGCCATCCGATCGTCCCAATCCCCTGCACCGCCGCCTCCATCCCGCACTGCCGTTGCCATCCTCCGCGGCGCCCCCATCCCCGCGGCACCTCCGTCTCCCGCGAAGAGGAATCCTCTATATGAGGTACGCTGCCAGCCGCCCCACCCGCTGTAGCTGCCACCAGACCTGATCGCTGGCGCCTTGCCCTCCGCCTCTAAGCTCCATGCGCATGCTTGGCGAGTGCAGCGACACCTCCATCCCCCACATGCGCCACCGTGCTCCATCCTTCATCGCACCCAGGCCAGGCGTCTAGGAGAGGGGGCGTCACAGGTTAGGTCCTGGCCAGGTACAGGCGCAAATGGCTGCTGCCAGGCTATGCCAACATTCTCGATTGCCCGCTAGACGGAACTGGCCGTCACCCGCTCTGTGTTGCGTCATACAGAGGAAGGGTGAAAACGCATGTTGCAAGCGTCTGTTTCAAGTGTTTCAAGTCATACGGATGTTGCAAAAGTAGATCGGGACGTTGCACATGTTGCAATGGTTGTATATATATGTTGCAAGCTCTTGTTCTCAAAGTTTCATGTTTTTTCCAGACGTATATGTTGCAAGTGTGTTTATCTAGATGTTGTATATATTTTCACACACATGATGTAGGTCTTTTATCTTGATGTTGCGTATGTTTACAATGGTTTCAGGTGTTTTTGCAAGTGTTTTAGACACATGTTTCATTTGTCTTCAGACGTATGTTGCAATTGTTGCATCTGGATGTCTCAAAACTAGATCTGCATCTCGCTCCTCGCCTTTCTGCTGTCTCGCCTCGGTGTCAGGTGCGGGAAGATGAAGGAGGTCCCCACAGGCGCTGCTGGGCCCCCACATGCTTGCGGGCGGACGCAGCAAGCAAGACGTTGGTGGGTAGGCGCGGGACTCGAGATGTGGGGGGAGGGGGCAGCGGCGCGGGCGTGTGGACGGGGACCTAGCATGGCTAGCCATGCCCTTCTTTATACTATCTATTACTCCCTCCATTCCAAATTATATAGAGAAAATTACAAAAATTTATAACATCAAATAGATACACTATAAAAATATAATTAATGAAGAATCTAATGATACTTAATTAGTGTTATAAATATTATTATCTTATCCTATAAATTTGATCAAACTTGAGATCCTTTGACTCTCTAAAATTCATGGAATGTCTTATAATTTAGGATGGAGGGAGTACACCTAAAAAAAATAACCAGTGTCATCGTCGTCGGATGCCCCACACGATCGCTCCGCTCGCCTGCCTTGCACCTCTCGCGGCATCGCTCCTACCGAAAGCGTGTCCGAACTCCGAAGCCGAAAGGGAATCGCCCGCAAAACGAAGCAAGCGTGGAGACCACAGGCTTCTCATTAGCTTGGGACCGTGGAAAGTGAGAGTGCACCGGCTCGCTCAGTCTGCAGTCTGCACACCGGCGTGACGGCGCCGCACGCCGCAGCCATGGAGGCAGTGGGTGAGAGCGACGCAGCCATCCAGGGCCACGGCGGCGGCAAGCTCAGTCCTGGCTGGCCATACAAGGCGTTCATGGCATGTGAATTCGTGATCTAATTCAGCAAGGAGCAGATGGCAAGAATAGGAAAAAGTGGAGGGTTCCAGGTGAAAAAATACAAAGAAATATAAACAGCAAATGAATAGTAAAAGTTCATCTTAAGATTTACATAGACTCCCGGGTTCCTAATACAAAGTGTTTTGTTAGCTTCTTGCCTTTTCCCAAACAATGCATAAATTGACTTAAACTTATCAAATCTATATAAAATCAAAATCAGATCCAAAAATTACAATTCAAATTTTGTTAAGTTCACCGAGAATGTAACCGTGTCATTTATATGAAAAGACCAAGGACATGTGCAACTCATAGACAGTCTGCTCCAAAGTCAATATGAAAAGCCTCAAAATTTTCCTCCAAAGTCAGGAATATAAATGTGCGTGTGCGGATCGGAAGAGGCTTGATGTTAAGGCCGTACTCAATCTGGAACAAAAAAATTAGCATACACGTGAATTATTTTGAATACAATCAAAAAGCCTAAATGCATTTGGAAATAGTTTAGGTTCCCAATGCGAAATCATTTAAATTTTTCTGAAAAATAATCAAATCCTTTGTGGGATGAGAATTCATGAACACCGTGCAAGTGCAACTGAAGGAAAAAAAATCGTCGGAGCTAAAGCCGAATTTTTTTGAAATAATATTATTTTAATAATTAATTGTAGATTTATAAGCTGTAATAATAAAATTGCAGATTTAGGTGTCAATTGGCGAACTAGAAGCTGATAATAATCTAATCGGCGATAGAGTAAACAATATTTCAGGGGCCCATATCTCCCCACTCACGTGGCTTTAGTGGACGGATGTGTTTTTCTTTCTTTTTTTATAGTTAATTATTTATTGATAGTTAGATAAAGAAATAGTATATATTTTAGGCACATATTTAATACATATAAGTATTTACGTATTCAGAAGATGTAGAATCATAGTTGCTTAGTTAGGAAAAATTACTTTATTTGTTCGATAATTTGCTATAGGACACTCTTTAATGGCGGTATTTGCTGATGAACATCGCTCAATGTTGTCTTTGCTAAAAATTTTAAACCATAAATTTAAAATGATTTTAATTTTTAGGTTATTTTAGGTCTAAACAGCTTACTCGTAAACTTAAATATAGAATTATAGAAGAAAGTACTCCATCAGTCCTAAAATAAGTGATTCTCATTTCTCAGGAAGTCAAACTTTTTTAATTATACATCTGAGTATTGTAATAGATATACAAATTATAATTTTACAAAAGGGTATGTCACATAAAAAATTACGTCTATTTCTAATAAAGGTTTATGTGTAATATTAAAATCTTTTAGACGTGCACGCATGCTCATTCTTATAAATGCATGCATGCACACCTTAGCCTTACGAGCACTTGCGAGAGTGATGAGTTGATCAGTAAGGGCCTAAGGGGGCGTTTGTTTGCCTAGTCCAGATGGGCCATTGAGCCTAGGGGTGCAACCCAGGCTGTTTGTTTGCTTGGACCAACCCACGAGTTAGACCGACACGCCCCTCAAAGCACCCCTGGCCCTGGCCCTGGCCCTGGAGAAACAAAAAATTCTTTTGTTCTTGCCGGGCTCGGATGTAGCGGGCACATCGTGTGCGAGCAGCGACGTTCTCGTCACCTCCCTTTTCTTTACCGTAAAAGCCTCCCCGCCGCCGCCAACCCCATCGTTGAGTGCACGCAGGCTCCAGCTCGGCGCAACGACTTCCCCTTCCTCTCTGACAACTCTTCAGCGACCTCTGACCACAGGCTGGCTCATTCTCATCTAGGGAAACAAACATGGCTGGTTGCACCACCACAGGCTGGATCACAAGATGCAGCCTTACTAAACACAATAGAACCGATAACTTTGATTAATATCAAATCTAGCAAGAGATCAAATGATCGATGTAGCCTACCGAAGAACTCGCCGAGAATTACGTTACTCCTACTCCCAGTGTGATGGCGTGAAGCTGGAAAAGTAGATTGTGTATTGATCGAGAGATGAAAAATGTTACAATAGCCAAGGTCTATATTTGTACCCTGGGCCGATACAGAGTCCTAGACAATATGACTAGACAATTCCTGAGTAAAAAGAAAATAATCTAATTTGAACTCCATGATTTCCTTTCTGGCAGAGTCCAATTCTGTTACGCTTGAGCCGATACCGCTGGCGTCATGACTTTCACGATCCATTCCAAATTTTTGGTGTAAACAAAAACAAAAACAAAACATCCTGAGTACGCCGAAACTTGTGTCACACAACCGTTATGAATTTACCATGCTTTAAGTTTCAACGTATCATCCTTGATTTAAAAATAATATATAGAATCATATTAGAATAGCGTACCCATGGAATAAGCCTCTTAGGATTTAGATTAGTGGTAACTAGAAAGACAGCGCAGCGTTGTCGCGCGACTTTGTTAGTAGGCCATCCTCTTGTGGTCACCGATGTTACTCTTGTATTTTGATTCTGAGTCTCGCCAGTATGAAATGCTTTGAATTTAAATTTTTGTTGTGTAGGAAAACTTTAGGTTTTGAAATTCTAAGCAATTTTTTGTATTTAAAATTTTTTTGGCGTAAAGACGTTTTGGTGTTCGAACCACAAGTACAATGGATGCTATGTAAATATTTATGTGGATGAATTGTAAAAGCGATCTGAATTTGGAATTTTACTCTTTAATAAAGCTGTAGGTTTTGAAATTATGAACAACTTTTGTATTGAACACTTTTTTATTTGAAAACGTTTCGGTGTCCAAATTGTGGGTACAATGGATCACATGTAAACATTTATGCAAACGAATTGTGAAAACGTTTTGAATTTTAAAATTTGCTCTATAATAAAGTTGTAGTTTTTGAATTTTTGATCAAATTTTATATTGAACAACTTTTGATTTGAACGCGTTTTTGTGCTCAAATTGTAGGTATAATGTTGCTCGTGTAAAAGAACTGGTTGTGGTTTGGTTTAAATTAAAATCCAAGGGTTTATCTAAAAAACCTGAGAGAGGAACAGGACCGTGGGTTAATTTATTGAAAACTTAAGGGTTTCTTTGCAAATTTTTCAGAACCGTGGATGTTGAACTACGGGTTGATTTAGGAAAAGTTTTGGATTTTTTTCGCAAAAAAGTCTGAGAGATGAGGCCAGACTGCGGGTTTATTTCGTTAAATATGGAGGATTTTTTTGTAAAATGACCAAAGCTCGCCCGATCCGACGACTGGGAAGAGCAGGCGACGTGGCCTAGCTGAGGGGCCAGGGTCTCCCCTGCAGATTCGTGTTTAGAAGATAGGATAAATAAGTCGGTGTGCAAATTGATTTAGACGAGCTGGAAAAAAAACAAAAGGAAAGTCCATTCAAAAGGTGGAAGGGAAGGTGATGAAGCCCTGTCAATCGCCGAGGAGAGTCTACCAACTTCTCGGCCAGCGAGTAGCCGATAGGTACCTATCGGCAGCTCAGCGGCCGACAGGGTACTAGATTGCAATTTCTTAAAAGTATCATCTAAATTTATAATTATTTATTTAAATAATATTATATCAAACAAAATTCGCTAAAGCCCGCCAAGAGAAAATGGGCAATCGGACTGGAGCCTTCCGTAGTATGGATCCCCAGCACCACCACCGCTCGCCGGAATACAGCTCCCTCCTCCTCGCCGGCCCGCGCCTGGGCCCTCTGAAGCAAGCCCACGCGCGGCTCCTCGTCTCCGGCCACGCCCGTTCCTTGCCGCTCACCACCAAGCTAGCCACGCTGGCGGTCGCGGCGGGCGCCGCCTCCTACGCCCGTCTCCTCGCCGCCTCCCACCCGGCACCCGACTCCTTCCTCTTCTGCTCCCTCACGCGCGCCGCCGCGCGCCGGGGCCTCCCCGCCGCCGCCCTCGCCTTCTACCGCTGCCTCCTCGCCGCCGCCCTCCCTTTCTCCAGCTTCGCCTTCACCGCCGTCGCCAAGGCCTGCGCCGACCTGTCCGCGCTCCGCGCCGGCATGGGCGTCCACGCCCACGCCATCCTCCTCGGGTTCGGCTCCGACCGGTTCGTGCAGACGGCGCTCGTCGTGCTGTACTCCAAGTGCGGCAAGCTGGATGTCGCGCGCAAGCTGTTCGACGCGATTCGTGACCGGAGCGTGGTCGCTTGGAACGCGATGATTTCAGGGTACGAGCAGAACGGGCTCGCTGGTCGGGCGATTCAGGTGTATAGGGAGATGCAGATGGCCGGGGAGGCTCCTGATTCCGCGACGTTTGTGGCCACGCTCTCTGCCTGTGCGCAGGCTGGCGCTCTGGACTTGGGACGTGAAGTGGAGAGGCTCATTGTCTCTGAAAGGATGGAGATGAATGTGGTTCTTGGTGCTGCGCTTGTGAACATGTACGCCAGGTGTGGGCTTGTGAACAAGGCTCGTGAGTGGTTCGACGTGCTCCAGGAACGCAATGTGGTTACGTGGACCTCCATGATCACAGGATATGGCATGCACGGACATGGCGGTGAGGCAGTCAAACTGTTCAATCTGATGAGACAGCAAGGGCCACCACCCAATGATGTCACTTTTGTTGCGGTTCTATCTGCGTGCGCGCATGCTGGGTTGGTCAGTGAGGGTCGGGATGCTTTTGCTTCGATGAAGAGTGTCTACGGATTGGTCCCTCGTGCTGAGCACTATTGCTCTATGGTTGATATGTATGGAAGGGCAGGACTTCTTGATGATGCAATGCAGTTTATACACGACTCTATACCTGGAGAGCCTGGACCTGAGGTTTGGACAGCTATGCTTGGTGCATGCAAGATGCACAAGAATTTCAATCTTGGAGTGGACGTTGCTGAGCGATTGATTGCCCTCGAACCTGAGAATCCATCTCACCGTGTGCTGCTTTCTAATATATACGCTTTATCTGGTAAAATGAACCATGTCGAGAAGGTGAGGAATACAATGATCAAGAGAAGACTGAAGAAGCCAATAGGATATAGCTTGATTGAGATTGCTGGTGTTGCTCATTTATTTCGCATGGGTGAGAAGTCTCACCCCAAAACTCCAGAGATTTACCAGTATCTGGAGAAACTGATCCATAGGATTACTGATGCTGGTTACGCACCTGAAACTGACTCAGTGCTGCACGAGTTGGAAGAAGAGGAAAGGGAGTTTGCATTAAGATACCATGGTGAAAAACTGGCCGTAGCCTTTGGACTCATGATGACCTTTGGGTGCACCACTCCAATCAGGATAATAAAAAACCTGCGTATATGTGGGGATTGTCATCTAGCTATCAAATATATGTCAGCCGTGGAGAATCGAGAGATAATTGTCAGAGATATGCACCGGTTTCACCATTTCAAAGCTGGAAAGTGTTCCTGTCAGGAATATTGGTGACGAGCCCTCCTCCATCGTAAGCTAAAATTTGCAGTTATGATTACAGTATTGAGTTTCGATGTATATGGATGATGCGTTACAGCTGACAATTATCAAGAACCATTATAAGCTATATAAGGCATGTGGTTTTCAAAGTGTTTGAAAGTTTTTAGTTAGTCAATTTTTTTCCCACAGGTTATGGCCTACAGTAATACATGTATCGATAATAATCCTTGGTAGTAGTCATGTTGGTGGTAATACTTTATATGCAGAGGATGCCGATGACTTGTAATGCTTCAGCCTAAACTTTTCCCCATAATAACTTGTCATTTTGTTGTTTCTAGCAGTAGTAAAGTTAAATTACAGTACTAATCTCTGGCTACATATGTTCTACAGCGTTTCCATTTTTATGAAGTCCCCTCCCTCCCCTTGTAACCCCGAACCGACCGATCTTTGTATTCAGTCTTAGCGTATTGTTTTGCAGATGATGTGAAGTTCTTGGTTGTTTTGCAGTCGAAGTGATTACCGATATGCAGGCTGATAAAAGTTTCTTGGTTGTTTTGCAGTCTGCAGTGGTCAAAGTGATTACCAATATGCAGGCTGATAAAAGTTTCTACTGATGGAGTACCATTTCTTATTTCTGCTAGTGTTGAACTTGCTAAAATGCTGGTAAGACTATACTTTGTCCTTTTACAGGAAAATATTCTTTACAGCTGTTTGTACAGTGTCATCCTCAAAAGTGATAGGCTGCATAGTGACTTTATGCTGGCAAATGCTGATGCAGAAATTGATTATTTTCTGCAGCCCTATTGAAGATCCATCACCAGTGGCTACTGCTAGAAGAATCTCAAATATTTAAGTCAACATTTGGAAGGCTTGCTTTCGTACAAAGCAACAATTGATCTTATAACTTTGTCTAAATAATGGCTGAAGCAACAACTCAAGCTTGTGTAGAAGCCCTGGGATGTAGGAGAGAAGGTTTTCCACAAACCTACCTGGGGTTGCCACTTTCAACACACAAGTTGCCAATTTCAGCATACACACCATATATTCAGAAGTCTGACAGATTTCTGGCAAACTGGCAAGCTCATCTACTGAATACAATGGGGCGTGTGGTCTTGGTGAATGCAATCATGGACAGCCAGCTGGTGTATTTCATGAGCTCCTTGCCGCTGCCACCATCAGTTATCCACCAACTAGACAAAAGACGGCGAGGTTTTATGTGGTCAGGATCTGAAAATGGCAATTTTTCATCAGCTAGATGCCTTTCTGCAACTCAAAGGAGCTCGGCGGCCTGGGAATCAAGGATATTGGAACACAGAATATTTGCCTGCTACTCAAGCTCATGCACAAACTTCACTTCGCAGAATCATCAGCATGGGCACAATGGGTCTCAAGTCGAGCATGTCTAGCTTCCCTGAGAGGGGATCTCCACGGTGAACACTGGGAAGTGCTGCGCTCCATTCTGCCATTGTATCAAGCCATCACAACTGTAACCATTGGGGATGGTAGAAATACATCCTTCTGAATGGATGTCTGGCTCGAGATGATACGTTGGCAGACCGCTTCCCAGTCTTGTTCACTCACAGCAAACATAAGGAGGTTTCGGTGCAGGAGACCAGAGATGCAGGACTTCCAAGGATGCTGGTGCTGTGACTGACAAATGCGGCATCTGAACAGCTACAGTCCCTACAATACTTGCTAGCACAGGTCACTTACACATGCCAACCTGATCGCCGGCTCTCCCCCTTCATCGCTACAGATGGAAAACTGGACACTGCTAGCATATACAAGCTGCTGAAGGCACAAGGACAGGCTTCTGATGAAAAATCAAACTTCATCTGGAAGAGTGCAACCCCACCAAGTTCAGTTCTTCATGTGGTTGTTATGCCAGAAATGGATTCAGTGCCGATCCAATCTACAGAAGAAGGGAATTGTGCCTCATGCATTATGTGAAGTCTGTAATGAAGCCGATGAAACCCCTGAACATATTATCAATGGCTGTGGAATCGCTAAAGAGTTATGGGCTGCACTTGGAGTTGTCATGCTACGTGGACATGATCTGTCCGAACTGCACAAGTTTGATCGGCCAAGCAGTATTCCTCAACAATATTTTGAGACACTAGTGGCACTAGCATGCTGGCAGTTATGGAAGACAAGGAATGCAGTTATTTTCAGAAATGAGAGGCCTTCACTGCATCAACTTTTGGGCTCGAGTTGAAGTGAGGTAGAGCAATGGCGAGTAAGGTTTCCAAGGAAACGGAGAACAGTGGTGGATCACTGGTGCATGCTCTTTCAAACAGCAATGGCTCAAACTCCATGAGACAGCTGCCAAGATAGAAACAAACTTACTATTTTTGTGTTTTTTCTTGCCACTGAAACCGGCACAACGGTTGTTGGAATTGTAAAAATACAGTTTTTTGCAGTTTGATACTGATCAGTACTTGTTATCTCTTATCCAGGTAATACTGTTCATTTGCACTGTTGTTTCTACATATATTTTGTACCTATATGCTCTGGTCTTGATCAGAGTTGGATTAATTCTTGTAATCAATTTGCATTATCTTCTATGTTTTTATGTTATTATTTTATATGACTTTATTATCCTATATTACACAGTTGTACATATTCTGTACCTATATGCTCTGACTGCTATTTTTGACGTGGTATCAGCTATGAATACTTTGTGTTCGCAACATTTCATTTCTGTTTCTAGGTATTAGGGTCCAAACCTAAGGAGCTTTTTGATCTTTTAAGTCTAAACTCTCTAATATGGCCCTGTCTGAGCTCAAAGGTTTGACACAGTTTGCATTGGGTTGAATTCGTGCCCAGTGCTGGAAGTAGTCGTCGTTTATTTTTTTTCAGTTTGTGGCTGGCTTTCTACTGCTTTGATTGGGTATTTTACCCGGATCTTTATTCTTAATGCAATTATTTGCAGTTCTCTCATGCACTTGAGAAAACTTTGTGATGCTATTCTAATTCGCTGTTACAATTTCACTAAGGCTGAACTATATACTGCTCTAATCATTGTAGGTCATTTGCTTTTTTTCCTGTTAGCCTGTATTACTGGTCCTTACTAAGACTCCACATTTTTTTTAATCAGAATGGCTTTGACGCATCTGCTGCATTCTGACTTAAATATTTATGATATGATGGAGCTGATAGTTAGCGCTCATTATCTTGAAAATAGTAAACTTTTGCCAACTATCCAGACAACAATCCCAACTATAGGAGCAATCATATCTGTTCTTTTGATGTCACATTGAAGTTTTTTTTTTTTTGATAGGATGTCACATTGAAGCTAAGATAGTAAAGTTTGGCAACTAGAAAGTGATAGGAGGATACGCGATCTCTGGCAGGGCCTACCTGGGCAACTCGATAAAGCAAATTGATCTCTAACTGCATAATAGCACAAGATGAAAAATATTTTATTGGCCATCTGTTGATTATCGGTTTTAACTACTTAAAAGTAATTCCTTTTTTTGTGACTACTTAAAAGTAATTTCTGATAATCATATAAATGAACTGAAATATCTGCAATGACTGCTGCTCCCCTTAGGGCTTTATGTGTACAATTGCTATGTTTCAAAGGTATGTGCTATCTGACTGACTATTCTTGTTCAGACTGATGCTGCCGAATGAGCATTTAACATCAAGAGAACCGCAGGGGCTCCTGGCCATTGGGAGACATATATTATTCGTGTGTTTTATGGCCCATGTAAAATATTTGAAATATTCAAACATCTTAGCATTCATTCTAGAGATTTTGCTTCGAGGAGGCCTTATGTTCCTTGCTCTATTTTGTGGCAAATACTGGGTTAGAACATGGTTGTCTACGCGCGCCATGCGTGCGCAAATCACTAGTACCATATGGGCTCCACCAACGTGGAGCTCACACTGAGCTAGAGCCTGAGGTTCAGGTCTATCTTGCAACTCTGCGCCTCCTCCTCCTGCGTCGGCACTTCAGGGTCGCCGCTGGCGGCAGCGCCACTGTCGACGGCGCCGGACCACCGGAGCCCAGCGATCCCGGAGTCGAGGACGGCTGGGGCAGGGGCTCTCGACGAGGAGCCGTAGCCGTGAGGCGTGTATACTGGGCGGTCGGCACCGGCGTGGCCTGCGAGGTGTAGAACTTGCGCTGGCAGTAGTTGCACTTGAACGAGCGCTTCTTCTCCACGCCACCCGACGCCGCCGCCGTTGCCGTCCCCGTCGCCGGCGCCGGCGACGACTGCTCCTCCGCCGCCGCCATTGCCTTCTCCTTACCTTTTCCCGGCGCCACCGCCTCCACGACAGCCTTTACCTCCGGCGGTTCCGAGCCGAGCGCGCCGAGGAGGTCGAGCTCCTTTGCTGACGACGACGCTTCCTCCTTCTCCTTCCACATTTTTCTCAGTGGAGTTGCAACTTATAACCTTTAGCCTTGATATATGTTCTGAACTCCTGATTTCTGGTGGTAATGTTTTCTGGTGATACTGCCTTTTATCAGTACTCCCTCCATCCCAAATTACAAGATATTTAAAGAATATTAGAGAGTCAAAAAAATCTCAAGTTTGATCAAATTTATATAATAAGATAAGATAATAATATTTATGATACCAATTAAGTATCATTATATTCTTCATTAATTATATTTTCATAGTATACCTATTTGATGTTATAAATTTTTATATTTTTCTCTATAATTTTGGTCAAACTTAAGATGCTTGTTTTATAATTTGAAATGGAGGGAGCAGCAGTTTGTGTAGTACAATTCTGTACAGAATTTTCTCTTCAGTGTTTAGGCCTAACAATTGGCTGGATGCAATTTTTTTTATGGAATTTGGAATGCTGCAATATTGCTAATAGGATGGGCGGCCGATTGAGTTTTTATTTTAGGTTTACAACACTGAATTCGTCATCATACACTGCATAAAGGATAGCATAGCTATGGTTTACATGGTCATTAATTTTGTACCTAACAAGCTAATACATCTTGATTTTGAATTTGTATATTTCATTGAATGATTATTGGCTGCATGTTTATATAGCATAGTAGTTAAAAACTTGTCAACATTACCTGCATATAGAACGTGATGATTGTTGTAAAGCTACTTTGGCTAGTTAAAGTTTCTTTATCTACCATCTTACTCTATTTTTCTTCTTTTCTAAAAGTTATCAAGAATCTCATAGAGCATATAGATTTTGGACAGTTAGAGACTTGCATCGATGCACAGTCAGCATGCCACGTTAGCGTATAGAGTGAGTTAGGACTTGTTTAGACCTAGATTATACCCAAAGCCAAGTTCATGGACCTAGAAATAGCATTTGAGAGTAGAGAGACCTATGTGACACCTCTTGCCAAGTTGAAGGACTGACCATTTGAGAGAGAGTTGTAGGGTAATAGCTCTAGGGAGAGTATACTCTATAGCTAGCTACAAAATAAATTATTTTGTAGCCACCTCTATTTACGATAATTTTATATACTAATTTACAACAATGTCGGTATATATTTATGATAGTTGAATTACTATAACACATGGAGATATTTACCATAATGTTATAGTAAATCATATAGTAAGGAGTTACTATAATCTCGTAAATTAGCATAGCAATTATCGTAACTCAAAGTGGCTACATAATATAGTAAGGAGTTACTATAATCTCGTAAATTACCTCGTTGTAGTCGTCGACTGTGGCCATCCGTTGCTGAATTAGTCCCTGGTGGATGCATGGAGGAGTGCCTCCACCTCTAATATATGTCGGTTTGATCTGTTTCTTTATGTTTACATGAGAGAAACATATCCGAGCAAACCATGGCCGCCGATTTGATTTCGGCACTAACCATAACGATTAGAGTTGGAAGGGGTGGGTTATAGGTTTTTTTCACTTCATACATGTTTTTACAATTTTAGAAGTTCTTAATGGGCCCCTTTGATATTTTGAATCTAAATACCTAAATACTAAGAAAAATCTCCGTTGACAGCAATCTATGCTTCACAGTAGTATATATTTTGTATATTTTAATCCTCCACAAAAGGCGAAATTTATATGAAAAAATTGATTGAACTTTCCAACGGACTCATTCCATAAGTAAACAATTGATCAATGGGTTCGCTTGGGCAACGAAATCAAGTGCGAGCCTTTTTAAAATTTCCATCGTCTTCTACAATACATAAACCATATATGGTGTGGTGGTATTTGTTTGCCCTATGTTTGCTGGAGGCGCAGGTTCGATTCCTAGTCTCGTTTTTATTGGCCTTTTGACATTTATATATTGACTGCTCGGAGGGCTGCGTGATAGCTAACCGGAGTGGGCCGCGATGGGCTAGATTTGAGTTGTGCATAGCCGACCGGGTTGGGCCAGATACAACTTGTGCACTACCGGGAATTATTCGGACCATAGGATAGAGTGGGCCATTGGGCTGGCTAAATTAGGCCGCGAAAAAGCCCAGACCACCTGGCAGACAGAAATCTATGGTGAAAACTAAAAAGTGTGCAGAATATGGTGAAAACTAAAAGGGACGTGCTACCGCTCGGTCGTCCGATGGCTAAAATCCCATCGGACGCCCCTCCCGCGCACACGCCGTTCCAACAAGCCGCGCGCTGCATCATCAATCAACTCCAACAAGCCGCGCGCTGCATCCATCAATCAACGAAAATGGAAAGAAAAATAGCATAGCGTCGCCAACAAAAACGAAAAGAAAAACCGCACAGCCTCGCCCCCCCCCCCCCCGCTTGGCCTCGCACCCCGTCCCCGGCCCTCATGCACGCACGCAATCCCGCCGCCCTCCCAGCGGCATGCAACGTGAACAAAGATCTAATGCAACAAGTGAAGAAAACCAATGCAACAAGGTGACGTCGGAACCCCCAGCCGATTGCAACATCACTGGGGAACTAATGCAACATACGGAGAAACCCAATGCAACATGATAGTAGCTCAACTCAGAGAACTCGCTGGACCCTAGGCTACTGCAACATAACCCAAGACCTGATGCAACGAACAGAAAAACCCAATGCAACATGGTGAGAGTTGAACCTTAGTCTACTGTAACATCAGTTAAACACTAATGCAACATTCTGATAAACATGGTGAGAGGTGAATCCCCAGATCTCGCCGCAAAGCCTATCCAGCACCCCAAAACCCGTAGATCCATAGCAGGGGAGAAGGGAGGAGAAGAAGAACACCAGATCCAGAGGAGTAGGAGGGAGGGGAGCCTCAGATCTAGATCCACCAGACCTACCGCTCCTTCAGAGTTGTCGTCCTTCTCGAGCTTGTGCCTCTTGCAGTTTGCAGCTAGGGGAGGGAGGGGAGGGAAGGAGGAAGAGAACGAGGGGCGGCTCGTCGGCGAGGGCAAAGCAGCAGGAGCGGCACGCATGGAGAGCAAAGAGAGCTCGAGGGAGAGAGCAGTAGGGCGTGGAGACCGCGTCGCGCGAGCACCCCTAGCGTGGGCGTGGCGCCGGTGAGCCGAGCGGGAGTGCGTGCGCTGGGACGAGATGTGCTGCGGACGCGATTGACGACGACTGGAGCAGGTAGCGCTCGAAGTGGGCAAATAGAAGGGGAAGAAGATAAGAAAATGAAAGGAGTGGAGGAGCGCGCGTCATGTCCGTCCGAGCCGTGAGGCACGCATCGGACGACCTATTACTAGCATTTCTGAAACTAAAAAGTGTGCAAAAATTTTCATAATTTATTATTAGGTATAGATAAATATAGATATAGATAGATAGGTATAGATACATGCCTGATAGTATTACATGGAGATGGTGGAATAATATAATTAATTAGAAGTCCAAGAGCTGCACGTCCTGCTATATCCTCCGTTGTTTCCGTGAGCAAAAGCAAAGGAAAGAGGAAAGGAGTCAGAGTCCAGGTACGGTGGCATTCATGTGTGGAGAAGGGAGAGCCCAAGATGGAAGGGAACATGCACGTGCATAGAACGGGACATACACGTACGTAGGCTTCTATATCTTTCGTTGTTTCCGTGAGCAAAAGCAAAGGAAAGAGGAAAGGAGTCAGAGTCCAGGTACGGTGGCATTCATGCGTGGAGAAGGGAGAGCACGAGATGGAAGGGAACATGCACGTACGTAGAACGGGACATGCATGTACGTAGGCTTTATTTGCTTAATTAGCCGTGGCAGACACAAATTTTGAGGTGGAAACAAAAAGGAGTGCAGAAATTTTCACGATTTATTATTAGGTATAGATTAAAAAGTATGAGCTTTGCTAATTTTCTTATGTAGTAAGATTTAGAGTATCTTAAAATAAGTATGTAAACATACTCAAGGTGATAAATGAGTATGCATTCATACATAATGTGGTTTTTTTTGAAGATGGGAGTAACTACTCTCCCTACAAAATAACTTATTTAGTGTTTTTATTTTTTGGTGGTGCCGATTTAATCATTTGCTGAAACCAAAATTCTTCTCAAGGCTGAACCTTATTATCGTTGTTGTAGTACATGTAACTGTGGATAATGTTTTACAGGTATGTGAGATCGAGCCATCTCTTTTGCACTCATGTGAGGAGCGGTTGAAGGATGTGCAAGGGAGGGTTGAAGTGCTGTCTGTCTCAGCGCACGCAGAAAGTGGCCCATCTGTGGAGCAACATGACAGTGTTGAAGTGCCACAAGCACCTCCTGTGAAGGAACCTGATGCTGTTGCTCAGATAAGTGAGACAATGCAGAAACAGAGCATTTCTACTGAAAGCCAGGGCAATGCACAAGGCAAGCAGCAGAGAAGGTGCAAGGAGTGTGATGTGCTCGTGGAGGACAAGCTATACAGAGAGCACTGCAAGAGTGGATGGCACAAGCACAGCTACACGCGGCACAAGAATGGGCTCCCGCCTCTCAGCCAAGAGGAGTGCATGGTGGAGATGGAATTGGCTGACTCCAAGAAGGACCTTAAAGACTACGATTTCTGATGAGGTTAGCTGGATGTTCCTCTGACATGCGATCCTATGTTCGGGCACTAATGCTGTCTGTCTAATGCTTTCCTATCACCCATCTTATCCAGGATGATTAACAAGGGGTGCACAGGGCATGAAGTTTTGTTGCCAGTCTTATTTTCTCTCTCTGAGGACACATGGTCGTTTTCTGATGCTGTATAGTGGAGCAGTGAACCTAGTTTTGTGAGATGCAAGGATTTGTTAGAATGGAATGGCTTAGTCACATCGTTGAACTGCAACCAAGTTTGGGAGTAGAACCTGGATGGCTTCGGCTTTGTATAGTAGCCGAGTGAACTTGGTCGTGGGCTCCTGGTACTTGGGTGCTCCTTGAGCGTTGGCCGTTCTGTAACGACATCCGATGCGGGCTAGAAACTTTGCTTGTTATGATGGATCAAGCTAGCTATAATACGACTTATTTGCATCCTTTCTGTTTGTTTGGTTTGTGATACTGCATCCGTTGCATTTTGTTGTTGCTACACCTGATGTGATTTGCTGTTTGGAATTGCGAAAGGAAATTTACATTGGTTGGACGTGTGCTGTAGCACTCTAGTTCTCTGGAGGCGCAGCTAAATGTAAAGCGTTTGGTACGGGCCAAAGAAAAGTTTCGTACACCCTAATATGGCTGCCAATTTATTAAAAAACATACGCAGGCGTGCAGTGTTCAATTCATATATTTATTTTATTCAAATTCAATATGAATTCAGTGACGACGATAACTGTAAACCAAACTATGTGACCTATGTCCATGCTTTCAAAGTTAGAAGAATAATAAACAAATAACAAGAGGAGAAATTCTATTAAGCCCCTTTTGGATCTTTGAATTGAATTCATTCTAATAAATTATAATTTAGACATATATTAATTAAGCTAACAGGATTGTATATGAAATATATTTATATATTATTGTTAGCCATGTAAGAGAGATGCTTATATTGCATTTCTATTATAGAAAAGCGAGTTGAAGAGCGTGCTATAAATTGTAGAGTAGAAACATAACATGATGATCTATACAATCAATTTTCATCTGTCACCCTATAAATTTGAGATACACTTATATATGAACTTTGAAAAGTTGTGGAATCTCAAATTCAAGCCAAATAACCTAATCCATTAAGTAGATTCCAATTCCTCTAAAATAAAGGGATCGAAACGGCCATGAGAATATTATTTGAAAAAAGGTTATTGCGGGCTTGTCGGCATCTCTGTACTGTTCTTTATACGGTAATGCTACCACTAAGATGTCCGAAAGGCCAGATGCCTCACTCCACTCATTGTCACATGCGCTGCTCGCCTAAAAAGAAAAAAATCAAAATCCCCACGGAAGCTCGTCTCCCCACTCCGCGCTCGTGCATCGTGGCTTCATGGCGCCGTGTAGCTGTCTGACCGTCCCAATCACCCGCGCCGCCGCCTCCATCCCGCGCTGTCGACGCCTTCCCCAGCGGCGCCCCCATCCCCGCGGCACCTCTGTCTCCCGCGAAGAAGAATCCTCTGCGCGAGGTACGCTACCAGTCGCCCCACCGGCTACAGCTGCCACCAGACCTGATCGCTGGCGCCTTGCCCTCCGCCTCCAAGCTCCATGCGCATGCTTGGCGAGTGCAGCGACACCTCCGTCCCCCGCGCGCGCTGCCGTTGTCCGTCCTTCGTCGCACCTAGGCCAGGCGGCTAGGAGAGGGGACGTCACTGGCTAGGCCCAGGACAGGCACAGACGCAAATGGCTACTGTCAGGCCGCGCCACCATCCTCGGCTGCCGGCTGGCCAGAACTGGCCGTCCCCCGCTCTTTGCTGCGTCGTACGGAAGAAGGGTGAAAACACATGTTGTAAGTGTCTGTTTCAAGTGTTTCAAGTCATACGGATATTGCAAAAGTAGATCGGGACGTTGCACATGTTGCAATGGTTGTACACATATGTTGCAAGCTCTTGTTCTCAAAGTTTCATGTTTTTCCTAATGTATATGTTGCAAGTGTGTTTATCTAAATGTTGCATATATTTTCACACACATGATGTAAGTGTTTTATCTTGATGTTGCATATGTTTACAAAGATTTATGTTTACAATGGTTTCAAGTGTTTTAGACGCATGTTTCAAATGTTTCATTTCCCTTCAGACGTATGCTGCAATTGTTGCATCGGGATATCTCAAAACTAGATCTGCATCTCGCTCCTCGCCTTTCTACTGTCTGGCCTCGGTGTTAGGCGCGAGAAGATGGAGGAGGTCCCCACAGGCGCTGCCGGGCCCCAAAATGTTAGTCGGTAGGCACAGGACTCGAGATGGGGAGGGGAGGGTAGCGATGCGGGCATGTGAATGGGGACCTAGCGTCTGGACGCCCGAGTGGTAGCCACACCCTTCTATATACTATCTATTTACACCTCAAAAATAACTAGTGTCATCGTCGGATGCCCCACAAGATCGCTCCGCTCGCCTGCCTTGCACCCCTCGCGGCATCGCTCTTACCGAAAGCGTGTCCGAACTCCGAAGCCCAAAGGGAATCGCCCGCAAAACGAAGCAAGCGCGGAGACCACAGACTTCTCATTGGCTTGGGACCGTGGAAAGTGAGAGTGCACCGGCTCGCTCAGTCTGCAGTCTGCACACCGGCGTGACGGCGCCGCACGCCGCAGCCATGGAGGCAGTGGGTGACAGTGACGCAACCATCCAGGGCCACGGTGGCGGCAAGCTCAGTCCTGGTTGGCCATACAAGGCGTTCATGGCACGTGAATTCGTGATCTAATTCGGCAAGGAGCAGATGGCAAGAATAGTAAAAAGTGGAGGGTTCCAGGTGAAAAAATGCAAAGAAATATAAACAACAAATGAATAGTAAAAGTTCATCTTAAGATTTACATAGACTCCCGGGTTCCTAATACAAAGTGTTTTGTTAGCTTCTTGCCTTTTCCCAAACAATGCATAAATTGACTTAAACTTATAAAATCTATATAAAATCAAAATCAGATCCAAAAATTACAATTCAAATTTTGTTAAGTTCACCGAGAATGTAACCGTGTCATTGATATGAAAAGACCAAGGACATGTGCAACTCATAGACAGTCTGCTCCAAAGTCAATATGAAAAGCCTCAAAATTTTCCTCCAAAGTCAGGAATATAAATGTGCGTGTGCGGATCGGAAGAGGCTCGATGTTAAGGCCGTACTCAATCTGGAACAAAAAAATTAGCATACACGTGAATTATTTTGAATACAATCAAAAAGCCTAAATGCATTTGGAAATAGTTTAGGTTCCCAATGCGAAATCATTTAAATTTTTCTGAAAATAATCAAATCCTTTGTGGGATGAGAATTCGTGAACACCGTGCAACTGAAGGAAAAAAAATCGTCGGAGCTAAAGCCGAATTTTTTTGAAATAATATTATTTTAATAATTAATTGTAGATGTATAAGCTATAATAATAAAATTGCAGATTTAGGTGTCAATTGGCGAACTAGAAGCTGATAATAATCTAATCGGCGATAGAGTAAACAATATTTCAGGGGCCCATATCTCCCCACTCACGTGGCTTTAGTGGACGGATGTGTTTTTCTTTCTTTTTTTATAGTTAATTATTTATTGATAGTTAGATAAAGAAATAGTATATATTTTAGGCACATATTTAATACATATAAGTATTTACGTATTCAGAAGATGTAGAATCATAGTTGCTTAGTTAGGAAAAATTACTTTATTTGTTCGATAATTTGCTATAGGACACTCTTTAATGGCGGTATTTGCTGATGAACATCGCTCAATGTTGTCTTTGCTAAAAATTTTAAACCATAAATTTAAAATGATTTTAAATTTTAGGTTATTTTAGGTCTAAACAGCTTACTCGTAAACTTAAATATAGAATTATAGAAGAAAGTACTCCATCAGTCCTAAAACAAGTGATTCTCATTTCTCAGGAAGTCAAACTTTTTTAATTATACATCTGAGTATTGTAATAGATATACAAATTATAATTTTACAAAAGGGTATGTCACATAAAAAAATTACGTCTATTTCTAATAAAGGTTTATGTGTAATATTAAAATCTTTTAGACGTGCACGCATGCTCATTCTTATAAATGCATGCATGCACACCTTAGCCTTACGGGCACTTGCGAGAGTGATGAGTTGATCAGTAAGGGCCTAAGGGGGCGTTTGTTTGCCTAGTCCAGATGGGCCATTGAGCCTAGGGGTGCAACCCAGGCTGTTTGTTTGCTTGGACCAACCCACGAGTTAGACGACACGCCCCTCAAAGCACCCCTGGCCCTGGCCCTGGCCCTGGAGAAACAAAAAATTCTTTTGTTCTTGCCGGGCTCGGATGTAGCGGGCACATCGTGTGCGAGCAGCGACGTTCTCATCACCTCCCTTTTCTTTACCGTAAAAGCCTCCTCGCCGCCGCCAACCCCATCGTTGAGTGCACGCAGGCTCCAGCTCGGCGCAACGACTTCCCCTTTGTAACGGATCAACGTAATTATACGAGATTAAGCAAGAAAATCTACCACTGAGGCGGTTAATTTAACGAACTTAAGCCCGTATAACTCGAGATTCCGTGAAATCACGAAGGATTTCAAACCAACCAACATACAACCAAGATCGTACTGATTTAGCAGCCACAGTTCACACGATACATAAAGTTGATCATAAAAGTAGGATACATCGGAGTTCGGAAATAAAGGTTATTACAACATAGTTCAACATAAGTTAGCGGAAGCAAATAGTTTTACGCATACACACCCTTAGTTTAGTTACAGTGCCAGTAGATAGTCATGGTCCACAAAAGCAGTAGATAAGACAAGCAGAACGACCTTTGCCCAAGGTCCTAGTTGTCACCCATCGCCGGATACAGACAGTTGGAGCAGTACCCGTAGTACATCTGACCATCTGCAACAACAATGGGAACAACGCCCTGAGTACGAGAATGTACTCAGCTAGACTTACCCGTCATAAACCAGAAATAACATGACACCAAGGAGCATGTAGGGCTTTATATAGTGTACTGGCTTGACTCATTTGCGAAAGGCATAAGTTATTAGGAATAACTAAAAATAAGTACTTTTAGCATCATATTATGATAACCTATTCATGCTAGGTAAGCACCTATTACTAAAACAATCACTTGATTAACCATTAGCATCAAAGGTTACCACCTCAGGTTTAGCATTTCCAGCATTAACCACATAACCATCCGTGTTCCATCATTAACACTACGATGCCGTAGCTCGAGTCAAGTGCTCACTAACCGGGAGCGACGGCGATTCGAATCGAATTCCTATCCAGCTGGAGATTTATTCCTCACACAAACCATGCTTCCCCCGTCAGGGTCGCGTAGATCACCAATGACACTTTCCAAGAGCCGCGGGATAACAATCATGGATCGCACTACCCAGGGACCGTCCGACTGCCAGGACGCACCTTGGGCTTACTCTTCGCGTCCCCGTACACCCCCTTCAACACCAGTCTGCCAACCCGAGTTTATCCCGGCTCGAAAAGTGTCGCTAGCTTCGCGGTCGAAAGGTACTTTATTCGGCCAGCTAAATGTGAGGCATGCGTTCAACATGACAAGAGGGACGAGCAACGATCGGTCCTTAATCGACACAGACGGAATCACTATAGTCCAAAACCCTATAAGACTCCGCCCGGTCTCCATTTATTCACCACCACTTGGTTACTTATCAAGATTTCACAAATACTGCTAACCATAGCCAGATATTCGCCTATAACTCGCAGGTGACAGGAAATCACCCGACTTCTACCGATCTAAGCATGGCTAAGCAATTTACTCGATCCTGACCTAATAAGGTAACATTATTCTGGTGGACAAGGATAGTAATGCAACAACGGTTTCACTCAACTCCTATAGCCTAATGCAACAGTATATAATTATAAACCAGTTAATAAAGAAGAACTTTTGTAAAATAGGAGACTTATAATGCTCCGGGGCTTGCCTCTTTCGAACGAGCTAGGATGGTGGTCGACGCACTCTGGCAGCTCCTCGCTTGGCTCTTCCTCCTCGGGCACCTCCTGTGCCTGGGGCTCCTGCTGGTCCGTCCAAGCCTGCTCCTCGATTACTGCTGCCTGCGACTCCTCCTGCGATCCTGTATGATGCAAGTGCATAAGTACATGCGAATGATGCATCGGATTATGATGGAATGATGAAGTGACATGAGATGCAGACGAGCACATAGAATGAGCAGTTAGTACAAAACTTCATCTTCTACAAGGTAGTCCACGTCATCCAAGAACATGTACCCCAAGGTTTACTCAATTTGATTACACTAACTAACACACGCCTGACACAAGCAAGTAACCCTAATTAACCAAACCTTACCAACCTAACTCATTCACAACATCAGCAATACATAGTGATGCTTCAAAGATACACCAAACACATTTTATTCTTCTTAAATTCTCCTAAAGAATAATTATTTATTCCTTATTTAGCTAGGGTTGTACTGCAACACTTATCTCTGGTGTAGATAAAAATCTACAAAAATTACAGTAGAGTATTCTTACCCTAACTAAGCTACCACTAAATTTTCATGGTAAAAGGAACTGTAAAACTACTTGTACAAAATAAACAAGTTATGGCTTCAATGTGAGCATGAATTTGTTTTATACTAGGAAAAGTATCAAACAACAGATTTCACATTTTTCCTAGGTTACCAACAACAAACTAACATACTACAAAAATTATCATAAGTATGTTATATACAATTATTGATTTCTACTAAAAATAACAAATATTAACCAATAAAGGCATTTGAACTACACTTCAAAAATTTCCCACAGAACATACTTCACTAGCATTTTTCCTAGAAAGTACATCACTAAAGAAGATTAATGCAACAAGAATCACATTTTTCCCTTTATTAGTTTATTTACTACAATTTTTCTAAGATAACAGCATATATAACAATTAAATAAAAATGTACAGTAAAGTGTTACAAAAATAACATGGGATATTTTTAAACTGTAGATCTATTCACAAGGAACATTTCAAAATTTGTTTCATGATTTTTGGAGCTATAAATATTGAGATAGAATTTTTGGAAGCTTTCTCAGAATTTCTGGAAATCCATTTCTTTAAAACTGAAATTCAAAACCGGACTTAAATGCTACGCGCACCCCGCTGTGACAGCCGAGACCGAAATACTGAGGCAGACAGGTGGGTCCCACGGGTCAGCTGACCCCACCGGTCAGTCGGAGTCGGGTCGGGAAGGCGCTGACCGGGGATAACTCGCCGTCGGCGAGGTCGCCGGCGACGAGGTCGGCACCGGTGGACTCCCCGCAAGCGTGCGAACCCAGTGATGTGGTTAGCGGGGCGAGAGGAAGGGCGGAGCATGGACCGCGGCGGCAATGGCGGAGGCGGTGGCGCGGCTAGCCGGCGTTAGGCCGGAGCAGGCCATGGCGGCGGTCATGGACGGGCGCATGAGCTCCAGCAAGCGGAGGCGGTCATGGTGCGCACGGGGAGGAGGGAAATGGGATGGCGGAAGGTCGAGGTCGACGGAAGCCGCGGCGGCGGCTCGCCGGCGGGGGAGAAGATGGCCAAATTCGGCCGATTACCTTGACGACGTGCGCTTCCCTTGACTCGCCGAGGTCGGTTAGGGAAAGGGGAACACCTGGGCGGGCGGAATTTGGCGGTGGAGTCGCGGTGGCGAGGCGAGGCACGGCAATGGCGCGGCGGCGGTGGCTCGGCGCGCTGCGGCGTTGGCGAGGCGCGCGAGCGAGTGAAGGCGAAATGAGGTGAGGGAGCGGGAGCAGGCGAGTCCGGGCGGTGTAAGCGCGGGCTGTGGGGTCCACAGGGCGCGTGTCGCGCGGTGCCGCCGGCGTACGGCCACGCGGCGGCCGAGCCCTGCCGCGACGCCACGGCGTCGCGCGCGGGCGCTCGCGCGCGCGGGCGGGAGGGGAAGACGCGGGCGCGGGCTGGGCCGGCTTCGGCCGTGGGCCGAGAAGTGGAGCCGGAGCCCAGTAACGAAAATCCAGTTTTTCTTTTTCAAATAAATTCCAGATTTTTAAATCTCTGTTTGAAATTCAAATTTGGAGATGAAAACGAAGTTTTCAGAAATTTGTCCCAAAACAAAAGTTGTTCAAAATTTTATTCTCTACAACTTTCATATAGAACATTTTTCAAAATTCCCAATAGATTTTAAATTTGAGATTTAAAGCTAATTTAAAAATCAAACTTATTTATTTAGAATAATTTCAAAAACAGAATTTGAGGAGAATTTGAATCCAAATTTTTGCTCCAATAATCAAGTTGATTTATTCTAGATTATTTAAACTTGCTACTTCTAAAAAGTACACCAACTTTTAACACCTATTTTAAACTTAGGGTTTCCATTTATTTGTTTTTCAAGTTAAATTTGAAAAGTGATACAATCCAACAATGTTAAACATGCAATGATGTTGAATGCTTATGTTTTGAAATGATAATGCATGCTTAACACCCAGTGGTGTTACAACCCTCCCCCCTTATAAGAATCTCGTCCCGAGATTTTGAGTTACGAACCATTTATCGTAAAAATCTTTATAAGCAGTTTGAAGATATTCTCCCGTTTCCCAAGAAGCATCGCTCTCATCATGATGATTCCACTGAACCTTGTAGGTGGTGACCACTTTGTTCCGAGTGACTCGGTCCTTGGTATCCAGGACTCGGACTGGTTGCTCGCGATATTCCAAATCTGCCTTGATCCGAATACCCTGAGGTTGTATTCTCTCCTCTGGAACACGTAGACACTTCTTCAATTGGGATACGTGGAAGACGGGAAAGATCGAACTCATCTCTTCTGGTAACTGTAACTTATATGCCACGGGGCCCTTTTTCTCCAAGATCTGGTATGACCCTATATATCTAGCAGATAGTTTCTTCTTGATTCCAAACCGTTTCTTCTTCATTGGGGTAACCTTTAAATAGACATAGTCACCTACTTGGAATTCCAATGGTCTTCTTCTCTTATCCGCATAACTTTTCTGATGAGACTGCGCTGCTTGCATGTTTTGTTGAATAACACGGACCTTCTTCTCTGCCTCATCTACAAAATCAATTCCGTAAAACCTTCTTTCTCCGGGCTCTACCCAATTTAACGATGTTCTGCACTTCCGGCCATACAAAGCTTCAAATGGTGCCATCTTGATACTCTCTTGGTAACTGTTATTATAAGCAAATTCTGCCAACGGTAACCAGGATTCCCATGAACCTCTGGATGATAACACACAAGCTCTAAGCATATCTTCCAGTACTGCATTAACTCTTTCTGTCTGCCCATCAGTCTGTGGGTGGTAAGCCGTGCTACGAATCAAACTAGTGCCCAAACCTTGATGAAGATGTTCCCAAAAGTGAGCGGTAAACTGTGAACCTCGATCAGACACTATTGTTTTTGGTATTCCATGCAATCGGACAATCTCAGCAATATACTTTTCTGCATATTGAGGTGGTCGGAAACTTGTTTTAACTGGCAGAAAGTGAGCCGACTTAGTAAGGCGATCGACTATTACCCAAATGGAATCATGGCCTTTCTGTGTGGTGGGGAGACCAGTGATAAAGTCCATACTTATATCATCCCACTTCCAATCGGGTACCGACAAAGGTTGTAGGAGTCCTGCAGGTCTCATGTGAAGAGCTTTAACTCTACAACACATGTCGCATCGAGCAACGTATGCTGCAATCTCCTTTTTCATTTTAGTCCACCAATAACGGGGTCGTAAATCTTGGTACATCTTGCTACTCTCGGGGTGAATAGATAGCTTAGAACGATGGGCCTCATCCATCAGCTTGTTTTTGAGCTCTTTATCCTTAGGTACTACCAGTCGATCCTTAAACCATAACACTCCCTGTTCATCCAAGCGAAAGTGTTTGGTGGATTCTCTCTTTATCTTTTCTTTGATATGAAAGATTCCCTTATCTGTTTTCTGACCATCAATGATCTGGCTTTCTAGAGTGCAACTGATCTGAATATTATGCAACACAGCTGGATGTAACAAATTGAACCCTTCTTCAAACAATGGTTGCACATCAATTGCATGAGATTTTCTGCTCAGTGCATCTGCTACTACATTAGCCTTTCCAGGGTGATAGTGCACGTTCAGATTGTAGTCCTTTATCAACTCTAACCATCTCCTCTGTCGTATGTTCAACTCAGATTGGGTAAAGATGTATTTGAGACTCTTATGATCCGTGAAGATATTACACACATTACCCAACAGGTAGTGCCTCCAAATCTTTAGAGCATGCACCACTGCTGCAAGCTCTAAATCATGTGTTGGATAGTTAACTTCATGTTTCCTCAGCTGTCGTGACGCGTAAGCAATGACTCTTCCATTTTGCATCAGCACACATCCTAACCCACTCTTGGATGCGTCACAGAAAACGTCAAACGGCTTTTCTATGTCTGGTTGGGCCAGAACAGGAGCAGTGGTCAACAACTTCCGCAAGGTACAGAAAGCTGCTTCGCACTCCTCTGTCCATACAAACTTGTGATCCTTCTGTAACAGGCTTGTCATTGGTTTGGCAATCTTCGAGAATTCTGGTATGAAGCGACGGTAGTAACCGGCTAAACCAAGGAAACTGCGAACTTCGTGAACTGAAGTTGGTGACTTCCAGTCCATAACCTCTTGAACTTTACTAGGGTCTACAGAAATGCCATTTTCAGACAACACATGGCCAAGAAAAGGAACTGTCCTGAGCCAGAACTCACACTTGCTGAACTTAGCATACAGTCGATGTTCTCTGAGTCTAGTCAAGACTATCCGGAGGTGTTCTGCGTGTTCTTCTTCATTTTCTGAGTATATTAGTATGTCATCAATGAACACTATCACGAACTTGTCCAATTCGGGCATGAAAACCGAATTCATCAGGTACATAAAGTATGCAGGAGCATTTGTCAGTCCGAAAGACATGACAAGATACTCGTACAAACCATACCTGGTCGAGAATGCAGTCTTAGGCACATCTTGCGGCCTAATCTTTATCTGATGGTACCCTGATCTCAAATCTATCTTAGAGAACACTTTGGCTTTAGACAATTGGTCAAACAAGATATCAATCCGAGGAAGAGGATACTTGTTTTTAATTGTCACGGCATTCAGTGGCCGATAGTCCACGCACATGCGTAAGGAGTTATCCTTCTTCTTTTTCACAAACAGAGCGGGGCATCCCCATTCGGACGAGCTGGGACGAATCAACCCTTTCTTTAGCAAGTCCTGAAGTTGTTTCTTCAATTCTGCCAACTCATTGGGAGGCATCCGATAAGGCCTTCTCGAGATCGGTGCTGTTCCTGGAATTAACTCAATGGCAAACTCGACATCTCAGTCTGGCGGCAGTCCAGGTAACTCCTCTGGAAACACATCTGGGAACTCACAGACCACTGGAATCTGGGCTAGCAGAGTAGTTTGGACCGCACAGGATGTGCTAGCTAGGTCTACCCTCCTAGGTAGGACCACCCGAAAGGTGCCTTCCCCATTGGGTTCCTTAAGAGAGATACTCCTTCCTCCAACATCAATTACAACTCTCATGCGATTCATCCAGTTCATACCCATGATCACATCCAAAACTAACCCTGGCATGACTATCAGATTAAGCTTATATTGCCGGTTTGCTATGTTTAGGGTTACTCCCTGAACTATCTGATTAGTCAACAGATCAGCCCCAGCTGAACTAATTTTATATGCACATTCCAATTCCACTATCTTTTGCTCATGCCTTTTAACAAATGCTTGACTTACAAAGGAATGAGATGATCCGGAATCAAACAAGACTACTGCAGGATGATTGTTGATAGAAAACATACCAGCTGTCACCGGTTCTCCTTCAGGGATATCATCCACAGTGGTGTGGTGCACACGAGCTTGATACTGCGTTTGCTGTTTCTTAGGATAGGGACAATACTTTGCAAAGTGCCCAGGTTGGTTGCAGTTGAAGCACGGTCCCTTCACTTGAGCCACGGTTCCCGATGAACTGCCTTGTCCTGTCTTTGCTTGAGGCAATGCCATCTTGAACGGCTTCTGGTTTCTCTGGGATGGCTGAGCATTCTGATTTTTCCGCTGCGGTGGCCTAAACCTTGCACCGGGGACGGGCGAGCGATAGGCCAGGCGGTTGTTTACTGGGGCCCTGGACTGAGATGAACCCGACTCAAAAGCCCTCTTACGGATCTTGGAAGCGGCATAAACATTGTTGTTCTTCTCTTGCTTCAGACAGTCACTAACGAAGTCATTGAAATTAGTTCTCATGTTTGTACCCACATGCTTCATCATCTTGGGACTCAGGCCTCTCTTGAAACTAGCGATCTTCTTGGCATCAGTATTTACCATATCAGGGGCATAACGGCTCAGGTTATTGAATGCATGTAGATATTGAGTCACAGTCTTCGTGCCTTGATTTAACGCTAGAAATTCCCCAAGCTTCATCTCGGTCAGACCTGGTGGAATGTATGTTCCACGGAAGGCGTCAGTGAACTCCCTCCAAGTGATATGGGCGTGGGGAGCAAAAGTGGTGCGGTGATGCTTCCACCACATTCCTGCCGGACCTTGAAGCTGATGAGCCGCGTACTCAGTCTTCAACACTTCAGTCATCCTCAGGACACGAAACTTATCTTCCATCGTATTAATCCACTCTTCTGCATCTAAAGGTTCTGCGGCTTCCTTGAAGATCGGTGGACGAGTATCCATGAAGTCCTTAAAACTGCTGTACTGGTTTGCTTCATGGCCACCCTGGTTTATCCCCCGTCTGGTATTATCTGCGATACTGCGCAGCGCAGCTTCCATATTCTGTTGCATACTTTCCATGTTGCGTTGGCTTCCCAGGAATTGGGCGAAAAACTGTTCTGCCGTGTAGGGTGGAGGAGGCGGTGGTGGATCACGGTCATCATTAGCAGCTGCACTGCCACCAGCCTCGACGGCACCATACACGGTACGGCGAGTGTTCGGCATCTGCATGTTTCAGCAACAGTAATTATTAGGTGATGTTGTAGAAATTGCAACCGAATGAAAAATTATGCCGAACTGAATTCACTGGAGAGAACAAATTCATACAATAAAACAGGGGCACAATAAGTCATTCCAATTAACACAACATCACTAATTATATTACTTAAAGCACACACATCGCGTCCATTACAACCAAGTTGCCAGCATACATACACTGGACTTTTGACGTTCGGATATCGTCACAAACACATCCAAGCTTTTCAACATTACATCAAGCTCTAGTCTTTCTACTCATTATTACATGCTCAAGTGCCAACAACGCAAAAGATCATGCAAGCGGGACCTAGTAGCTAGCGCAACAACTACTAGCCTACTCATCGTGGTCGCTGTCTAGGTCAGAGACGTTGGCGTTGCCGCCAACTGCAGCGTCGTCGTGTTCCTCGGCTGGCGCCACGGGCTCTGCAGGATCCTCGTCTACATCCAAATCCATCTCGGCTGCGCCAGGGAGGTCATAAGGATTAAGCTGATTGTTCAGCCTATGGACCTCTTCATGCAAGTTATCATTGTACTCCTCTGCATCGACCAACCGCTGCTCTAGCTCAAACTGCCTAGCTCTCAACACATTCTCTGCGGACCAGGCCTCATTCCTCTAATGGAGCACATGAGCCAACATGCTCTCAGCATTCCTGTGGGCGGTGGTTAGTCGCTCAAGCTGCTCTCTCAGTGCACGTACATCTCCCTCAAAGACCACAGTCCTCTGAGTAGCCTGATCTCTCTGATGAGTCAACTGAGCCATCTCAGCAGTGAGCCTCTCAATCTCGGCGTCGTGATCTCTCTGAAGCTGACGGCGGTCATCACGAGCCTGACCCAGAGCACTAGAAACACGTCTCAGACTACCTTCCACTCCATCGAAGGCTCTCATCACTGTGAACATGGCACTCATAGCAGGGTTGTCACTGTTTTGTGCCTCTGCTGCGCTAATCTCCAAAGATCTGCCCCTTGCCTGCTGCCACGAGTCAGTGGAGGGGTTGCCCCTCGGAAAGACTCCAACTATAGCTGCTGCCAACTCCTGAGGAAAGCGATCCATGATATCCCTCAGGATCCCAAAGGCTGCCCTCTCAGCGGCTTCTTCAGGTGTCCTGCCAGTTGACTCAAAACGCCAACCGGTCCACTCAGAACCATCACCTCGGGGACGAACTACTGCTTCCACAGTCACCAAAAGTCCTTCGCCCATCCGCTCATTTGACCAAAAGTAGCGGGGCTCCATTCCATCAGGATAGCCTACATAACTGAGCACTCTCCACAAGAGCGTAGGCATCCCAAACTCTCCAAGAAAAGTGTGGCGCTGGCGAGTGCGCGGAGCAAGCTGATGACGGGGAGCTCTGCCGGTGGACTTGCGGGCTGTCTGCTTGGTACGTGCCATCTGTAGCAAAATTTTATTACAGGGGTGAGAACAAATTTTTAAGTTGGCAATTTTTATCGAAATGAGATAAGCAACTTATAAGGGGAGGAATAATGCCATGAATGAAATGCATAACACGATGCATGCACGTTCCGTACGTCCTCACAAACTTAGAAAATTAATAACTACTAACGGAATAAACGGTGGCATACAACGATCTCTTGTAACGTAACTAATACGTGCTACTCGAAAGCGCTGTTATGTACCTGCAGAAAATCACTTCAGCCCAACCTCACAGTATGAAAATATGCAAGAAAGCGGTAAAGTAAGTTACTCGCTCTACACGCATCCCCAGATACGAGTATAACGGTAACCACTACCCGAATCATCGTCCTATTGACGGCATCGTCACTGCATGACGGAATTCCCCACCAATGATACCCTCATACAAACATGCGCATGGCACGTGAGTACTTCGGAATCACTTAAGCACTCCCCTAGATCGGCAGTGTATCCGACCATGCACTCACAACTCTCACTTACCAAGGCGTAGAGGTAATTGATCCATACATTACCACTCAAGTGAATGGCACTCATACAATAGCACGCCGTATGAGCGACGAAATTATAAATATGATGCAAACCCCCAAGTTAGTACTTAAATAAGCCACCTAGAGTCCTTATCGGGCATAAAGGATATGACCACTGGCACACTTCTAAGTTCAAAAGCTAATTTGAAAACACCGTTTTGTTTTTAAATACTCATGTGAACAGTAACATGCTAAACCATGCTCCGATACCAGCTGTAACGGATCAACGTAATTATACGAGATTAAGCAAGAAAATCTACCACCGAGGCGGTTAATTTAACGAACTTAAGCCCGTATAACTCGAGATTCCGTGAAATCACGAAGGATTTCAAACCAACCAACATACAACCAAGATCGTACTGATTTAGCAGCCACAGTTCACACGATACATAAAGTTGATCATAAAAGTAGGATACATCGGAGTTCGGAAATAAAGGTTATTACAACATAGTTCAACATAAGGTAGCGGAAGCAAATAGTTTTACGCACACACACCCTTAGTTTAGTTACAGTGCCAGTAGATAGTCATGGTCCACAAAAGCAGTAGATAAGACAAGCAGAACGACCTTTGCCCAAGGTCCTAGTTGTCACCCATCGCCGGATACAGACAGTTGGAGCAGTACCCGTAGTACATCTGACCATCTGCAACAACAATAGGAACAACGCCCTGAGTACGAGAATGTACTCAGCTAGACTTACCCGTCATAAACCAGAAATAACATGACACCAAGGAGCATGCAGGGCTTTATATAGTGTACTGGCTTGACTCATTTGCGAAAGGCATAAGTTATTAGGAATAACTAAAAATAAGTACTTTTAGCATCATATTATGATAACCTATTCATGCTAGGTAAGCACCTATTACTAAAACAATCACTTGATTAACCATTAGCATCAAAGGTTACCACCTCAGGTTTAGCATTTCCAGCATTAACCACATAACCATCCGTGTTCCATCATTAACACTACGATGCCGTAGCTCGAGTCAAGTGCTCACTAACCGGGAGCGACGGCGATTCGAATCGAATTCCTATCCAGCTGGAGATTTATTCCTCACACAAACCATGCTTCCCCCGTCAGGGTCGCGTAGATCACCAATGACACTTTCCAAGAGCCGCGGGATAACAATCATGGATCGCACTACCCAGGGACCGTCCGATTGCCAGGACGCACCTTGGGCTTACTCTTCGCGTCCCCGTACACCCCCTTCAACACCAGTCTGCCAACCCGAGTTTATCCCGGCTCGAAAAGTGTCGCTAGCTTCGCGGTCGAAAGGTACTTTATTCGGCCAGCTAAATGTGAGGCATGCGTTCAACATGACAAGAGGGACGAGCAACGATCGGTCCTTAATCGACACAGACGGAATCACTATAGTCCAAAACCCTATAAGACTCCGTCCGGTCTCCATTTATTCACCACCACTTGGTTACTTATCAAGATTTCACAAATACTGCTAACCATAGCCAGATATTCGCCTATAACTCGCAGGTGACAGGAAATCACCCGACTTCTACCGATCTAAGCATGGCTAAGCAATTTACTCGATCCTGACCTAATAAGGTAACATTATTCTGGTGGACAAGGATAGTAATGCAACAACGGTTTCACTCAACTCCTATAGCCTAATGCAACAGTATATAATTATAAACCAGTTAATAAAGAAGAACTTTTGTAAAATAGGAGACTTATAATGCTCCGGGGCTTGCCTCTTTCGAACGAGCTAGGATGGTGGTCGACGCACTCTGGTAGCTCCTCGCTTGGCTCTTCCTCCTCGGGCACCTCCTGTGCCTGGGGCTCCTGCTGGTCCGTCCAAGCCTGCTCCTCGATTACTGCTGCCTGCGACTCCTCCTGCGATCCTGTATGATGCAAGTGCATAAGTACATGCGAATGATGCATCGGATTATGATGGAATGATGAAGTGACATGAGATGCAGACGAGCACATGGAATGAGCAGTTAGTACAAAACTTCATCTTCTACAAGGTAGTCCACGTCATCCAAGAACATGTACCCCAAGGTTTACTCAATTTGATTACACTAACTAACACACACCTGACACAAGCAAGTAACCCTAATTAACCAAACCTTACCAACCTAACTCATTCACAACATCAGCAATACATAGTGATGCTTCAAAGATACACCAAACACATTTTATTCTTCTTAAATTCTCCTAAAGAATAATTATTTATTCCTTATTTAGCTAGGGTTGTACTGCAACACTTATCTCTGGTGTAGATAAAAATCTACAAAAATTACAGTAGAGTATTCTTACCCTAACTAAGCTACCACTAAATTTTTATGGTAAAAGGAACTGTAAAACTACTTGTACAAAATAAACAAGTTATGGCTTCAATGTGAGCATGAATTTGTTTTATACTAGGAAAAGTATCAAACAACAGATTTCACATTTTTCCTAGGTTACCAACAACAAACTAACATACTACAAAAATTATCATAAGTATGTTATATACAATTATTGATTTCTACTAAAAATAACAAATATTAACCAATAAAGGCATTTGAACTACACTTCAAAAATTTCCCACAGAACATACTTCACTAGCATTTTTCCTAGAAAGTACATCACTAAAGAAGATTAATGCAACAAGAATCACATTTTTCCCTTTATTAGTTTATTTACTACAATTTTTCTAAGATAACAGCATATATAACAATTAAATAAAAATGTATAGTAAAGTGTTACAAAAATAACATGGGATATTTTTAAACTGTAGATCTATTCACAAGGAACATTTCAAAATTTGTTTCATGATTTTTGGAGCTATAAATATTGAGATAGAATTTTTGGAAGCTTTCTCAGAATTTCTGGAAATCCATTTCTTTAAAACTGAAATTCAAAACCGGACTTAAATGCTACGCGCACCCCGCTGTGACACCCGAGACCGAAATACTGAGGCAGACAGGTGGGTCCCACGGGTCAGCTGACCCCACCGGTCAGCCGGAGCCGGGTCGAGAAGGCGCTGACCGGGGATAACTCGCCGTCGGCGAGGTCGCCGGCGACGAGGTCGGCACCGGTGGACTCCCCGCAAGCGTGCGAACCCAGTGATGTGGTTAGCGGGGCGAGAGGAAGGGCGGAGCATGGACCGCAGCGGCAATGGCGGAGGCGGTGGCGCGGCTAGCCGGCGTTAGGCCGGAGCAGGCCATGGCGGCGGTCATGGACGGGCGCTTGAGCTCCAGCGAGCGGAGGCGGTCATGGTGCGCACGGGGAGGAGGGAAATGGGATGGCGGAAGGTCGAGGTCGACGGAAGCCGCGGCGGCGGCTCGCCGGCGGGGGAGAAGATGGCCAAATTCGGCCGATTACCTTGCCGACGTGCGCTTCCCTTGACTCGCCGAGGTCGGTTAGGGAAAGGGGAACACCTGGGCGGGCGGAATTTGGCGGTGGAGTCGCGGTGGCGAGGCGAGGCACGGCAATGGCGCGGCGGCGGTGGCTCGGCGCGCTGCGGCGTTGGCGAGGCGCGCGAGCGAGTGAAGGCGAAATGAGGTGAGGGAGCGGGAGCAGGCGAGTCCGGGCGGTGTAAGCGCGGGCTGTGGGGTCCACAGGGCGCGTGTCGCGCGGTGCCGCCGGCGTACGACCACGCGGCGGCCGAGCCCTGCCGCGACGCCACGACGTCGCGCGCGGGCGCTCGCGCGCGCGGGCGGGAGGGGAAGACGCGGGCGCGGGCTGGGCCGGCTTCGGCCGTGGGCCGAGAAGTGGAGCCGGAGCCCAGTAACGAAAATCCAGTTTTTCTTTTTCAAATAAATTCCAGATTTTTAAATCTCTGTTTGAAATTCAAATTTGGAGATGAAAACGAAGTTTTCAGAAATTTGTCTCAAAACAAAAGTTGTTCAAAATTTTATTCTCTACAACTTTCATATAGAACATTTTTCAAAATTCCCAATAGATTTTAAATTTGAGATTTAAAGCTAATTTAAAAATCAAACTCATTTATTTAGAATAATTTCAAAAACAGAATTTGAGGAGAATTTGAATCCAAATTTTTGCTCCAATAATCAAGTTGATTTATTCTAGATTATTTAAACTTGCTACTTCTAAAAAGTACACCAACTTTTAACATCTATTTTAAACTTAGGGTTTCCATTTATTTGTTTTTCAAGTTAAATTTGAAAAGTGATACAATCCAACAATGTTAAACATGCAATGATGTTGAATGCTTATGTTTTGAAATGATAATGCATGCTTAACACCCAGGGGTGTTACACCCTTCCTCTCTGACAACTCTTCAGCGACCTCTGACCACAGGCTGGCTCATTCTCATCTAGGGAAACAAACATGGCTGGTTGCACCACCACAGGCTGGATCACAAGATGCAGCCTTACTAAACACAATAGAACCGATAACTTTGATTAATATCAAATCTAGCAAGAGATCAAATGATCGATGTAGCCTACCGAAGAACTCGCCGAGAATTACGTTACTCCTACTCCCAGTGTGATGGCGTGAAGCTGGAAAAATAGATTGTGTATTGATCGAGAGATGAAAAATGTTACAATAGCCAAGGTGTATATTTGTACCCTGGGCCAATACAGAGTCCTAGACAATATGACTAGACAATTCCTGAGTAAAAAGAAAATAATCTAATTTGAACTCCATGATTTCCTTTCTGGCAGAGTCCAATTCTGTTACGCTTGAGCCGATACCGCTGGCGTCATGATTTTCACGACCCATTCCAAAAATTTGGTGTAAACAAAAACAAAAACAAAACATCCTGAGTACGCCGAAACTTGTGTCACACAACCGTTACGAATTTACCATGCTTTAAGTTTCAACGTATCATCCTTGATTTAAAAATAATATATAGAATCATATTAGAATAGCGTACCCATGGAATAAGCCTCTTAGGATTTAGATTAGTGGTAACTAGAAAGACAGCGCAGCGTTGTCGCGTGACTTTGTTAGTAGGCCATCCTCTTGTGGTCACCGTTGTTACTCTTGTATTTTGATTCTGAGTCTCGCCAGTATGAAATGCTTTGAATTTAAATTTTTGTTGTGTAGGAAAACTTTAGGTTTTGAAATTCTAAGCAATTTTTTGTATTTAAAATTTTTTTGGCGTAAAGACGTTTTGGTGTTCGAACCACAAGTACAATGGATGCTATGTAAATATTTATGTGGATGAATTGTAAAAGCGATCTGAATTTGGAATTTTACTCTTTAATAAAGCTGTAGGTTTTGAAATTATGAACAACTTTTGTATTGAACACTTTTTTATTTGAAAACGTTTCGGTGTCCAAATTGTGGGTACAATGGATCACATGTAAACATTTATGCAAACGAATTGTGAAAACGTTTTGAATTTTAAAATTTGCTCTATAATAAAGTTGTAGTTTTTGAATTTTTGATCAAATTTTATATTGAACAACTTTTGATTTGAACGCGTTTTTGTGCTCAAATTGTAGGTATAATGTTGCTCGTGTAAAAGAACTGGTTGTGGTTTGGTTTAAATTAAAATCCAAGGGTTTATCTAAAAAACCTGAGAGAGGAACAGGACCGTGGGTTAATTTATTGAAAACTTAAGGGTTTCTTTGCAAATTTTTCAGAACCGTGGATGTTGAACTACGGGTTGATTTAGGAAAAGTTTTGGATTTTTTTCGCAAAAAAGTCTGAGAGATGAGGCCAGACTGCGGGTTTATTTCGTTAAATATGGAGGATTTTTTTGTAAAATGACCAAAGCTCGCCCGATCCGACGACTGGGAAGAGCAGGCGACGTGGCCTAGCTGAGGGGCCAGGGTCTCCCCTGCAGATTCGTGTTTAGAAGATAGGATAAATAAGTCGGTGTGCAAATTGATTTAGACGAGCTGGAAAAAAAACAAAAGGAAAGTCCATTCAAAAGGTGGAAGGGAAGGTGATGAAGCCCTGTCAATCGCCGAGGAGAGTCTACCAACTTCTCGGCCAGCGAGTAGCCGATAGGTACCTATCGGCAGCTCAGCGGCCGACAGGGTACTAGATTGCAATTTCTTAAAAGTATCATCTAAATTTATAATTATTTATTTAAATAATATTATATCAAACAAAATTCGCTAAAGCCCGCCAAGAGAAAATGGGCAATCGGACTGGAGCCTTCCGTAGTATGGATCCCCAGCACCACCACCGCTCGCCGGAATACAGCTCCCTCCTCCTCGCCGGCCCGCGCCTGGGCCCTCTGAAGCAAGCCCACGCGCGGCTCCTCGTCTCCGGCCACGCCCGTTCCTTGCCGCTCACCACCAAGCTAGCCACGCTGGCGGTCGCGGCGGGCGCCGCCTCCTACGCCCGTCTCCTCGCCGCCTCCCACCCGGCACCCGACTCCTTCCTCTTCTGCTCCCTCACGCGCGCCGCCGCGCGCCGGGGCCTCCCCGCCGCCGCCCTCGCCTTCTACCGCTGCCTCCTCGCCGCCGCCCTCCCTTTCTCCAGCTTCGCCTTCACCGCCGTCGCCAAGGCCTGCGCCGACCTGTCCGCGCTCCGCGCCGGCATGGGCGTCCACGCCCACGCCATCCTCCTCGGGTTCGGCTCCGACCGGTTCGTGCAGACGGCGCTCGTCGTGCTGTACTCCAAGTGCGGCAAGCTGGATGTCGCGCGCAAGCTGTTCGACGCGATTCGTGACCGGAGCGTGGTCGCTTGGAACGCGATGATTTCAGGGTACGAGCAGAACGGGCTCGCTGGTCGGGCGATTCAGGTGTATAGGGAGATGCAGATGGCCGGGGAGGCTCCTGATTCCGCGACGTTTGTGGCCACGCTCTCTGCCTGTGCGCAGGCTGGCGCTCTGGACTTGGGACGTGAAGTGGAGAGGCTCATTGTCTCTGAAAGGATGGAGATGAATGTGGTTCTTGGTGCTGCGCTTGTGAACATGTACGCCAGGTGTGGGCTTGTGAACAAGGCTCGTGAGTGGTTCGACGTGCTCCAGGAACGCAATGTGGTTACGTGGACCTCCATGATCACAGGATATGGCATGCACGGACATGGCGGTGAGGCAGTCAAACTGTTCAATCTGATGAGACAGCAAGGGCCACCACCCAATGATGTCACTTTTGTTGCGGTTCTATCTGCGTGCGCGCATGCTGGGTTGGTCAGTGAGGGTCGGGATGCTTTTGCTTCGATGAAGAGTGTCTACGGATTGGTCCCTCGTGCTGAGCACTATTGCTCTATGGTTGATATGTATGGAAGGGCAGGACTTCTTGATGATGCAATGCAGTTTATACACGACTCTATACCTGGAGAGCCTGGACCTGAGGTTTGGACAGCTATGCTTGGTGCATGCAAGATGCACAAGAATTTCAATCTTGGAGTGGACGTTGCTGAGCGATTGATTGCCCTCGAACCTGAGAATCCATCTCACCGTGTGCTGCTTTCTAATATATACGCTTTATATGGTAAAATGAACCATGTCGAGAAGGTGAGGAATACAATGATCAAGAGAAGACTGAAGAAGCCAATAGGATATAGCTTGATTGAGATTGCTGGTGTTGCTCATTTATTTCGCATGGGTGAGAAGTCTCACCCCAAAACTCCAGAGATTTACCAGTATCTGGAGAAACTGATCCATAGGATTACTGATGCTGGTTACGCACCTGAAACTGACTCAGTGCTGCACGAGTTGGAAGAAGAGGAAAGGGAGTTTGCATTAAGATACCATGGTGAAAAACTGGCCGTAGCCTTTGGACTCATGATGACCTTTGGGTGCACCACTCCAATCAGGATAATAAAAAACCTGCGTATATGTGGGGATTGTCATCTAGCTATCAAATATATGTCAGCCGTGGAGAATCGAGAGATAATTGTCAGAGATATGCACCGGTTTCACCATTTCAAAGCTGGAAAGTGTTCCTGTCAGGAATATTGGTGACGAGCCCTCCTCCATCGTAAGCTAAAATTTGCAGTTATGATTACAGTATTGAGTTTCGATGTATATGGATGATGCGTTACAGCTGACAATTATCAAGAACCATTATAAGCTATATAAGGCATGTGGTTTTCAAAGTGTTTGAAAGTTTTTAGTTAGTCAATTTTTTTCCCACAGGTTATGGCCTACAGTAATACATGTATCGATAATAATCCTTGGTAGTAGTCATGTTGGTGGTAATACTTTATATGCAGAGGATGCCGATGACTTGTAATGCTTCAGCCTAAACTTTTCCCCATAATAACTTGTCATTTTGTTGTTTCTAGCAGTAGTAAAGTTAAATTACAGTACTAATCTCTGGCTACATATGTTCTACAGCGTTTCCATTTTTATGAAGTCCCCTCCCTCCCCTTGTAACCCCGAACCGACCGATCTTTGTATTCAGTCTTAGCGTATTGTTTTGCAGATGATGTGAAGTTCTTGGTTGTTTTGCAGTCGAAGTGATTACCGATATGCAGGCTGATAAAAGTTTCTTGGTTGTTTTGCAGTCTGCAGTGGTCAAAGTGATTACCAATATGCAGGCTGATAAAAGTTTCTACTGATGGAGTACCATTTCTTATTTCTGCTAGTGTTGAACTTGCTAAAATGCTGGTAAGACTATACTTTGTCCTTTTACAGGAAAATATTCTTTACAGCTGTTTGTACAGTGTCATCCTCAAAAGTGATAGGCTGCATAGTGACTTTATGCTGGCAAATGCTGATGCAGAAATTGATTATTTTCTGCAGCCCTATTGAAGATCCATCACCAGTGGCTACTGCTAGAAGAATCTCAAATATTTAAGTCAACATTTGGAAGGCTTGCTTTCGTACAAAGCAACAATTGATCTTATAACTTTGTCTAAATAATGGCTGAAGCAACAACTCAAGCTTGTGTAGAAGCCCTGGGATGTAGGAGAGAAGGTTTTCCACAAACCTACCTGGGGTTGCCACTTTCAACACACAAGTTGCCAATTTCAGCATACACACCATATATTCAGAAGTCTGACAGATTTCTGGCAAACTGGCAAGCTCATCTACTGAATACAATGGGGCGTGTGGTCTTGGTGAATGCAATCATGGACAGCCAGCTGGTGTATTTCATGAGCTCCTTGCCGCTGCCACCATCAGTTATCCACCAACTAGACAAAAGACGGCGAGGTTTTATGTGGTCAGGATCTGAAAATGGCAATTTTTCATCAGCTAGATGCCTTTCTGCAACTCAAAGGAGCTCGGCGGCCTGGGAATCAAGGATATTGGAACACAGAATATTTGCCTGCTACTCAAGCTCATGCACAAACTTCACTTCGCAGAATCATCAGCATGGGCACAATGGGTCTCAAGTCGAGCATGTCTAGCTTCCCTGAGAGGGGATCTCCACGGTGAACACTGGGAAGTGCTGCGCTCCATTCTGCCATTGTATCAAGCCATCACAACTGTAACCATTGGGGATGGTAGAAATACATCCTTCTGAATGGATGTCTGGCTCGAGATGATACGTTGGCAGACCGCTTCCCAGTCTTGTTCACTCACAGCAAACATAAGGAGGTTTCGGTGCAGGAGACCAGAGATGCAGGACTTCCAAGGATGCTGGTGCTGTGACTGACAAATGCGGCATCTGAACAGCTACAGTCCCTACAATACTTGCTAGCACAGGTCACTTACACATGCCAACCTGATCGCCGGCTCTCCCCCTTCATCGCTACAGATGGAAAACTGGACACTGCTAGCATATACAAGCTGCTGAAGGCACAAGGACAGGCTTCTGATGAAAAATCAAACTTCATCTGGAAGAGTGCAACCCCACCAAGTTCAGTTCTTCATGTGGTTGTTATGCCAGAAATGGATTCAGTGCCGATCCAATCTACAGAAGAAGGGAATTGTGCCTCATGCATTATGTGAAGTCTGTAATGAAGCCGATGAAACCCCTGAACATATTATCAATGGCTGTGGAATCGCTAAAGAGTTATGGGCTGCACTTGGAGTTGTCATGCTACGTGGACATGATCTGTCCGAACTGCACAAGTTTGATCGGCCAAGCAGTATTCCTCAACAATATTTTGAGACACTAGTGGCACTAGCATGCTGGCAGTTATGGAAGACAAGGAATGCAGTTATTTTCAGAAATGAGAGGCCTTCACTGCATCAACTTTTGGGCTCGAGTTGAAGTGAGGTAGAGCAATGGCGAGTAAGGTTTCCAAGGAAACGGAGAACAGTGGTGGATCACTGGTGCATGCTCTTTCAAACAGCAATGGCTCAAACTCCATGAGACAGCTGCCAAGATAGAAACAAACTTACTATTTTTGTGTTTTTTCTTGCCACTGAAACCGGCACAACGGTTGTTGGAATTGTAAAAATACAGTTTTTTGCAGTTTGATACTGATCAGTACTTGTTATCTCTTATCCAGGTAATACTGTTCATTTGCACTGTTGTTTCTACATATATTTTGTACCTATATGCTCTGGTCTTGATCAGAGTTGGATTAATTCTTGTAATCAATTTGCATTATCTTCTATGTTTTTATGTTATTATTTTATATGACTTTATTATCCTATATTACACAGTTGTACATATTCTGTACCTATATGCTCTGACTGCTATTTTTGACGTGGTATCAGCTATGAATACTTTGTGTTCGCAACATTTCATTTCTGTTTCTAGGTATTAGGGTCCAAACCTAAGGAGCTTTTTGATCTTTTAAGTCTAAACTCTCTAATATGGCCCTGTCTGAGCTCAAAGGTTTGACACAGTTTGCATTGGGTTGAATTCGTGCCCAGTGCTGGAAGTAGTCGTCGTTTATTTTTTTTCAGTTTGTGGCTGGCTTTCTACTGCTTTGATTGGGTATTTTACCCGGATCTTTATTCTTAATGCAATTATTTGCAGTTCTCTCATGCACTTGAGAAAACTTTGTGATGCTATTCTAATTCGCTGTTACAATTTCACTAAGGCTGAACTATATACTGCTCTAATCATTGTAGGTCATTTGCTTTTTTTCCTGTTAGCCTGTATTACTGGTCCTTACTAAGACTCCACATTTTTTTTAATCAGAATGGCTTTGACGCATCTGCTGCATTCTGACTTAAATATTTATGATATGATGGAGCTGATAGTTAGCGCTCATTATCTTGAAAATAGTAAACTTTTGCCAACTATCCAGACAACAATCCCAACTATAGGAGCAATCATATCTGTTCTTTTGATGTCACATTGAAGTTTTTTTTTTTTTTGATAGGATGTCACATTGAAGCTAAGATAGTAAAGTTTGGCAACTAGAAAGTGATAGGAGGATACGCGATCTCTGGCAGGGCCTACCTGGGCAACTCGATAAAGCAAATTGATCTCTAACTGCATAATAGCACAAGATGAAAAATATTTTATTGGCCATCTGTTGATTATCGGTTTTAACTACTTAAAAGTAATTCCTTTTTTTGTGACTACTTAAAAGTAATTTCTGATAATCATATAAATGAACTGAAATATCTGCAATGACTGCTGCTCCCCTTAGGGCTTTATGTGTACAATTGCTATGTTTCAAAGGTATGTGCTATCTGACTGACTATTCTTGTTCAGACTGATGCTGCCGAATGAGCATTTAACATCAAGAGAACCGCAGGGGCTCCTGGCCATTGGGAGACATATATTATTCGTGTGTTTTATGGCCCATGTAAAATATTTGAAATATTCAAACATCTTAGCATTCATTCTAGAGATTTTGCTTCGAGGAGGCCTTATGTTCCTTGCTCTATTTTGTGGCAAATACTGGGTTAGAACATGGTTGTCTACGCGCGCCATGCGTGCGCAAATCACTAGTACCATATGGGCTCCACCAACGTGGAGCTCACACTGAGCTAGAGCCTGAGGTTCAGGTCTATCTTGCAACTCTGCGCCTCCTCCTCCTGCGTCGGCACTTCAGGGTCGCCGCTGGCGGCAGCGCCACTGTCGACGGCGCCGGACCACCGGAGCCCAGCGATCCCGGAGTCGAGGACGGCTGGGGCAGGGGCTCTCGACGAGGAGCCGTAGCCGTGAGGCGTGTATACTGGGCGGTCGGCACCGGCGTGGCCTGCGAGGTGTAGAACTTGCGCTGGCAGTAGTTGCACTTGAACGAGCGCTTCTTCTCCACGCCACCCGACGCCGCCGCCGTTGCCGTCCCCGTCGCCGGCGCCGGCGACGACTGCTCCTCCGCCGCCGCCATTGCCTTCTCCTTACCTTTTCCCGGCGCCACCGCCTCCACGACAGCCTTTACCTCCGGCGGTTCCGAGCCGAGCGCGCCGAGGAGGTCGAGCTCCTTTGCTGACGACGACGCTTCCTCCTTCTCCTTCCACATTTTTCTCAGTGGAGTTGCAACTTATAACCTTTAGCCTTGATATATGTTCTGAACTCCTGATTTCTGGTGGTAATGTTTTCTGGTGATACTGCCTTTTATCAGTACTCCCTCCATCCCAAATTACAAGACATTTAAAAAATCTTAGAGAGTCAAAAAAATCTCAAGTTTAACTAAATTTATATGATAAGATAATAATATTTATGACACCAATTAAGTATTATTAGATTCTTCATTAATTATATTTTCATAGTATACATATTTGATGTTATAAATTTTTATATTTTTCTCTATAATTTTGGTCAAACTTAAGATGTTTGTCTTATAATTTGGAATGGAGGGAGCAACAGTTTGTGTAGCACAATTCTGTACAGAATTTTCTCTTCAGTGTTTAGGCCTAACAATTGGCTGGATGCAATTTTTTTATGGAATTTGGAATGCTGCAATATTGCTAATAGGATGGCGGCCGATTGAGTTTTTATTTTAGGTTTACAACACTGAATTCGTCATCATACACTGCATAAAGGATAGCATAGCTATGGTTTACATGGTCATTAATTTTGTACCTAACAAGCTAATACATCTTGATTTTGAATTTGTATATTTCATTGAATGATTATTGGCTGCATGTTTATATAGCATAGTAGTTAAAAACTTGTCAACATTACCTGCATATAGAACGTGATGATTGTTGTAAAGCTACTTTGGCTAGTTAAAGTTTCTTTATCTACCATCTTACTCTATTTTTCTTATTTTCTAAAAGTTATCAAGAAGCTCATAGAGCATATAGATTTTGGACAGTTAGAGACTTGCGTCAATGCACAGTCAGCATGCCACATTAGCGTATAGAGTGAGTTAGGACTTGTTTAGACCTAGATTATACCCAAAGCCAAGTTCATGGACCTAGAAATAGCATTTGAGAGTAGAGAGACCTATGTGACACCTCTTGCCAAGTTGAAGGACTGACCATTTGAGAGAGAGTTGTAGGGTAATAGCTCTAGGGAGAGTATACTCTATAGCTAGCTACAAAATAAATTATTTTGTAGCCACCTCTATTTACGATAATTTTATATACTAATTTACAACAATGTCGGTATATATTTATGATAGTTTAATTACTATAACACATGGAGATATTTACCATAATGTTATAGTAAATCATATAGTAAGGAGTTACTATAATCTCGTAAATTAGCATAACAATTATCGTAACTCAAAGTGGCTACGTAATATAGTAAGGAGTTACTATAATCTCGTAAATTACCTCGTTGTAGTCGTCGACTGTGGCCATCCGTTGCTGAATTAGTCCCTGGTGGATGCATGGAGGAGTGCCTCCACCTCTAATATATGTCGGTTTGATCTGTTTCTTTATGTTTACGTGAGAGAAACATATCCGAGCAAACCATGGCCGCCGATTTGATTTCGGCACTAACCATAACGATTAGAGTTGGAAGGGGTGGGTTATAGGTTTTTTTTCACTTCATACATGTTTTTACAATTTTAGAATTCTTAATGGGCCCCTTTGATATTT